>JAQIUQ010006219.1:0-346917 GCA_030378365.1 Hybognathus amarus
ATGCTACTCATTCAGTTACGTATTGCTGGGCTTTAGAATTAAAAACAAACTAAATTAACTTAAAATCATTACAGACCCCAGGAGATTTGCAGCACGGAAACTACACATCTTCACTCACCTTATGAGAATATGCAGCCCCTTTGGGAACAAACTTGAAAACATACATTAAGCAATTCAGTCTCCCGCTCAAGTCAAGGAAAACTCTTTAAAATATGGAACTTACCTGGCAGCTATCAAAGGCCAGTGCATCAGAGAGAAAACCAGAGGATGTATTCAACTCTCACAAACATGCTAACGTACACATCTCAATCAAACCCAACACTATTACCATTACTCACCACCTTGCGTTTACAATGAGCAGGACCCACTGTGACGCCATACCTGGCGCAAACAAACCACTCACATTTTTATACTCCCGTGACACCAGCCCCCAAAAGTGATTAACCTGTCCTGTTTTTTTTTTTAAATCTCACACAACAATATAACGATGTCTTTATAGGCTACACTAGAATAACAATGTTTCATAAATCTAGATCATAGTAATAAAGAGGGTTATCTAACGTTAGCCTATCATACAAGACGGCATGAATGCTGACAGCATGATGCTAATAAAAAGCCATAGCCTGCACAACTTTTAATTCATGTTCCCCTTAAAACAGTCACCGGTGCTTTCTGTGATATGCATGTACTTGCGGGCGTCATGGTTTGGTGCATGAATATAAAAATAAATAACTCGCGTGCAATTTAATTAATGTAATGCGGAACTACATTATACACGGGTATAGGGACATAATCTGAGATCGCAATGCTAGAATGTGAGATCAAACAGTGGAAACAAGGTTGTTTTGTGTTTTTAATACCTCGTCATTTTGTTCATACAGGACATTTTTCAAACTGCAATGTGTTAACTTATATTTGTTTACACTCGCATTAAAACACAACATTGTGCTTTTGTAGAACAAATTCTTGCAGTGTTTTGAATGAGTTTCTTCCCTGTTTATCCTTCGCCAGCCATAATCTCCGTCGTTGTTCGGACAAAAGCTTAGTCTTCTCACATCCATGGAGTCTATAATGACGGGTGTAGTGTAAAATCCCGATTCTATCTGAAACCTCCGGCACGCAATTTTCTAGTCCATTGACCCAGCAGGGGATGAACGCTTTCACTACATAGCCCAGAAACTCGTTTTCACTTCGTTCGAACTCGTATTGTTTCTTCTAATGTTTTCCCCGCAGCAATGAGCACCGGGCTACGGCAAATGCCCGTATGTCGTGACGTCATGTGGGATACTCATTGTATAGCCTACATGTGATCATCACAAAGCTGCTAAATGTGTATCTATATGAAAACATTTTCACATTTTTGTTTAACTTTAGTTTGTCACTGCTTTGTTTGTCTTTTCATGTTTTTTTTTTTAATTTTTGTATTTAGTTTATTCAATGTAGGAAATAGTATTTCACATGACTTTGATTTTACTTTATTGACACTGTCATTTCCGGATGGTATTCATCATTAAAAATAAACAAGTTCCACCTTTTAAACTTCTCCTCAACGTGCATGCAGTGTAAATAAAGCAGTTGCATCAATGAAATAATATTAAACGGCCACGCCCCCGTGCTAATGGTACCTGGCAAATTACAAGACGAAAATTAAAAAATCATTTAGATTTCATTTATCCAAATGTTTGTTTCTGAAGTCACAATTTAGCGCAAGTAAAATTGAAAAACAGGAGAAAAAAGTAACTATACATTGATAATGTAACTGGAAAAACAAGAAAATGAATGTCTGGTTTCCATTTTTCATTTGCATTTTATGGTCTGAAAATTGAATTGTGAAGGGTTACACGGAGGCTACCTTATTTTTACTTTATACATAATACAAACGCAAACACTAAAAGCCAAGTAGGCCTATGAATTAAAACACATGGCTCTACAGTTATATTTTAAAGGAGCACTTGTATGCACTCCTAGCCACTGAAGTGCATACTACATTGAATTTCACACACTTTTGCGTCACCATTTGCACGCGGAAAACGCTCGTCTAAACGCAGAATAAAATGGCGAGTCACTTTTGCGTTTTCTCTTTAGAATCGTTTCCGTGTAAAGCATAGCCTTAAACCTTGACAGTCCCCTGGTCATAGTCATCTGTGACCATGGACATACTTAAAAATTTCCTTTTTTGTGTTCCATGGAAGAAAGAAAATCATTTTGTGAATGATTTTGCTTTCTAGCTGAGCTATTCCTCTAAAAAAATGTTCAGATATGACACCACACATGGGAGCGAACAGGAACTTGAACACTATGTCCAGGGAGTAAGTCTCCATCACTGGAACAAACAGACAGGAACACACATGCTATCCCACATGAATGACTAATGAGAACATGGATGCTCCTTAGAGAGAGAAAGATCCCTGTTTTGGAAAAGGTATCACATAATCGGAGACTTGAGAATGCAAGTATTTTCTGTTCTTACAAATGTCCACACGACGGCAGTGACAGGGCTTCAAATCAAGAACCACTACAAAAACAATCAGTCTTTTACTTTCAAATTTTTAATTTCCATGGAAGAAAAATCAGACAAAGAACGAGGCTCTTTAAGAATTCAAACTGTTCTTTGATTATTTTTATTGAAGCATTTTCCTTAGGCCACATTATGTGGAAGATAAAAGCAGGTTTAGACAATCAAACGATTCACAGTACGCTAAAGGTCACGTGTTCCCTCACTGAGCAGAACTACTACAGGTCCTCTACAGGCTCAAATACTTGAAAGGTATATTTTTTGCAGATAAAAAGGCACTTTGAAGCGGGTTATTGTGGGTTGTTCACATTAGATGAAGTTAGTACTAGTGATACAAAAAATGTGCAGTTGGTGGGTGATAATGGTAAGAGATTTCTCTCCATCACTCCAGGTCATCGTGGTTCTGAGTGGACTCATTGATCACCTTAATAGAAGAGAAAAGCAGAATCACTTTTTTTAATCTGATTTCAGGGACAGGAATGTAATATTGGAAATTAGAGAGATTATTAGAGATTAATGGGAATTACAAAACAGAAATAAAATAATGAACTTAATCCTGTACATATTTAAATAAATACGTAGAAGCATATTTTAGCATATTTCATTATTTAATTGCGATCAAGACATGTTAGACATACACCTAGTAAGCATTTCGCTGATTATCACACTTTCAATTGATTTTTCACTTGAATTTTTGATATCAAGTTGATGTCAACAATTGAATTCTTGATATCAAAAATGTAATTGTATTTTCACTGGTGAAATGTCACCATAGGCTGCCATTCAAAAGCAATTGTTGATATCAAGAATTGATTTCTTACTAGTTGAAATTCTAATTTCATATATCAGAAATACAATTATAGTAAAAACCTTTATTTTTGATATCAAGAATTCAATTGCTTCACAGCTGCACTACTTCCTGAACTTAAGCCAGCTCCGTGTTTCCTGTCTGCCATTATTGGCCAAATTGATTAATTCAGGTGTGCCTGACCTCAGTAGTCATGGCAACAATATCAGACACACCTGAATTAATCAAGTTTGGCCAATAATGGCAGACAGGAAACAAGGAGCTGGCTTAAGTTCAGAAAGTAGTGCAGCAGTGCATAAAGCCAATTGTTACTAGTTGAAATGTCTATTCTTGACATCCACAATAGAATTTTTACTAGTAACAATGTTCATTTTTAATATCAATAATTACATTTTTACTAGTGGCTGTTAATTTCTGATATCATGAATGTGATTGTTCACGGTGGCGTATTGCATTCACTTGAAGAAAAAAAATCTACTCTGTTTTTCTGAATTAATCGAGTTAATTTTTCATGAGAAAATTTTTTTTGCTCTGTTTTTCTGAATTAACGAGTTCATTTTTCATGAGAAAAATTTTTTTTGCTCTGTTTTTCTGAATTAATGAGTTAATTTTTCATGGAATTTTTTTTGCTCTGTTTTTCTGAATGAATGTCGTTAATTTTTCATGAAATAATAGAGCAAAAACTTTTTTTCTCATGAAAAATTAAGTCGTTAATTCAGAAAAACAGAGCAAAAACTTATTTTCTCATGAAAAATGAAGTTCGTTAATTCAGAAAACAGAGCAAAAACATTTTTCTAATGAAAAATTAAAGTCATTAATTCAGAAAAACAGAGCAAAAACTTTTTTTCTCATGAAAAATTAACTCGTTAATTCAGAAAAACAGAGCAAAAAAAAATTTCTCATGAAGAATTAACTCGTTAATTCAGAAAAACAGAGCAAAAAACAAATTCTCATGAAAAATTAACTCGTTAATTCAGAAAAACAGCAAAAAAATTCTCATGAAAAATTAACTCATTAATTCAGAAAAACAGAGCAAAAAACCATGAAAATTTACTGCTCATCAGAAAAATAGCAAAAAACATTTTCATGATTAAATTACATGTAAAAACAGAGTGAGATTTTTTTTCTTCAAAGTGAATGAATCGCCACCTGTAGATTGTTACTTGTTGTAAGAAAGCCATTTTAGATATCTGAAATAATATTGATATCAGAAAATACATATTCAGATATGAAAAATGATTTTTACTAGTACAAAATTTAATTGTTGATATAGACATTTCAACTAGTGACAATTTAATTATTGATATCAGAAATTTTTACAATTAAATTGTTGATATCAAAAAATGTAATAGTTAAAATCAAGAATTCATATCCTGGAAATGAATAAAAGCTAAAACGGCTTGCCATAATAGTGTGTAAAAATGCAGTGATAAGTTAAGCACATACCTGGCCAGTCTCTGGTCTCAATGGTCTTAATAAGAACTTTCTTAGTAAATGTATTTTCAGTAACAGGCTTGGACTCGAGCATCATATCTGTGAAAATGCCGTTTTCAATTAAACTGCACATGGACATTTCTTTTTATCATTGTGTTATTTATTGATGACTTGATGTCTTACCTCTCAGACTGAAGGAGGAGAAGTTTGGAAGAGGGGAGCAATTCTACATCCAAGAGAATAAAATGTAGAATTAATTTATAAAACATTATAATCATATTGTTTCAACCATTTTCATAAAACAATATCTCTTTAAAGAAGTCATTCAGTAATGCACTAAATAAGGTCTGAAGTGTTCACCTGCTCTCCTCCCTTCTAGAAGTTTCCTGTCAGGTGGCGTCTCTGATGTCCAGGGCCATCTTGACATTGAGCAAATCCTGATACTCGTGCAGGTGTCTTCCCATCTTCGTCCTTCATGCTCCGTAAGTCCTCCTCCAGCCGAGCGATGTTATCCTGGGAACTAGAGGACTCCATTCCAAAGTTCTCCTCCATCTCCCTCATTTGACGGCTCCAGAGATTCATTCTGCATTTTTTACATCATGAAGAGGTGTTATCATGGAATAGCAGGTTTTTCTACACCAAGGTTCAGTGTTGTAATCAGATTACTTTTTTAAAGGATCGTGTTAAAGGGTTAGTTCACCCAAAAATTAATAATTAATGATTCACCCTAATGTCGTCCCAAGCCTGTAAGACCTCCGTTCATCTTCAAAACACAGTTTAAGATATTTTAGATTTAGTCTGAGCTTTCTGTCCCTACATTGAAAATGTATGTACGGTATACTGTCCTTGTCCAGAAAGGAAATGAAGACATCATCAAAGTAGTCCATGTGTACTGGAAACGTATTGCATTCACTTGAAGAAAAAAAATCTACTCTGTTTTTCTGAATTAACAAGTTGATTATCTCAGAATTACAAGATCATTTTTCATGGAAAAAAGTTTTTGCTCCGTTTTTCTAAATTAACTAGTTAATTTTTCATGAGAAAAATAAAGTTTTGCTCTATTTTTCTGAATTAATGAATTAATTTTGCATGAGAAAAAAAGTTTTTGCTCTGTTTTTCTGAATTAACGAGTTAATTTTTCATGGAAATAATTTTTTGCTCTGTTTTTCTGAATTAATGAGTTAATTTTTCATGGAAATTTTTTTTTTTGCTCTGTTTTTCTGAATTAAAAAAAATTCCATGAAAACTTAACTCGTTAATTCAGAAAAACAGAGCAAAAACTTTTTTCTCATGAAAAATTAACTCGTTAATTCAGAAAAACAGAGCAAAAAAAATTTTCTCATGGAAAATTAACTCATTAATTCAGAAAAACAGAGCAAAACTTTTTTTTCTCATGAAAAATTAACTCATTAATTCAGAAAAACAGAGCAAAAAAAAATTTTTCTCATGGAAAATTAACTCATTAATTCAGAAAACAAGAGCAAAAACTTTTTTCCATGAAAAATTATCTTATTTTAAAATAAATTATTTTTTGCTCTGTTTTTCTGAATTAACGAGTTAATTTTTCATGGAAATTTTTTTTTTGCTCTGTTTTTCTGAATTAAAAAAAATTCCATGAAAACTTAACTCGTTAATTCAGAAAAACAGAACAAAAACTTTTTTCTCATGAAAAATTAACTCGTTAATTAAGAAAAGCAGAGCAAAAAAAAAATTCCATGAAAAATTAACTCGTTAATTCAGAAAAACAGAGCAAAAACAATTTTTCCCATGAAAAATGAACTCATTAATTCAGAAAACAAGGGCAAAAACTTTTTTCTGAATTAACTTGTTAATTCAGAAAAACAGAGTAGATTTTTTTTCTTCAAGTGAATGCAATACACCTCCGTACATGTCACATCAGTGGCTTATTAACAATGTTTTGAAGCATCAAAATAAATTTTGGTCCTATAATAACAAAAACTACGACTTTATTCAGCATTGTCTTCCGGTTCTGTTGTGGATCCGCGTTCAGTAACGCTGATGACGTGTCTGGTGAGGCTGAGTTTCGGTTACAGGCTGAGGGAGACGTCAAAACAATCTTCGCAAACATGTCTAAAGATTTCCACACAGAGAAAGACTTGCATTTTTTTGCCCAGCCATATTTATTTGAACCCGAATACACGGACGCACCAGATACACGTCAGCAGCGTCACTGAACGCGGATTGACAACAGAAACGAAAGACAATACAATGCTGAATAAAGTCGTAGTTTTTGATATTTTTGAACCAAAATGTATTTCCGATGCTTCAAAACATTGTAACTAACCCACTGATGTGATGTCACATGGACTACTTTGATGATGTCTTTATTTCCTTTCTGGACAAGGACAGTATACCGTACATACATTTACAATGGAGGGACAGAAAGCTCTCAGACTTAATCTAAAATATCTTAAACTGTGTTTTGAAGATGAACGGAGGTCTTACAGGGCTTGGGATCACATGAGGGTGAGTCATTAATGACATCATTTTCAATTTTGGGTGAATTAACCCTTTAAGTGGTTTTAGTAAAGACTGCATGCATTCTCAGCAAAGGCTCTATTGCAGACATTGGTGTAAACTGTCTTTTTCTACAGTCAGTTATTTCTTTAAAGCTGACTACTGTCATGGCAAAGCATCGTGAAAAAGTTAATAAAACTGTCACTCATGCATATAGCTAAGTGAATAATAAAACAGCTGAGTGAATAATACAACGATAAAACAACAGCATTTGGAGAAAGCTCTACGTCCCCCTTGAGGACTGAGGATTGTTGTTACAGTCATCACATTTCTAGCCAAAGGACATGTCTACTTACTGTTCCCTTGAGGCGTCCACCTCACAGGTGAGCGCCTGCACCTGACGGCGATATTCACTGGCCTCCTGCTTGGCCAATCGCAGAGCTTCATTATTCCTGTTAGCCGCTTCCGTCAGGTCAGCAAACTGACAGTGAGTGAAGACACATGTTAGTAAAGGTAGGCAGAGTTTGAAACCGAGTAAATCTTAAGTGATACTACACCACTGGAAAGATGAATGTGTATTTAAAATGGGTCATTTATGTAGAAGAAATGTGAAATTATTTTTGAATTTGGAGCTTTCTAGACTGAGAAAAGCCAGAAAATGTATTTTTGGCTTATGTGGATGAAAGACAACAACTCCCAGAATGCACTTGCTTCGCTGCCCTAGGAGGCCACGCCTACCGGTAACAGAGCGCAGTCGTTAAACAACAAGTCTAGGCTACTAGTGAGTCTCCGTGTATGAGTCTGCCCGAAAATGTGTTTCGAGATCGCCCAAAATGTCCGGGATTCGGCTTTTGCGTTCTACAGTCGCCATTCATCATGTTTCCTGTGGCGAGCGGGACGAGTGAGGGCCGCGGGAGAACGGCGCGAGGCCGGTGGCGTGATTACCGATGAGCTACACCTGTGAGACGCACCGGCTCTCGCATCTCACGGAAGGAGCGGGAATTTTCTTAGCAATGTTAAAACGCACATCAACCGATCACTCGTTTAGCGTTCATGTAAACACTACATTCAGATTCACCAATCAGAATGAATTCAGTTAGATTGAAACAAAAGCTGTGCATGTAAACAATGAATGGCGACTGCAGAAAGCAAAAGCTGAATCCCGGACATCGACGGCCGGACATGTCCGGGGAAAAGAGGATGGTAACCCCGACTACTCAGCTTTCTCCACAGAACAAGAGCCTGTTAGCTTAGCTTCCAAACAAAGATGGCCGACACTATGTGTTCATTCTGTGAGTGAGATCGCCCTCTATGGGCGGGTTGAGAACATGCGGGACAGACCTACTACTGACTGTAGTCTTTAGCCTCTGGACAAAAAATCCTCCGATGACGCAAAATGATATTTTGCGTCATCAGAGGATTTTTTCCAGACAAAAAATACATAAATCTCTCGTCTCAGGGGATATGAGGGTGGAAAGCATGGTAATTCGAAAAACACTACAGGTTTTCTACTAATACAAAGCTTAATGCTAAATCGTGAAGTATCCTTTTAAAACTGAGTAAGGTATAAAAGGCAGAATCCATAAAAAAAATGTTTTAGTAAATAAGGAATTTTTCATTCCTTTAAAAGCAGAAGCAGCTCATCTGACAGTTATGACTCGCAAAAAAAATGTGAAGCAAGATAAAGAAGAGGCTACGATGTTGATGATAAATAGAGGAAATCCCTGTTAATGGTGAAAAGGCTCATGCTAAATACCTTGGATTTGTACCAGCCCTCTGACTCCTGGATGTTTTTGGTTGCCAGGTTCTCATACTGCAGCCTGACGTCTCTCAGAGCCGCTGTCAGATCAGGTTTAGCCATGTCCATATCCACCTGCACCTGCTGGCCCTGGATCTGTGCCTGCAGCTCGACCCAGCTCCTACAGAGCGAGAGAGAGATGTGCTTTCTGAAAAGCATCTGTCATACCCATTTTCTTGTGTTGTGATCATAAAAATAGAGCAAATTTTGACATTTTGAGTAGCTTTTGCTTGTGCAAAACGTGACGCCATTATAGGGTGTTGTGCACGGTTGCCAGGATGTTGCTATGCAGTTGAAACAGCACACATAGGGCCTACTGTAGATGGTTTTTGCATGGTACTTCTCATTCATACAGTCATTTTATGATTTAATTGTATATAATGCTGCAATGGATTTACATTTGTATGACAAGTATGATGCCTTGGAATTAATAGATTAAAACAACGTTTTAGGACACAAAGGTCTCTAAGACAAACAATGCTATCCATTTGATTGTGACTAAATGTAAATCCCTGAACTTTTAGAAACATTAATTATAATATAATATAATTCAAAAGGCAAGTTTACTTTAATGTGCTTTACAATTAAGAAAAAAATAATTTAAAAAATAATCAATTCCTAACTGCCTGATCCTTAAGTTTATAATATAATACAATATAATTGTAATTAAATTAGGGCTATCAAACGATTAATCGCATCCAAAATAAAAGTTTGTGTTTACATAATAAATGTGGGTGCACTGTGTATATTTATTTTATATATATAAATTCACACACATGCTTGTATTTATTTAAGAAATATTTTCATGTATATACTGTGTATAGATTTATACATAATTTATATTACATATAAATATTTTATATATAATTAATATTTATTTTCTTAAATATACATGCATGTGTGTGTATTTATATATATATATATATAACAAAATAATTATACACAGTGCATCCACATTTATTATGTAAACACAAACTTTTATTTTGGATGTGATTAATCGCGATTGACAGCCCTAAATTAAATATAATACATTTGTCAAAAATAATTATTAATTGTATTAAAATCACTTTATTTCATTCATTTAATATATGCATCCTATAGTTTAATGATAGCAAAGGACTTTTTTACACAATATTTATTAAAACTTCATAAACACTTATTACATTTTTTTTCCGATTAGATTCAATGGCAACATTTACGTGCTCCCATAACATGACCAAGACAATACTGCAATTAAGTTGGAGATCATATAAATATAATACTAAATATGGTTATGTGATTTATACGGTACAATCACTGTAAAAGCAACATATTGGGGGGAAATATGTGCTAAATATTGGTTGCTTATTCAGTCTATCACTAGTTAAGAGTGTGGTGGTGGTAAGAAGATGCATTGATCTGTCATTCAATGCCTTTTACTGTGAGTTGAAGCTTAAGTCTCACCTCATCGTGGAGCTTTTTCAGGAAGGCGAGTTCATCCTGAAGAGATCTCCACCTTCCTCTCCAGATCCACTCGAGCGAGAGCAGCGTTATCCACGTCCTGCACGACATTAACAACATTATATGACACAGCAGCACGGCTGTATTGAGCACAGATGCACAGCAATCAGTGAAGAGGTCTTTGTGTGTTAATGTGTATTGAGCACAATGCCCTGCAGTCTGTGTGGCACCATTTGGATGTCTGCTGACAGGACGACCCATAAACAGGGCTTTAACACTCACACTGTTTTTAAGCTTGACACGTGCTTTCTCTCTCTCTCACACACACACACACACACACATATCCAGGCATTCCTGTCCTTGGCAGCCAGTTCAGACACAACAGTTTGCTTTGTCAGGGTCTGCTGGTCTGCTGGAAGAGCAATCGGCAGAGATGGACATTTCCCAGCGCTAATGCCAGAGACAAAGACATTCAGCTCTGAGCTTGACATGCCACACAGAGCCGTTCCTCAAAACACAGACGCAAACCAGAATCTCTATCACGGTTCCTAAGCTAAACCCACACTTGTTTGTTTCTGTGATTAAATGGAGAAAATGAGTTGCGAATTAGTTTGGTCATACCACCCCTTGTAATGATTTTAGGGAATTTAGCTAAAAGATTATCACAATTCTTTATAATTTTATCCCCTGGTTTTAAAGGGATACTCCACTTTTTTCTTTTTTTTAGGCTCATTTTACAACTCCCCCAGAGTTAAACAGTTTCGTTTCATGTCTTAGGCCATCAATGTGTACTTACATTTACGAGTCATTAAATGATGTTTAATTTGGACTTCTCTGTGCATGCTCTTTGAGGTGGTGACCATAGACCTCCATTATATGACTGATAGACACAAACGGTTTGACCTAAAAATATCAAAATTGAATCTACTGCGGAAACAAAGACACCTACATCTTAGATGCCCTTGAGGTAAGCTAAAACATATCAAACATTAATTTCAAAGTGAACTATCCCTTTAAACAAGGGCGCGTGGTAACAGAGGTGGCCAACACAAACAGAGCCAGAGCAATGCTCAAAACAAACAAGGATACATTGAACCAAGGAAAGAAAAAGAAAGAACAGACAGATGAGTGAATATCCTCACTGTAAAAAATAAACTGTAAATTTTACGGTAAAAAATACGACAGCTGTGGTTGCCAGAACTTTACCGTTAAAAATACGGTAGGAACGTTAATGGTTTTACAGACATAACTTAAAATGTACAGTAATAAACCGTATTTTATTTTCTGATAAAATGTTGATTTACCAACTGAATGACGTATTGATATCTGTTTTAGACCATTGTAATACACTGACAACCAACAATCATCTCAGGAGTGATGAGAGTTACATGAGCAATCACAGCTCATTATAAGTGAATACTTGTATAAAGCAACACTTATTTAAAGAAGCTGCACAGTGAACATTAGGCATCATCATGCTAACACATGAAATAAAAAAAATGCAATAAACATTCATTTAACAACATTAAATGTAACATATAACCCTAATGTACATAACTGATTAGAAAAAAAAACAATATGACAACTATATATGAGGAACCATAGTTATTTCAATAAAAATACTTAAAATGTGAAGTGTCACACAGGGAATTGTGGGAATGTCAATTTACGGTTTTTCACTGTAAATTGTACAATGATTTGTTCTTTTTCACTTTCAAAAACAGTACGGTTTATTTTTTACAATTTAACGGTATTTTCTTGTAAAATTATATCAAAGTTATTTACCGTATATAGTACGGAAACTTTCTGTTTACCAATTAAAAGTTTTGCACTGTAGCATTTTTACAGTATTTTACCGTTAAAATCACGGTCATTTTTTTACAGTGCTGATATATCGAACAGCTCCTCTCCTTTTTAAAAACAGCCAATAGCGGTTTGTTTATATCACAGCTCGACCAGAGCTGTTGAGCTTGCTCAAGCCGCAGTTTTCTCCTATAATCTTTAACCATTTCTCCTCCTAACCTCCACGAATAATACAAGTAATTCTTATAGATAACAGTAAGGCTAACATACTATTCATACTAAAATTTACTTTAAAAGAATCTGCTGATTTTTTTCTATAAGGATTACAAGATTCTGCAATAGACAGTAAAAAAAGGAAAATAAATTGTGCAAGAAAGTATTTCATGAGGCCTTTGCTGATGCATAGCTGAAGATGTTATCACTCATACCGTTTACCGGAGTTTCAGAAGGATGGTAAAACATGTTGCAACATTTAAGAGAAGCAAGTTTTCATTATTTAGATGTAAAAAATTGAGCAATATAGAATGAGATGAATTGATAAAATTGTGTAATTTCTGCATCTGGGTGGATGACTAAGCTCTTATATCGATAATCTACAATACCCTTCAAAAGTTTGGGGTCTTTGTATTTATTTTGTATTTTTTTGTATAAATGTCTTTGTATTTATTTATTTAAAAAAAAAACTTTCTCCCACCATCTCTTGTCCTGCCTGCTGTGTGTCTCAATAAACTGTTTAAAACTCATTCTGTACTTGATTGCTCTCTCTCACTGTTCCGTGACAGAACTACATTCAACACAATGAATGCTGACGTGTTTCAAGCACTTCAGTGGGCCTTCAAACACTGCCATTTGAAATATAATAGTAATAGTTATACAATCGTGTTTTACCTGTCTGAAACTTCTCATGCTGTTCTCTGCATCTTCTCGCTGAAGAATCTCATCCTGCAGTCTGTAAATGACACATCAATAAGAAAACACCTGATTTTGAAATTGATGGGACGGGACGTCAATATATAAATATATTTTATGTTTTGATCGAAATTATTGCTATATCAGTGTCACTGGAAATTGGGAGGGACATGTCCCATAGTATGTCTATATTCTACGCCCATTTAAAAATATTCACCAATTTAAAATATTTTTTTAAACTCCACTAGTTATAGTTTATTTATTGAATTATTACACAGCTTTAAAATATTTGTTTCTTATTGGTCAATCACAACATTTAGCTTCTCAATAATGACTCTGAATGTTCTCATAAGCAATACTCTGGCTCAAAAGAAGCTGCTAGCTTGAGGTTATTTTCATTGCGTTAGACCACAAAATAATATAACAAGTGGCATATGCATACAAATGATGCTAGAGATGCTTTGACAACCGCAAAGTTTCCAAAAAGGTTCTGCACAGGGTACAACAAGGCTAAATACCCCCGAGGTAAAACTAAAAAGCACAATTGATTTTATGTTTTCCACTAAAAAGCAAACACCAGCACTGTCACTATATATGCACTACACAATATCCTTATGCATGAGGTCACTCACTTTGTGCAATTACAAAAATATTGATAATTTTAATTCTTGTAATGTTGATTTGTTGCAAAGGATTGCACACTTACTAAAATAATAAAAAGAAGGGGGTATACAAACTCCGTTATATATGTTAAATGTAAATTTGTTATTTTGAAAAACATCTTCCTCGATCAATGATAGACTTATATGTTGCATATAATCAGGGTAAAGGCCCTAGAATGGGATGTTTTTAATAAAAACAGCCTTCTGTTATATTAGCAGAGAAGATATGGTTAATAAAGGGAGATTACAAAGAATATTTGTGACGCGTTATCCCCAACACTGCTGCAGAAAAAGTTTTTACGTGCATATGATACGCAGTTTCCGCGTGCTTTTGATACGCAGTTAATTTGCGTGTAACTACACGCTACCCACACCACTACTAAACCTACCCACCCATGCGTATCCTCTGCACGTAAAAACTCACTTTAGCGTATAAATTGCACGTAAAACACACTGCGTGCTATAAAGACGCATTTAGTGTAATCGGGTTGATATACCACTTGGTATTCTGTACGACCTAATGCAATGCCATTCACACATTAACGTGCGCAAACATTTTGTGAATGTTTGTACTTCTCTCTGAGACGCTCCATGTCTTCTGCCAGGTTGTCTCGCGTGACTTCCACGCGCGCTTTCTCCGTGATGAGCTGGTCCACCTGTCTCCTCAGGTCACGCATCTCCTCCTCATACAGATCCGCGATGCTGGACGATCTCTGACCCCTCAGCTGCTCCAGCTCCGCGCTCAGGATCTTGTTCTGCTGCTCCAGGAAACGCACCTTCTCGATGTAACTGGCGAAGCGGTCGTTCAGCGACTGCATCTGCGCCTTTTCACTGAGCCGATTCGCCTTGAATTCCGTGTTTAAGGCGTCCGAGAGACTAAAGTCCACAGTCTCCTGAGGTCAGTCGTGGCATCCCCACGCTACTTCGGACTCTGGAGCTCTTGGACGCGTAAATGACCGGAGCCGAGGAGACGCCGAAGGACACCCGCGAGCGCACGGAACTGGAGGTCTGACGGCTGGAAGAAACTCGCGCTGCTCCGGCTCACATCTCCAAAACGCTTTCTGTAGGAGGAGGTAGACATCGTGAACTTTAAAATCTGGAGTAGTTCAGCCGCGAACCGTTTCTTCTTCAGGAACTGTCCCAAACGGGAGAGGAAGCACTTATTTATAGCCAAATGATTATGCAAATCACAAAAGGATGCTGGAGGATTTGAGTGACACAATCAGAACCCTATCGAGTTCCTTCAGGGTTACAGGACCGGAGTTTAAAAGGTTATTTAAGTTACTCTTCTCCGCCCACTGAGGAAATAAACTAATATAAATTAAGACCACTAGATGCAACATATCCTTTTTACTCTGGCATTTTATTATCAATTTAAAACTACACATATTTCACCAAAACGCAAACGTTTACATGTTTGTAGATGCAACACATAATTTTTACTCGGGCATTTTTTTAATTTAATTATTTTTGATATATATAAATAATTTATATATAAATAATATAAATTATATATATATATATATATATATATATATATATATATATATATATATATATATATATATATATATATATATATATATATATATATATATAATTTTTAAATATATATAAATATAAATTATTTTATATATATCAAAAATAATTAAATTATAAAAAATGCCTGAGTAAAAAGGATGTGTTGCATCTACAAACATGTATAAACATTTGGTTTTGGCGAAATATGTGTAGTTTTAAATCTATAATAAAATGCCCCAGTAAAAAGGATGTGTTGCATCTGGTGCAACCAAATTTATTTTATTTTAATTCATTAAAAATTGAAATAGCCCTTTGAACCTAAAAGTGTTAGCCTATGCAATCATTTAAAGGGATAGTTCACCCAAAAATGTAAATTCTGACATCATTTACTCACTCTCCTGTCGTTACAAACCCGTAAGACTTTCTGTTCATCTTCAGAACACAAATAATTATCTTTTTTAATAAAATCTGGGTGACTTCTGTTCCATCCGTCTGACATACGCAACTACCACTTTGACAATTCAAAAAGTTAATAAACAGATAGATCGAAAAAATATACAAAACTAATATGAATTGAGCGGTTTAGTTCAAATATTTAATAGCACCCCATTGAACCTTTTTTATGAAGATTTAGCCATTGTGCATATGCCTTAATCTTGTTATCAAATCACAAGATCTTTCCCAAAAATCCTTTGAATGATGATGATCCACAAACAGAATCATAGAGCACGTTCTCAAACAAAGCTGTGGTTTTGTTTGGTAATCGGGTTTTACTTATACCCTAATTTACCAAAGACACATATTCAGAATCTGAGCATTAGTTCCTTGTTGAACTTCAGCTTATTGTTATCCAGTGCATGACTCATTATCTCATAAATATACATAGATCACCCAAGGTTTGTGCCACAGCTGCTCTAACAGTAATGGTGATGACCAAAATCATGTCTATGTTTCTGTAATGGTTAATCACCAGTATGTGTAAGCTCTTTAGTCACAGTTGGCCAAGTCAAAGTCCAGACTTGAATCCTATTGAACAAATTTGGGATTTAGTAGATTCAAAGATAGATTGCATAAAAACCTCTGGGTCTTTGGGAACAACTAGAAACTTTTTGGGAGACAATAACAACAGAGACTGTGGAAAAATACTAAAAATACTGAGGATAAAAACAATGCAAGCATGCAAACTGTTATCAAAGGACACCATACAAAAATATTTAGTTTTTTGGTTATTATGTTTGAATAAAGACTATTAAGTTGGCAATGATTGGAGGCCATGATGGATGCAAATTTGCCCAGGATGCCATGGTTACAGCCCTACTCTTTCGAAGGACGTCCTGGGATTTTTTTTAATGACCATAGAATCAGACGTTAACCTCGAATTAACGTCTCATCAGAAGGACGGTGCTCTTTTGACAGTATAGTGTCCCCATCTCTCTAAAAGCTGTTTCACAAATTCTGTTTGGCGAGTTCATTTCCTGCTATTTAAGAAATATTTCAACCCGTGAGGCTTCAGAAAACGAGCGAGATCACGGCAGTTGTTTACCTCATCCTAGACTGATCATCCAGTTAAGAGACAAATAGGCCTTTGAGTTGCACAAACATCATTCTTGAGCTTTTTTTGGAAGCTGAAATAGACCTTCATTTGAAGAGTTAATTCAATTTCGCTTTACAGGGAACATGCTTGTCTCTTAACACTGTCCTTTTCTCAGGCCTTATACTTCCATATTGAATTACTTTATTTTATACTTTATATATTAGTGAGATATTCAGTATGTAGCCAGACCGAGACAGATGTTTTACAGAGAGTGTTGTTTTGTTTTTGGTAAGCTCTTGGTTCTTAATCTCAGGCCTATACTTGGTTGAAAAGCTTGTTTGTTTTATCTCCCGTGATTTTTGAGCCATGATCATCATGTCCGGTTGCTATGGAAAACTCAAACATATCTCAAGTTAACAGTTTTCCCTGTAAAAGCACAATGCATATATGCATATATATATATATATATATATATATATATATATATATATATATATATATATATATATATATATATATATATATATATATATATATATATATATATATATGTAATAAGTTCAGATGCAAAAGCCTCAAGTGCCATTTGAAATTTTCTTCTAAAATGATCATCTTTTATCAAGCTTGTATATTAAAGTTCAGTATAATTTCACTTAAATGGCAATGAAGATTACCTATTAATTGTCATTTAAGTGAAATTACTGAACTTAAATATACAAGCTTGATAAAAATGGTCATTTTAGAAGAAAATTTCAAATGACATTTAGAGGCTTTTGCATCTGAACTACTTCATAAAATATATATATATATATATATATATATATATATATATATATATATATATATATATATATATATATATATATATATATATATATATATATATATCAGTATTATTATTGATATTTGTTGAAAAATGAATCTGTTCTTGACCCTAGAGAATTGACCCAGCAACTGAAAAGGTTTGGTTAATGTAGTAAATGTAACAGGCAATGCATTCACAATCTCATCTAATTAACTGTGATGATATATTTTACTTTTACAAACTTTCCATATTCTTACCATATTCTTTATCGCGTATACATGTCCTCTTGGCTCTTCCAGTTTGGGGTTGTGTCAATCCAAGTAGGCCACTGTAAAAAAAAAAAATATTGTTGGTTTAATTTAAAAAAGTAAGTAACCTGGTTGCCTATAAATTTCAAGTTCGTTGAACTGGAAAAAGTGTGTTGATACAATGAAGGAGAATGATTTAATCATCAGAAACTCAAAATTATATTTTATCTGAACTAAATAAATTATTTAAGTTGATTTGACAAAAGAAAACATGTTGTGATTACTACACTGTAAAAAAAATATTGTTGTTCATCAATATGATGGATGTTCTGAGGTAAAATTTTCAGACTGCTAGACTCAGCAACGATTGTATTTAATTGTACAGTACAATCATAACATAGAACAGACATTATCTTCATTTCATGTCATTAAACATAACAATATTGCTGGCCATATACTGATGAGAAAGTGCGCGTCTTAGTGTGCGATACTGGACTTTGTCCTAGACGTGGCGCGGCTTCTTGTTGTCCGGTGTACGACCCCCTTTACAGCCAACAGTTCACATTCGAGAATAATTGAAAAGAATAATGCACACAGAATGTGCACCATTCCATTACAAATGCGCGAAACAAGCTGACGTTTGTTGCTTGATAGACGCTAACGCACAACTTTTTTTTTTTAATAATGCTTTATTCAATAACAAAACATACTACAACTTCCGCATTTATCCAGGACTACACGTAGTACGAGCGGAAACCGAGATAACGCGGATATGACGCGATTGACTGGCGACTCCCAGCTCACACGCCCCGTTTCCTTGTTTAAAATCTCAATTTTCTCGCGATTTAAACATTGCTTGAAACATTTGGAATATTGTAAGTTATCATCTTAACTAAATATATAACACTGGCCTTGTGATTTTGAGATATTTTAATGCAAAAATCTTAGGTATTGCAAAAGTAAGTAACCTGGGTTGCCTTAAAATTAAGTTGATTGAACTGGAAAAGTGAGTTAATACAATGAAGGAAATTGATTTAATCATTATAAACTCAAAATAATAAGTTATCTCAACTAAATAAATTATAATAAAGTTGATTTGACAAAAGAAAATTTGTTGTATTCATGTTGATGTTTATTAGTAAAGGAACATGATTGATAAGACTGCTACTGCATTTTTCCAGGGAACAAAGAGGTTAGAAAACTGGGTAAGAAATGAGTTTGTTAGGGAGCTGAAGAGGTTAGTCGCAGTAAAAACTTACAGTGTTTTCTCATACGCTCCATGTAGAGAGTGAGTTTGGCACACTTTCCCTTTCTCTCAAAAGGAATAATGAGGCTGAGAGGTCTTTGTTCAGGTCACCATGGCGACCCAGGAGGACGATGGAAGGGTTCCAGGACCACAGTGGGATAAACTGACAATAAAAGAGCAGGAGATTTGTGTCTGCATGTGTGTGTACACGTTTATTGTAAAACTTACAACACCAGAAATCACTTCATTCTGTCCGTCTTTTCCTTCGTGTTTTTGCTCACATTTGAACCTTTTGTCTGGCTGCCCGTGGTCCTTTTTGTTTAGCACTGTGTTTGTGTAAATCTGTTGCCAAGCAAAGGGTGGATATTTTAGAGTTCAATTTAAAGTTGAATAAAAGGTCTAAAAATCACCAAGACCTAAATGTGAAATATTAAAGTCCCGTAAAAAGTTCCATGGTGTTTTTGTAGGACATTTAACAACCAAGGTTAACTTTGAAGTACTTGGGAGTAAGGCTATATGTAAATGTATCTCATATGCACAGAAAAATGAATTTTTGGTGAAGTAAATACTAGTGAAAAAAAACACAGTGTAATTTACTTGAAAAAGTTAGTTCAGGCAAGAATTTAAAAAACATAAAGTAAATTCCATATCAGTACTTAATTCAAGCGAGTAGAAATGAAACTGTAAATATCAACTCAATAAAATTAAGTAAAAATTACTCAACTTTTCTGATACTGGGGTTCCCATCATGCACTGGACCTTAAATAATTAATGAGGCTCATTTTTCACTGGTTTCCAGCTGTATTTACACTGTTTTATCATTGATTTTTGTTGTCAGTATTAGTAACTTGCCATTTTGTGACATTTGGAGTAAATTTTTTGCTCAAAATGTTTTACACATTCAAACACAAAAACGACCCATCAAATGTTACCGCCAAGTCCGCCATTGTGTATTGTCTACCAAGTATTGAGGTGTTTGCATTCACATGATGTTTAACATCTGACATGATGTAATATAAATTACTTTAGATGATCTAAGTAAAGCACATACTGTAAATGACTAATAAAATTCAAGATTATTGTTTTTGTGAAATGTAATACAAAGGCAAAGGAAATCGATATTAATCAACATTTTACTATAGCCGAGTTAAAATTACTTATTTTTTGTAAAGTTTACTTAATTCCATTTTCCAAGTAAATTTAACTTAAAGATTTCTAATTAAAGCTACTGATGAATATGTTTAGGTTTTTACTTGGCAAATCTTTGTAAATGTATACTATCATTTTCTGAGTGAGATAGTTTAGCAAGCATTTTTCAAGTAAATCCTACTCCAAATTTTTTACAGTGACGGTGATGGAAATATGTCATATTTGAACAAATGACATGGACAAAACATCAATAAATAGAACATTTGGCATTTAATGTACAAAAGTTTTAGAGTGTCATTTCTGGATTTTTTGGCTAAATATTCTTTGGCCCTGATTTAAATGATAATTGAATATCTGTCATTGACAGCTGTGATTTATGCTTTCACAATGCCAGGAGCAGGTGGTTTTCTGTAATCATAACCCGAGTTGCAAAGCTGAACATGATAAGAAGTGTTTTTTGCTTGTACAAAACTCGCCATAAGGATACATAATGTCACGATTCCATTATTTACTCTTTTTAATGATAATATTAGATATCCATGCCTCATGTCTCTTGTATAGTCAGGACTGTAAAGTAATAAGACATTTGATTAGAGGTGTGATTTATCCATTTGAAAGTCACTCTTTCATTAAATTTGTTTCTTCATCCTAAACCCGAATGTTCAAACACACTGGCTGGAAGTGTCTTCGGCTGTGGTTGTGAAATGCTGACATGCATTGCAGGGCTGAATGGGGTTCATCCAGGCAGAATTGACTGGCTTTAACAGACACTGCACCGCACAAATACACACTCACACAAGCAGCTTGCATGCCAAAATATAGATCGCCTATATCTTTCCTGTTTTGCAATCCATTTCACATGTGGTCTAACATCTTAAACCTGCATGCCTTCAATGTATATTACTGCAAATTAGATTAGCTTGAATTGTTTTCCATGCATTTACAGCTCAAATGACAGAGTGGATGTGGAAAACTTTTTAGCTTGACTCCAGAAGGCTTTTGTGTCTGTTGTTTGTTTTATGATCATACTTCATTGGATCTGTGCAGCCTTTAAGAACAAAACATTGTTTTTATATTAAAACGCAATGGCCGTGATTTGTATGCACCTGATGCAAAAAATTTAAAGCTTGCTGCAAGTTTTTACTAGATGGTGTTTTGTCGCCTCTTAGTGGTTACTCTTTAATTTCTGCTGACTAAAGCATGTAGTTTGTCAGAGAGCAAATGCTGGCATGTGATTTCTCATTAAACAATCAGGTCTTTAGATTGGGGTCAGATCTATTGCAGGTGCTATTCAAATCCTCTTGTTTTGGAAGCGTCTGCATTCTGAAGACCGTTTAAAGGGAAAGGCAGTAGCGCTTCACTAACATCCTCATTTCATCATTATCCACTTGGAAACAGTTTTGTTCTTGATTACCAAAGGCCTCCGCTAATTGCCCCAGTGCATAATTAATCTTCAGAGAAATAGATTTCACGTTTAAGCTATTTAGTTCACTTTATAAAAAGGATTACATTTTTTATATGTAAAAAAAAACGTTTTATTGCCATTTGATTTTTTTTAATCAGTTTAATTTGATGAATGACGTTTCTTAAATGGAAAAAGGAAAATTCAATCATTAATTAGGCTACTCACCCTTCAAATTCGTAATGCTTTCGTTCATCTCGGAACACAAAGTTCACAAAGAGATCGTAAAACTAATCCATATGATTCAGCAGTTTGACCAAATTTTCTGAAGGGACATGATTGCTTTAAACGCTGAACAGATTTAATTTAGGCTTTTCTTCACATATAAACATTCATCACACATCAGTTGTGGCAAGCATACGAGAGCCAATGAGGTTCATTTCCGTGTTACGCAGCACGTTTGAGCTTCAGCGAGAACCAATGAGGTTCATTCTCGTGTTACGCTGCACGTTTGAGCTTCCTCAAGAACCAATGAGGTTTGTTCTCGCACATCAAGCACATAAGCTTGATCTTCTGTTTATGTTCTCTGATCAATGTTCATAAGTGTATAAAAGCCTAAATTCAATCTGTTAATTATATGAAGTGATCGTGTCTCTTCAAAAACTTTGGAAAAAAACGCTCGATTCATATGGATTAGTTTTATGATCTCTTTATGAACTTTTCAAAGCTATTATGCCAGTGTACCATATGACTTAATGTGGAACACAACAGCAGTAATGTAATGAACCAAGGGTTCAAAAAGACAAGACAAGTCTTCTAAATCCATCCGACAGCTTGTGGGAGGAACATAATGTCCCTCCACCCAGCTTTCACATTTGCCCCATGAGAATGTTTATATTTATTTATTTATTTATTTATTTATTTTTTGTGAGATTATCAGTACATTTACATGTACATTTAAAACTCAGTCTGTTTCTCATATTAAGCTATATGGCTTCAGAACACTTCGAAGTGTGCACAAGGTATGTACACTAGGCTATATGTGTGAGTGACCCTTTTCCCCCATTCACAGCATGAATACTCTTCAAAACCTCTTGTATAGTGTTCCGTTCAAGAATAAAACATTCATGTTTGGAACCACATGACGGCAAGTAACATAAACGCAGACATGATTTTTATTTTTGCTCGTACTAGCCCTTTAAGAACCGCCCACCCCTCTGTTCATATCTTTCAGCGGCTCATTGAGCATTACTGGGCAGGTGGACTGTACCACTTTCACCCGCAGAGGGGGGGGACGTAAGACCTCATTAACTTCAGCACCTGGACAGCGACCGTACCGGAAACCCTCCTCTGGTGTAACAATGCGTGCATTCAGTGGAACGATATTCCTCCAAGAAATGCTTTGACAAACAATGCGATTTTCGAGACCCTTTCTTGCTGGGAGATACGGAAAGCTGGCTGTATTACACACGTATATCTCGCAGAAACAGCGCCAGTCCTGAGGCTTCCCTTCCGTGCAGGGAGGGTGCGAGTGAAGGAAGGACAAAACGTCGCGGTTCTCTTTGTTTACATCGGGAAAAAGTGAGAATGCGACGGATTGTCGGACTGGAGGTGCCGCTGATATTGTGGATATGGAGTGTTTATGTGAAGCTCAGCGCAGGAGCCCGTGAGTACATGAATGTGTGTGCGTGTGTGTGTGTGTGTACGTGTGTATTCAATGATCTTATTATGCGTCAGCATGTGACTCTTCATCTATTCAACATCAACACTTTATTATGTTGCACTTTTAAATGAGCTGGTTGAAATAGAATTAAATAATCTCATTTAAACCATGCTCACAGGTTTATTAATAAAAAAAAATACATCAGAAGTTGATTTATAGGCTAGACATGCCATATGGTCTTATGAGATTTCATGCATTAATTCTCTGGGAGAATTTTAGGAATATCAGCGTTTTGCTCTTCAGTTGCCTGTATATGGATGTTTCATAAGCTGTGTTTATGATTATGAAATATGGTGCTCAGTTGGTGTAAGTGGCTCTCAAAAAGTTTTTTGACTCATAAATAGATTTTTTTAAAATATATCATTTCATAACTGTAAAAAATGCAAAATTGAACCTTAAGGTATTTTTTACTACTTAATCTGACCCTTTAAATTACATTTTGTTTAAAGTCTGTGTTTAAGGTGATTCAGGCATATTAAATAATTGCTGATTTTATTAGTTCAGATTTATGTTGTTAATTCCCAAGTCAAGTATTGATGCTGTAGTCGCTTTCCTCTGGCTATTATAGATCAGTGGCATATACTAATGGAGAATACAGGTCAAAGCTGTCTGAAGAAATGATTCTGCTGCAATAACATGTAGCCTCATTTTCTGCTTGGGGTAACACATTAATAAATAATGCTTAAAAGAGATATGTGGACATGTTGGCGCCCTTTAATATAGTGTGTACACAAAACAAAGAAATAAAAAGGGGGCGATTGAGGGGATTATATATGTTGGGTAAGTAAAACTCACAGATGGACCAGAGCGGCACGTGTCGTGTGCCAACTACGGTGGATTAGTTTACTGTTAG
The DNA here is from genome assembly GCA_030378365.1 of Hybognathus amarus. Taxonomy (NCBI): domain Eukaryota; kingdom Metazoa; phylum Chordata; class Actinopteri; order Cypriniformes; family Leuciscidae; genus Hybognathus; species Hybognathus amarus. Next base: position 24,329 of record JAQIUQ010006219.1, read on the forward strand.
TTCATTCATCTCAGATCACTATGTAAAATGTAAAGTCATTAATTACATTCAGATTAACCAGATTTGTCCATTGTAAGGCTCTGAAAAAATTGGTGTGGTATTTCATTCATAATAATTTTCACAAATTCTTTAATTTCACAAACTATGGTAACACGTTAAACATGAAAAGTAGAAAGACTGAAATAGGAAAAAAATATTTTTATGATTTGTAATCACAACATTTTTTATTTTCTCAAATCAACTTAAATAAATTATGTAGTTCAGATAACATAATATTTTGAGTTTCTGATGATTAAATCAATCTCCTTCATTGTATAACCTAAATTTTTCCATTTCAATGAACTTAAAATTTTAAGGCAACCAGGTTACTTCATTTTTTTAAGTTAAACCAACAATATATTTTTTTACAGTGTAGTAAATAAAGTGTAATGGAGTAAGCTCCAGTTTCTGAGGCATTTTACAATCAAATCAGCATCTCCATTAGTCAAATTAGCAAGTTATATAACCACTGTGGCAACATTTTAATGAGAAATGATAGTGATCACACACTTATAGACTACTTAAATAGCACTTTTGAATCCATTAAACTAAAGACTCAGCATGAGTCGAGACATTTAGACATCAAGCAATGCATTAGAAGTTGAGGTTTTGATGCAAAAATGAATATTTTGAGCTTGATGGCAAGTTCTGTGAAAATATGTTCAAATCTTAATTTACTCACCATCATGTTGTTCCTAATTCGAATGACTTTCTTTAATTTTCAAACAAAGATATATTTAAACAATATTGTGGTTCAAAAAATGTTGGACCCCATTGACTTTCATTAAATGGACACACTTTTATCTTTTTATTTTCCACTTTAAGTTATACTTGCATCTAACTAAGGATTTTTCATTTATATCATTTATCCTTATTCTGACTGTGGCAATAAAACATTTATGAAATAGCCTGATTCTGCCCTGCAATACAGACAGAGATGAATATGATCTGATTCAGCTCTCCTATTGGTTGTTGCAGTGCCTCTAGATCCGTAGCGCTGTGTATTGTGATGCTAATGAGAAAGCTCATTTAAGATTCGGGCACCTGCCATCTTGATTTGTGGTAGCGCGTGCCGCCCCCTGTCATCTCACCCCTCCCCCATTCTCCTGGCACCTCCCTTTGTCCACCGGAGATGGACACGAGCGAACAAAAGCCTCCCGTGTGTTCCAAACACACACTTCCAAAGCACTTCACACCCCGTTTCTGTATCGTCACACCTCCAGGGGTTGGTCAGGTTGGCGGTTAGTTTGGTTTGCTGGTGCACATTTAGTCGAGGGTTCATCATGGGAGCTGTAGAGCAGTTTCAAAGACAGCAGAAGTGTTTAAAACAAGAGTATGTATATCATGTATGCATAAAACCATCTGCATTTTTACAGTTTCAAAAAACAAAAATTTGTGTGATTTATAAGCTGTTTTCCTCATGGCAACCAAAAAATGTATAAATGTCTATTAATATCCATGTCGGGACATTCACCACAACGTTGGTGATAACTAGGCACACACACACATGCATGTTGTAATTTCAATGTTAAAGTATTTATACATTGTGATAGCATTTTTACTGCCTTTATGCTGATTTAAATAAAATAATTGTAGCACTGAATTTTTTTTCTACTGTAATGCAGTAAGATTTTTTGAGATTACAGTAATATAATCTAGAAAAATTATATTAAATATTATAATTATATATTAAATAATATTATATATAATATAAATATATATATATAAATATATATAAATATATATATAGAAATATTTATAAAATATATATATATATATATATATATATATATATATTTATATATATATATATATATATTTATTTATTTATATATATATTCATATATATTAATATATATTAAATATTAAATTATATTAAAATTGAAACTCATTACAGAAATTCGAATTTGGGGCTAAATGTGGTTCATTCTTTTTTATAAAAAATAATGCCACAATGCAAAAACATGTTTTATCTTTAACGGTCTCTGTTCATTTTTTTTATACAAAAAAATTAGGGCTGTCAAACGATTAATCATCGATTAATCACATCCAAAATAAAAGTTTTGTTCATAGAGATATGCTGGTGCACTGTGTATAATTATTTCATATATATAGATACACACACATGTATGTATATTTAAGAAAAAAAAAACATTATTTATATATAAAATATTTATATTTATATATATTATAAATTATATATAAATCTATATACAGTATATAAATGAAATATTTCTTAAATATATACAAGCATGTGTGTGTATTTTTATATAAAATAATTATACAACAAAGCACCCACATATATTATGTAAACAAAAACTTTTATTTTGGATGTGATTAATCACGATTAATTATTTGACAGGTCTAATATATATATATATATATATATATATATATATATATATATATATATATATATATATATATATATATATATATATATATATATATATATATATATTGGGAGGACATGTGGGCATGATTTTCATGAGATTCCCCTATTACGCCTCTAGGTAAAACGCCTTCATTCACTCCCCCTGTTTGATTATCACCCACAGTCCCATCATGCTCCATGAATCTGAATCACAGATTCACCCTGGAAGATGTGAACGAGCACAAAGCCTTCCGACAGGCCCTCCTCCTCTGATCGGGTTTCGAGAGCTCATGTTTTCAATCAAATCCCAATTTATAGACAATCCCCCATGAACAGATGTGGTTTGGAGAGCAAGAGAAGGCAAACAAAGGCCAATTGTGATGACCTGTCGACTCATTAATTCAAGATGTGGCTGTTGACTGTAGCTTCATAATTGACATCTTACACCACAAAGGTAATTAAACATGTTGACCCAGAACAGATGCTGGCTCACATGAGCAGGATTCAGCCATGAGGGAAACAGCTTTAAGTGTCTCCATTCTCACTTTATGTAGTTTCAATGGGATTATCAAGCCAGAGAAAGTGTTGACTCAAATTGTTAGTCTTGTTTCGTGACCATAAATCCCAAGCAAAATTTCCATAAGACTGAGAGGCTTTTAAAGGAGTAGTTCACTTTTTTAAAAACTTTTGCTGATAATTTTCTCACCCCCATGTCATCCAGATGTCCATGTCTCTCTTTCTTCAGTTGAAAAGAAATTAAGGTTTTTTAATGAAAACGTTTCAGGATTTTTTCTCCATATAATGGACTTCAGTGGGAACCAAACGGTTCAAGGTCCAAAAGAAACTTCAGTACAAGCTACAAACTGTTCAAATGGCTTTAAACGATACCAGACGAATCAAGCACTCTCTGTTCGAACTCATTCATCAAAATGAACAAACCTTTTCCGAATCAATTCATTCCGTTTCTTTCGCCGAATTAACCAAATGACTCTGAAAAAAGATTTGTTCATTTTGATGAACGAGTTCGAACAGGAGTGCGTTACAGAACAGAGCAAGGCGAAGGTTTGAGCTTATAAAACTTAAACTTTGTTATTTATTTATAAAAATAAGCGACCGTTTCGCTGATAAGACCTTTATTCGTCGTCTGGTATCGTTTAAAGCAATTTGAACAGTTTGCAGTTTGTACTGAAGTTTCTTTTGGACCTTGAACCGTTTGGTTCCCATTGAAGTCCATTATATGGAGAAAAATCCTGAAACGTTTTCACTTAAAAACCTTAATTACTTTTTCACCTGAAGAAAGAAAGACACGGACATCTTGGATGACATGGGGGTGAGTAAATTATCAGCAAAAGTTTTTTGAAAAGTGAACTAATCCTTTAATACTTTTATTCTTAGAAAAAGATTTTTGTTATGTTGTGTCCAGGCAGGCAGATGAAGGCACGGAAAATTAAGGTTCTAACACAAAGATTACTTATATTATAATCCAAACAGGTAGCTGAATAACACACTCATATGCAAAAACGTGACCGGACAATTTAAAGGGTGGAATAATGCTCCTTTTTGCAAGATGTAAAATAAGTCTGATGTCCTCAGAGTGTGTATGTGAAGTTTTAGCTCAAAATACCCCATAGATCATTTTTATGGCATGTTAAAATGATCCCTTTTTGAGGGTGAACAAAAACACATAATTTTGTGTGTGTGTCCCTTTAAATGCAAATGAGCTGCTGCTCCCGGCACAGAGGGCGGAGCTTCAAGAGCGTGTGTTAGCAGCTTGCAGACGCACTACAATGTCAGAAACTGTTCTGTCTTTTATGTTCAAATGTTTTGTGTAAATGTCTTTTATGTTATGTCAGACAATGATGGAGAGACTCAAAAGAAGTGACAACATGTAGAATACAACAGGACGTTTCGTGAATGGTTAGTTGATGAATTTATCTAGCTTATGTGGAGTTAACTATCTTCAAGTCATTGATTTATCAGACACAGCTGAAACAAACAAACTAATAATGGCGGTAACCTACAGTAGCAGATCAATGAGTGGCGGAAATCTGAACAAGGAAGACATGTGACAAATGAAAACAAGTGAAGTCTATGAAAACAGATACTTACTAAACATAACATTGACAACTTTTTGTGCATATCTGTGATATTTTTCACTTAAAGGACGACTGTGGCGCAAAATGAACCTTTGGTCTAATAACACATTAGGTACCTAGTTGACCGTTCTATGAGATTTGTTTTCATGATTATTGTTTTCAAACCAAAGCATTGAGAACGTTGTAAGTGTACAGACAGTTTAAAAGAAGATATTTTATAAAGACAGTCCACTTTGTGTATACAGTAAAATAAAATAAAAAATTCTTATTAAGAATATGATTGTTGTAGTGATTAAAATGACATACTTTTAAATCATGAATGTAGAATCTGTAGGTTATATTTAACATACTCAACCAACTTCGTTTCAAGTTCCTTCACAAGATACTGCAGTATTCGCACATGCACAGACTGCCTGATACTGCTCACAGAAATGTCAAAATCACAAGCTTTTGACAAGCTGTCCTCTGAGATGGAAAGTTGAGTTTGCAAGGTAACAGACTGCAACAGAGGGACAACTAGTTTGGTAAGGTTTGCAAAAGTTTCTGCAAGACTATGGCAGAGTGTCTTCCTCTTATGGGTGTTAGTTACTGAAAACGTGTGCCGCTGGTTTTAAAAGCAGGCTTGAATTATGCATTTTACAATTTGATGATTAAACCCCTCTCAGTTTCCCCACTTTCCTGCATTTTTTGAGATGATGAGCAGGAAGTGAGTATTCAGGAAGTTATAATGTTGTTCCAAAGCGTTAGGCTGTTATTATTTTCTGTGAAAGACAGAAGCACAGTGGTTGGATGTTTATAATATCACGTCATACGTTCTTTAAGTATCTTTTCATCAAACACCATGACTTCAAACCTGCTCCATATTTGATCTGAGAGCTGGCAATCGCATAGCATTCATATGACAAACATCTCGCTTATGTTACAATTTCCATTCAACTCGTAATGCCTTTTACTCTGGTGGCTTTTCATTGCTTGTGGCTAATACTCTGAAGAGATATGTCAGTATTCATCAAGGAATGCAGCTTTTGTTTCCTAAATTTTTAATATCCTTTCGACATTGATATGTTCCTCGCAGTCATTTAGTCAATATGGAATTATATGACTGTACATGAGCCAGATAGTGCCTGTATTTCTAATGTGGTAGCAGGGACTATCTATCTATCTATCTATCTATCTATCTATCTATCTATCTATCTATCTATCTATCTATCTATCTATCTATCTATCTATCTATCTATCTATCCATCTATCCATCTATCTATCCATCCATCTATCCATCCATCGATCTATCCATCCATCTATCCATCCATCCTATCCATCCATCCATCCATCCATCCATCCATCCTATCCATCCTATCCATCCACAGTATCCATCCACAGTATCCATCCATCCATCCATCCATCCATCCATCTTTCTATCCATCCATCTATCCATCCATCCATCCATCCATAGTATCCATCCATAGTATCCATCCACAGTATCCATCCACAGTATCCATCCATCCATCCATCCATCCATCCATCTCTTCTATCCATCGTATCTATCCATCTATCTATCCATCTATCCATCTATCCATCTATCTATCCATCTATCCATCTATCCATCTATCCATCCATCCATCTATCCATCCTTCTATCTATCCATCCATCCATCCATCCATCCTATCCATCCTATCCATCCTATCCATCCACAGTATCCATCCACAGTATCCATCCATCCATCCATCCATCCATCCATCCATCCATCCATCCATCCATCCTATCCATCCTATCCATCCTATCCATCCACAGTATCCATCCACATGTCATCCATCCATCCATCCATCCATCCATCTTTCTATCCATCTATCTATCCATCTATCTATCCATCTATCTATCCATCTATCTATCCATCCATCTATCCATCCATCCATCCATCCATCCATCCATCCATCCATCCTATCCATCCTATCCATCCACAGTATCCATCCACAGTATCCATCCATCCATCCATCCATCTTTCTATTCATCTATCTATTCATCCATCCATCCATCCATCCATAGTATCCATCCATAGTATCCATCCACAGTATCCATCCACAGTATCCATCCATCCATCCATCCATCTTTCTATCCATCTATCTATCCATCTATCTATCCATCTATCTATCCATCTATCTATCCATCTATCCATCCATCTATCTATCCATCCTTCTATCTATCCATCCATCCATCCATCCATCTATCCATCCATCTATCCATCCATCCATCCATCTATCTATCCATCTATCTATCCATCCATCCATCCATCCTATCCATCCTATCCATCCTCATCCATCCTATCCATCCTATCCATCCTATCCATCCTATCCATCCTATCCATCCTATCCATCCTATCCATCTATCTATCTGACTGTATCTATCTTTCTGCCTGCCCGTTCTCTGTTCTGTTGAATTTTGCCCTCACACATTTTTCCAGATATTTCTTCAGTATTCTCTCTACGGTTCTTCTGATCTGACAGGTTGCTATATAATGGGATCACCCACTTCTAAAGCATGTCCTTCTGGCAGCCCTTTTCCAGTCTAACTGGGTGGATTCTTGGCCAGATTCTATGCCGATAGTCAAAAGTCTGGCTTTGTGAGGCTTGTTCTTTGGCCATTGACTGTACATTGCTGGCTCAGTGAGAGAGAGATATTTGTCTGGAAGACTAATAGACTGTTTCTGTGAAGGATCCATACAAATGCTGATAAAGAACCCAAATATTTGACAACTGAGGTATCGGTCCAAAATCAAATACAACCTGCCTTACTATTTCAGTGAGACCAATGTCTTGTTGTTTTTCTTGTCTTATTCGCTCCCTCTGTTTATCTATCTTTCTGATTACCTAAGACCGCTGCATAAATATTGGAGAACACGCATTATGCTCTCTCTATATTGGATCCTGTGCCAAACGGAAACGGGAAAGTGAATCGTTGGTATCAGTTTCAATCTCTCATGTGGTTCACTTCAATCTTGTCTAGTGCTGCGACTCATAGAAGCAGCAGGTCTCTGGTTGCACTGGAAAATGCAAGTTTATACTTACACCACTGTGCAAACGTATGCGGTAGATGCGAATTTTTTTTTTTTTAAAGAAGCCTCTTATGCTTTGTTAATTTGATCAAAAATACAGTAAAACCCGTAACATTGTCAAATATTATAACAATTTAAAATAACCTTTTTTCTATTTTTAATATTTAAAAAATAATAATTTATTCCTGTTATACAAAGCTGAATTTTGAGCATCATTACTCCAGTCTTTTAAGTCACATGATCCTTCAGAAATCATTCTAATATGCTGATTTGTTCAACATTTCTTATTATTATAAATGATCAAAACAGTTGTGCTGCTTCATATTTTTGTGGAAACCATGATGCATTGTTTTCAGGATTATTTTATGTATAAAAAGTTACAAAAGAACAGCATTTATTTGAAATAGAAATAATTTGTAAAGCATAAATGTCTTTCACTTTAATCAATTTAATCCATCCTTTCTAAATAAAAACATATCCAACCTTATGAATAATGGTGTATTTAGACAAACTGCTTGTATTTCGCAAGATGTGAATAAATATACACTACTGGTCAAAAGTGTAGGGTTGGTAAGATTTCTTATGTTTTTAAAAGAAGTCTCTTCTGCTCACCAAAGCTGCAATTTTTTGATAAAAAATACACAAAAAACACAGTAATATTGTGAAATATTATGACAATTTAAAATGACTTTTTTTATGTTAATATATATTAAAATGTAATTTATTCCTGTGAAAAAGCTGAATTTTCAGCATCATTTCTCCAGTCTTCAGTGTCACATGATCCTTCACAAATCACTCTAATATGATGATTTTATGCTCCAAAAACATGTATGATTATTATCCATGTTGAAAACAGTTTTTACATTTTTATTTCAGGATTCTTTGATGAATAGAAAGTTCAAAAGAACAGCATTTATTTAATTAGAATCTTTTCTAACATTATAAATGTCTTTACTGTAACTTTTGATCAATGTAACTCATCCTTGATGAATATAAGTATTGATTTCTTATTTATTTCCCCCAAAATAAAATACAAATTCTTACTGACCCCAAACTTTTTAAAGGGTCGTGTTTAATGTAACAAAAGCTTTCCATTTCAGATAAAAGCTGTTCTTTTGAACTTTCTATTCATCAAAGAATCCTGAAATAAAAATGTAAAAAACTGTTTTCAACATGGATAATAATCCTACATGTTTTTGGAGCATAAAATCATCATATTAGAGTGATTTGTGAAGGATCATGTGACACTGAAGACTGGAGTAATGATGCTGAAAATTCAGCTTTTTTTCAGAGGAATAAATTACATTTTAATATATATTAACAGAAAAAAGTCATTTTAAATTGTCATAATATTTTACAATATTACTGTGTTTTTTGTGTATTTTTTATAAAAAATTGCAGCTTGGTGAGCAGAAGAGACTTCTTTTAAAAACATAAAAAATCTTACCGACCCTAAACTTTTTGACCAGTGTATAATTAAGTAAAAATACTGATTCAAGAACCTGAATTACTGATACAACGTTAAATCGATATATATTAATATATGATTGTGTTTGCACCGCCTTATACAAGAAACTATTGACTCACATTATATTTTTAGACAGTTTGACAGTAAATGTTGCTACATAAATTGGAACACATAAATATTGGGTAAAAATGTTTATTTTTTCATTAGATTGGGATGTTCTTTAATCAGCACTTTTAGTAATGTTAAAGTGCCCCTATTATGTTATTTTGATGATATCCTAATTGTGTTGTGCAGTCTCCTACTGTAGGTTTACATGCATCCAAGGTCAAAAACACTCTTTTTTTCATAATACACATTGCACTTCATTTCTCACAGAGTCTGAAAACGGTTCATTCAAAGAATCAGTCTCTCTAAACCCCTTCTTTCCGAGAGCCTGCTCTGCTCTGATTGGTCAAATGGCACAGTGTGTTGTGATTGGTCTACTAGCTCACTAGGTTTTGGAACAGGATCACTAACCCTATAGAAAAAGTCAATTTCATGGCTGTGAACAGCATGGACTGATTTCATTACCCAGCATTCTTAGCTTTTTCACGTCTTCCCCTCACACACAGAGTCTTCACACTGCTCAAACTGAAGATGAGTGTGTAGCGCTACCTAGAACAGCCTGAAAATATCCTTATCTTTTTTTAGAGGACACAAGAGTTATTTTTGACACAACCTCGACTCAGCAGACTCAAAGTCAATTTCAACCTGTTGTTTTAGAGCTGTGTGTAATGAGCCGCAGAGGCAGAATAAGGACAAATCTCAGAGAGTGGAACAGACTAGGCCTTCTGGGAAAGGGTTTTCTGTGGTGGATCATAGAAGGGTGACCGGGTGAGTGGTACTTTTTAAAAGTAGGATTGTTCAAGATAGTGTTCGAGACATTTTTCAGCAATAGTTGACATACACTGTAAAAAAAAAGTAAATTTACAGGAAACAGTCTGTATTTTTTTACAGAATTTTGCCGTTTTGTCATTATACAGTGAATGCCTGTTATTTTACACATATTTGCTGTAATTTAAAGGTCCACTATTGAATTTACAGGTAATTGCTTGTATTTTGGTTTTACATCTATTTTACGTTTTTTTTTTAGAGGAAATTGACTGTATTTTTACAGGGTTGTGTGTAATTTTACATAACATATTCCGTAATATTTTACAGATTTTTTCTGTTCAATTAGAAAACACAGAAAAGAAGGTATAACTGCAGAAATCAGCAGTCATTTAACATGTTTTCCTTGAAGATCATTAAGTATGTGGGTGTTAAAGTGAGTTTTAAGGTTAAATAATAGTATTTCCGTACTAAATACCATTTAATTTACAGTTTTGAAAGTGAAAAAGAACAACTCATTGTATAATTTACAGTGAAAAACCGTAAATTGACATTCCCACAATTCCCTGTGTGACACTTCACATTTGATGTGTTTTTGTGGAAATAACTATGTTTCTTCATAGTTTTCTTAGTTTTTTTCGAATCAGTTATGTATATTAGGGTTTTATGTTACATTTAATGTTGTTAAACTAATGTTTAATGCATTTTAAAAATGTCATGGGTTACCATGATAGTGTTTAATGTTTCTGCGAATGACACTGTGCAGTTTCTATCAGTGTTGCCAAGTCCGCTTATTCTAAGCGACTTTGGGCTTGTTTTTCTGTAAAGTCGCTTGTAAATAATGGGAGTCGCGGGTCACGTTTTTTTTGGGCTTGTTTCTAAAGTGTAGTTGCTTATTTGGGCTTGCTCCCAGCTTGTTGCAAAGCAGATATTCCTATGTTATATAAACGTAGGAGTTGGCCCAGTCCCAATTCTCACTTGAGCCCTAAGGCCTTCCTGGAAGTGGACACTTGTTGAAAGTGCACTTAGCGAAGAAAGTGCGCAAGGGCCCGAGGCTGTGAAGAGCAGAATTGGGACAGTTTTGCACGTCAAAAATATACGTCAGTTCTGTTGTGATCAGCAAGGGTTGGTTAATTTGGCTAATGTGTGTGCTGCTTATAATAGCTGTAATATGACACAATCCTTTGAATGAAAAAATCAATATCTTTTTTTACTCTTAGCTACCAACCTTTCTTTTAATGTTATTAATATTAAAACAGTTTTGGCAAAGATAAATTGTGATTGAGGTTTACCTGAGCTTATACTGCCTTACCTTATTCACAGCGATTCGAAATGCAATTTTAATTGTTATTATGGAAATTGATAATAAAATTCTTCCCACCCCATTCATGAAAATGAAAAAATGAAAAATTGTTTATATATATATATATAGGCTATATATTAAAATATTCTTATATGAAATCAAATGACACAACCCTATCTTTTGTTAAATTTCAGTTTTATTGATCAACAATAGCCATTATTAAAGTATAAGTAGCCTAAAAAGTTTAAGAAGATGTAAAAGTCAAGAAATAAGGCAAGTTAAAAGATTCAGTCAAATATAACAGGCTAACGTTACAACGTTACATTTAAATAGTCTAAATATAGTTATAAAACTTCACTTTCCCCACGATTTGCCAGGGAACAAATAAGTTAATAGATTAATGAGACCAAAGATCGCCCGTTAGATGTCAGCCGATTTATAGCTCATGTTTAAACACTAGACAGAGAGCCCGCGGAAACGTCAGAATGACTAGCCGGGGCAAGGCTGTTGCAGGGTGGGGTACAGAGCGCTGAGCACCGCCGCCCGGTGATCACCTGGAACTCCGAAAATGTCCGATCAATTTTTTTAAACAGGCGCTATCTTTATAAATAAACCACAGATTTGAGCTTTAAACAACTATATTCTCGAGTGAAAAACTCTTAAAACTACATTTCGTAACTTAATAATACTAATATTTTTACATTTCGCCGCCTTGGAAGAACACTTCACCACCTGACCTTTCTAGTCGGAGTTTGCGCTCCCGAACAGCACCATAGCAACCGTTCTCCCCATTGGTTAGCTGTTCGAAACGTCACAACACTACAAGGATTCTGGGTAATATCCCACAGCAAAGTGAGGTCTGATGCACACTTGCGAAAAGGGTGCATTAAGTGCCCTTACGATCACCCCTGGAGAACACATTAGAGGATCGGGACACCCTACGGTCTTGCACCCCTTAGCGAGAACGCGCATTTGAGGGGCACAAGGGCAGAAGTGCGGATATTGGGACAGGGCCTTTGTCTTGCCTGTTCCCTCTCCCTTTTCCCCATTCAGTAGAGCTTTTTCCCACCCACATCCTGCTTCTAATCGGCTCCTGACCCAGATGGCAACGAGTACTAGCCAATCAGAGGCAGAGCAGGGCAATCGTTGTTTTTTTTTTTTTTTTTTTCGTTTTTTTTTCTGGTTAGTTAAACGTCAGTGAGTGATGTTAAAATGAAAATACTTGCAGAGTCTGGACCATCGCGACTGATACTGACTACTAGACTGTAGGAGAGTTTTATATATATATATATTAATTATATGTTAGATATTTTAGATATAGATATTAATTTAATATCGTTTAACTGTTAAGCCTTTAACTGTCACTCCCCCTTTTTTCCATGAAAATCACTATTCAAATGGTTTTAATTCAAGAATGCTTTGGAATATAGACCTTTGGTCTTGTTTTAAAGAAGACATTTGCCAAATTATTTTTGAAGTGCAGTATTATGAAATTATGAAAGTGAAACAGAAAAAAGTTATAACTTTGAGTTTATGAAAATGAACAATGTAAAAATATAATTATTTCTATTTTATATAAATATATATATATTGCAAAATATATATTTTACTCTAAAATTGCAAGAAAATGTAAGCCAAAAATCTGAAGAAGTTCTAAATTTTAGGTTGACATCTCAAAATTAGCTCTCAGTCAGATTTTATTTGGGCACAGTACCAACACTAGATGGGCAGCCAAGCTTTATTACAGAAGAAAAATAAACTGTACCGTGTGCACAGTTTTACAAAACTGTCCACGTGGATGTAAATTGACATTCACAGTTTAAAACTATCCGATCCGTCCCCAGAGATTGTAGTTTTTTTCTCGTCCCGAAACCTAGGGGGCTCCGTAAGAAAAAAACCGCTTTTGCTGTCTATGAGAAAAAGTCGCTTGTTTTGGGCTTGTTTTCACCGGGTTGGTTGCTTATTTGTCTCGCGAGATCTTGGCAACACTGGTTTCTATATATTCGAGTATTAACTCTATTGTGGTAAAAGCTGCTTGTAATGAACTTTGAATGATCATGTGACTCTCATCATCACTGTGGTTGTCAGCGTTATGATAGTACAAAACAGATATTAATACTTCAATAGGTCAGTAAATTAACATTATATCGTAATGAAAGATATTTTTGTGTAGAATAAAGTAGTAAGTGACCATAATTATAGAATAAGAAATTACCATTTTTTTACTGTTTTTTACAGTTTTTCCTGACATGTATTTTTTTGTTTTTTAACAGACAATTTCTGGCGCCCTGCTGCCAGAAAACTACTGTTTTTTTTACAGTGTACAGTAAAAGTGTAGAGCTGTAAAATGAATGTTGAGCAGGTCATTTAGATCATCAATGTGATGAGAAATGTTTGAGTTCATATTGAGATCTCTGACTTTGGTATTATGACAGATCTGAGCACAGTTTTTGACCTTGTTGTGATTGCTAAGATTACTTTTAGTGCCCTGTGAAATCCATTTGATATTTTCCCAAATTCCACATTTAATTTTTCTCCCATTCCATTTTTAATGGTTTATTTTAATAAAATGTTGACAAGCTGTAATAATGTTTTAAAATAGAGAATATGCAGACTTCATATTTCAATAGCAGTCCTATTGAGGTTTCTTGTGGATTCTAACAGTCTGCAAGTCCATGTCACGATTTAAATTAAGAATGCTGCGTAATTTTTGATTTATTCATCCGAATTTTGCCAAATGATGTGCCCTTCTTCAAAATTCCATTTTTTATGACTAGAATGGTAAAAGAAGAAGACGACGACGCTTTATTTATATAGCGCCTTTCTGTTGCTTAAAGTGGCATTCAGTTGGTTTTATGAACAAATGGCCTTTGAGAAGGAAAAGGGCAAATGCAAGACAGTGTTGATGCCCTAAAGGCATGCTATATTTCTTTTTGAGTAAGAGAGAAGTGAAAAGTGTACACTACTGAATCATGAATGTAAAATGCTCTGCTGCTCTTCAAAATGAATGATAAATTACATTCTTCACTAAATAACTCAAACACCCCACCTTTATTCTGTTTGATCTCACAAAATATATCTCTACACCTGCCAGGGGTGGTTGAAATGAGAAAATGTACAGCAGCGATAAATATTCCTCATTGGCCAACTGTGCTTGGAAAAAGTAAAACATAAAATAAAACAATAATTGCGATAATAAATAAATAATATATATATATATATATATATATATTACAATTATTTATTTTATGTTTTATGTTTTACTTTTTTAACATAAAGTAAAATAATAATTGTGTGTGTGTGTGTGTGTGTATATATATATATATATATATATATATATATATATATATATTACAATTATTATTTTATGTTTTACTTTTTTTAAGCACAGTTGGCCATATATATATATATATATATATATATATATATATATATACACACAGTTTATACAGTTACACACACACACACTAGCAGTCAAAAGTTTGGAATAAATACGATTTTTCAAGTGTTTTTGGTGGTTTTGTTCACCAAGGCTGTATTATTTATTTGACCAAAAATACAGTAAAAACTGCATTGTGAAATATTACATTTTTAAAATGCTTTCTATTTGAATATATTTTAAAATATAATTTATTCCAGTGATGGAAAAGCAATTCTCCAAAGTTCTCATAAATGTTCTCTCTGGCTGTATAGTAGTCATTTCTCATTTGCCTGCTGTTGGGCTGATATCAGTTATCTGAGTCATTAAACAGCACCTGAGGCTGAAGAGAGATCAGCATTGAGTCCATGAGATTCACAGGCTCTCTGCGTAAATGAAAGGTTTTATCCCAGGAGAAGATCACAATCAATATATGAGTACTCTGGTGTTCGATCAAAGAATATCCTCTGAGCAATCTGCCCTCTCGCTCTAATTCTAGAGCTCAAAGGAATTCACGATCATTGCACAAGTGTTTCGGTGTGAGTGGAAGGGTGTTTGTTTTTTCAGTACATTAGCTTTTAAAATTGCTAAATTATGATTTTTAAGATGGAAATGACTCCAAAACCTTTCTGCTCTGTGTGTTTATTGACATGGGCACCAGCTACAATGTGTTTCATGATCATCAAATTAGTAAGCAGATTTCCATGGGATGGGAAAAGCCATATTTGAGGACTCAACCTCATCACATCTGGTTAAAGGTCAACACTGCAAATGTGCTTGCTGACATTTACATGATCTCTGAAGGGCTCCGTTTCATGTAGAACATGTCCGAGAAAATCTATCCGTGTCTAACAGCATCGGCACATCCTCTCACAGCGGGAAGGATCCCTCATGTCTGTATGTGAAACCCATCTGCTGCATGATGACTCATTGAAATGTTTTGTTCATGCAGCATTCTCCATGTAGACATCCATCTGTGTATTTATCTGATTTAAAATCACTTAGAAAACTAGTTAACATGTATGCTGGTTGAATAATGTGTTGAATAATGTTTGTTTTTTTACATTTATCACAGTTCACCCAATACGATTATAGATTTTAATCAATTTTAGAATGTGGATGAATTTCTTTTTTCGAGTGGAACGTGAAAAAATATATTTTGAAAAGTCAATGGTGTCCAGAAATGTTCTTTGGACCCTAACACTCGATAGAAGAAATGGTTTCTATTTAGAAATGGTTCCATCCCCGCATCATATATGGAACTCCAAAATAGCTCTATATAGAACCTTTTTTTGGTAAAAGTTTCTATTGGCCAAATATGGAACCCCAGGGTTCTATATAGAACTCATAGGAACCCTTTTTTTAAGAGTGTATAGAACCTTTTAGGGGTTCCAAAAATATGTAGCGCTTATAGAACCTTTTAAGGTTCTATATGAAGAGTTCAGATGCAAAAGCCTCTAAAAGCCATTTGAAATTTTCTTCTAAAATGACCATTTTTATCAAGCTTGTATATTTAAGTTCAGTAATTTCACTTAAATGACAATTAATAGGTAATCTTCATTGCCATTTAAGTGAAAATATACTGAACTTTAATATACAAGCTTGATAAAAATGGTTATTTTAGAAGAAAATTTCAAATGGCATTTAGAGGCTTTTGCATCTGAAACTCTTCATATAGAACCTTTTCTTCTAAGAGTGAATGTTCTTCAAAACATGTGTTCTGATGAAAATAGAATTGCTGTAAAGCTATTTAAAAAAAGCTTTTAATAAAAACATTTTAGTTTAGCCATATTCACTCCGGTATTTCACTCAATGGTTTCGTTTTCGCATCATACATGTGTTTACAGTGGAAGTTCGATGCGGCTCAGCTGGGTGAATAACATGCGTCATCAGGGACGTGCACAGACATTTTGAGGGGCAGGGGCTCAAGTGAAAAAAAGGGCAAATATATATATTTTTTCTTTTAACATTTTTTTAAACAAAAAAGTATATATATATATATATATATATATATATATATATATATATATATATATATATATATATATATATATTAACACAACTCTGACTTTTTATAAAATGTATCAAAGTTAATTTTATCTTCCTCAAATTCACGCAATTGTTTCATTTTCAAAAGATGTCTACAAAATAATCAGTTCACACAGAAACCAATGTTCTCCCTAGTATTCACCAGGTTTATTGAGACAGCAAAGGAAACCATGCCACAATGTTCATGTTTTCTATGCTACTAGTTTTAGATCAAGTATATGTTTGATACACTGATAGTGACATGGACTTAGTTTCATATTTGAGGGAAGACTGTATCATCATCATCATAAAATAAAACCTTCAAAATCCACATTTAGATGGAGTTTGTTTTAAACCTACTATCCTCCATCTGTTTGCATCTGTCAGATTTCCTCTAAATTCACCAATTTAGATTTCTAAATTTCGGGGAAAGACTATTGATGTATGTAAGTCATTAACTTTAATAATAAGAATTTAAGGCCATATAAAGTCATAAAAACGTCCAGATTTTCCATACAAGGTCATAAATTTACATTTAGGCCAAGTCTTAAATTTATATTTTTGTATTTAATTTTTAGAAGTAACATTAGCCAATGCATACGATATCGAGTCTGAACTAAATGTTCGATAATGTTTATGTGGCAAAAGGACGCAAAACTCATTTGAACCGCGCACGTGTCACGAGACTGTTATCCGCTTCGGTTCAAAGTGCAAAGCACGGCGCGCAGCGCGAGCTCACTAGAGCAGACGCGTTAACTCTTGATACAGCGCTTTCGACCTGATATTCAGGTACACACTATTCAATATATTTGTTTGACAGGGAAGCTGTGCGACAAACAGGAATATATATTATTTTTCAAAATGAAAAAAGCACAGTGCTTGCCAGAGTCTCAGCAGGAGACAAATGAGCAGCAACCAAGCCGGTGAGAACAAGCCCAGAGAAACAAGCGCTTTTCTGATCAGACAGGCAAAGCGGCTTTTTTTTCTACCAGAGCCCCCCCCTTAGGTTTCGGGACGGAGAAAAAAAAAAACTGTGTGCACAGCTTTAGAATCTCTACAAGGGGACGAGATATGAGACTGTCTTGTTAAACTGTGAATGTCATTTTACATACCACATGGACAGTTTCTAAATCTGTGCACACAATTACACTTTATTTTTCTTCTGTGAGCTGAGAGCTTCGGCTGCCCGTCTAGTGTTCGGTACTGTGCCCAAAATAGAATCTGACTGAGAGCTAATTTTTGAGATGTCAACCTAAAACTTGAACTTCTTCAGATTTTTGGGGCTACATCTAATTTCTTTGCAAATTTTAGAGTAAAATATATATTTTGCCAATATATATATATATATATTATATAAAATAGAAATAATTTATATTTTTACATTGTTCATTTTCATAAAGCTCGAAATTCTTATAACTTTTTCTGTTTGTCTCTAGTAGTTCGTAATTTCAGTAATACTGCACTTCAAAAATACATTTTGGCAAATGTCTTCTTTAAAACAAGACCAGGGATAGGTCTATATATCCAAGAGCATTCTTAGATTACAACCATTTGCAATAGTGATTTTCATTGGAAAAAAGGGGGAAGTGAACAGTTAAAGGGGTTAACGGTTCCAACGATATTAAATTAAATATCTATATCGTAAAATATGTAACATATAGTTGATATATCTAAAGCTCTCCTACAGTCTGCAGTAGTCAGTACTCAGTTCACAGATGGTCCAGACTTTCGCAAGTGTTTTGAGTTTAACATCACTCACTGACAATTTTGGCAACCCAGGAAAAAAGGAGAACAACAAGAACGCGTTGCCCTACTCTGCCTCTGATTGGCTCATTGCTTGTTGCCCATCTGGGATCAGAGCCAATTGAGAGAAAGCAGGATGTGGGTAGGAGAGGACTCTATGGAATGGGGAACGGGAGGAGGGAACAGGCAGAGGACAAACTCCTGCGTTTAAGATGACATACAAGAAATATCTGCTTGGCCAGCGAGCTGGGAAGCAAGCCCAAATAAGCAACTTACACTTTAGAAGACAAGCCCAGAAAGAGCGCGGTTTCCGCGACTCTGCCATTATTTGCAAGCGACTTTACAAGAAGACAAGCCCAAAGCCGCTTTGAGAATTAAGCAGACTTGGTCAACTCTGTGAAAGCACCCCCAGAAAGAGGGCACTTTCTTCTCCCAGGAATGAGAGAGGGCAGGTGCTCAGAGCCCCCTGGGATGTCCTATGTGTACCGCGCGTGCCTGCGCGATCATATCCAAAAGAAGTTATTTTTTATGCCGAAACTGTGTGACACTTTCAGCGACTTTCTTCGCCACGTTTCCTTTCATGGATTGTGACTCAACTATGGTGTCCTCGGTGGTTCAGGTGCCAGAGTCTACTTGAAACTCTTTATGTCGTTGGTTACGTGCAGAGAACAGAACATTTGTCATGTTTTTTGGTGCTTTGTAATCTCCAGCTGCTATAGCGATAGCGGACTGTTGTGGCTCACTCAGGGTGTGATCTAGTGCTAACAGGGCACATCATCACCAGTCATGGAAATCCTCGGACCCACTGTTGGAGCCACTGTGTGTGATTTATGGGTATTTATTTTTAACATTAGGCTGGTTGTTCACACACACTGCGGACACACAGTTCTCAATTTTGCACTTTTATTTACATTTTTTAATATGTTTTCTTCTGTATTTGTATTTAGCTTTAATTTATTTTTACTTTGCTATTTTAGTCAGTTTTGTACTTCAACAGGCATAATGCAATATTTCTCAATTGTCGTTTTCTAAGTTTCAACTTTCATGTAATAATAATATTTTATTTGATTTCAGCTTGATTATTATTATTTTTTTTATGCATACATTTAATTAATTTTCTCAGAACAGATAGTTAGTAAATATGGCAGATGATCAAAAAAGAAATGCCTGTGACCTTTAAATTGATGAATTGAATAGAAGTTTGAATTCATCATGTTTTTTTGTATTAAGGCTGTTAATCGTGAGACATATGATTAGAGTGGTGAGAGAAGAGTGCTCGGGACTCTGGCCTCGAATCTCTCCTCCTCTTGGCCAGATAAATTGGGTTACGAGGAGCCGATTTAAACTGCAGACAGACCGCACCCGCAGCGGGCAGAAACATGAAGGACCTTTACACATGCTCCACTTCTCAAAGCTTTATGAACTTTGTGGAAACTTTGACTTTCTAACAAACCTTAAAGATACTTTCAGATGGTGTTTTCATGTATAATTCACCAGGATAGAAATCACATTAATTCTTAATTCTCTAAATGTGAAAAAGAGGCATTTGCAATGTTTCAGAACACCACATATATCAAATCCGCTTTAAATGTCAGCTTGTACCAAAGATGAGATTTGCAACAAATTGTTTACACATCTATGCATACTGCGACTCGATATAAAGGAATATTCTATCACAAGCATCTGTTGCAAATATATGAATGACTGCATTTTTTTTTGTGATGTACTGTCTGTTTAGAAATATTTCAAACGTATATTTTTCTGTTTTATTCAGAGAGGTGTGATGAGGTGTTGGCTTCACCCCTTCCCTACAGCGCCTTCACCAGCTCCTCTGTGTTGGCAGCTGATTTTGGCGCCGGCTATGCAAAACTCAACAGGAGAGTAGGTGAGGAAGAGCTCTACGGCTGTGTTCAGAATGAAATACTAGCGTAATGCATATTATAAACACTAATGTTCAAAAGTTTGGGGTCGGTAAGATGTTTAAATGTTTTTGAAAGAAGTCTCATGCACAACAAGGCTGCATTTACTTCGAACCAATATTATTACTATTTGAAACTATTTGTTTTCTATGCAATATACACTACCGGTCAAAAGTTTAAGATCGGTAAAGATTTTTTATGTTTTTAAAGAGAAGTCTCTTCTGCTCACCAAGGCTGCAATTTTTGGATAAAAAATACACAAAAAACACAGTAATATTGTGAAATATTATGACAATTTAAAATGACTTTTTTCTGTTAATATATATTAAAATGTAATTTATGATTTTATGCTCCAAAAACATGTAGGATTATTATCCATGATTTTTTACATTTTTATTTCAGGATTCTTTGATGAATAGAAAGTTCAAAAGAACAGCTTTTATCTGAAATGGAAAGCTTTTGTTACATTAAACACTACCCTTTAAAAAGTTTGGGGTCAGTAAGAATTTGTATTTTATTTTTGGGGAAATAAATAAGAAATCAATACTTCTATTCATCAAGGATGAGTTACATTGATCAAAAGTTACAGTAAAGACATTTATAATGTTAGAAAAGATTCTAATTAAATAAAATGCTGTTCTTTTGAACTTTCTATTCATCAAAGAATCCTGAAATAAAAATGTAAAAACTGTTTTCAACATGGATAATAATCATACATGTTTTTGGAGCATAAAATCATCATATTAGAGTGATTTGTGAAGGATCATGTGACACTGAAGACTGGAGTAATGATGCTGAAAATTCAGCTTTTTTTCAGAGGAATAAATTACATTTTAATATATATTAACATAAAAAAGTCATTTTAAATTGTCATAATATTTCACAATATTACTGTGTTTGTGTGTATTTTTATCAAAACATTGCAGCCTTGGTGAGCAGAAGAGACTTCTTTTAAAAACATAAAAATATGTAATCCAATCTTAAACTTTTGACAATTGGTAGTGTGTATTTTAATATGTAATTTATTCCTGTGATCAAAGCTGATTTTCAGTATCATAACTCTAATCTTCAGTATCACATCATGATCCTTCATTATCATCAGTGTTAACTTAATCATTTTTAATCAGGATTCTATGATGAATAGAACGATCAATAGATCAGCATTTGTTTAAAATATAAATCTTTTGTAACATTATAAATGTCTTTACTGTCACCTTTGATTTAAATGTAATGTCCTTGCTGAATAAAAGTATTAAAGGATTAGTTCACTTTTGAAAAAACTTGCTGATAATTTACTCACCCCATGTCATCCAAGATGTCCATGTCTTTCTTTCCTCAGTCGAAAAGAAATTAAGGTTTTTGATGAAAACATTCCAGGATTTTCTCCATATAATGGACTTCAATGTGAACCAAACGGTCCAAGCTCCAAAGAGATCGTTAATAACAGTTTCAGATCCAGCTTCAAATGTCTTCTAAACGACACCAGACAATGAATAAGGGTCTTATCATGCAAAACAATGGGTTACTTCAAAACTTATTCCAAAAATGTAACTTTTCTAAGGACAAATGGTAGCCTAGCTCTATTCTGGAGGCGCGTTTCTAACGTCACGTAATACGGGAATTACGTTCAAAAGGTCACGGGCGATGTAGCCGGAAGTACAGAGTCAGTAAGTTGAACACATACGGTTGAACGTTGCAATCTAACTCAAACGCCGTTTACACAAAGAAAGGAATTAAAAGGTAGAATACGATGTTGGACGATTTTGACTCTGTACTTCCAGCTACGTCGGCCCGTGACCTTTTGAACATAATTACGTATTACGTGACGTTACAAACGCGCCTCCAGAATAGAGCTAGGCTACCATTTGTCTTTAGAAAAGTTACATTTTTGGAATAAGTTTTGAAATAACCCATTGTTTCGCATGATAAGACCCTTATTCATCGTCTGGTGTTCGTTTAAAGACATTTGAAGCTGCATCTGAAACTGTTATTAACCGATCTTTTGGACCTTGAACCGTTTGGTTCCCATGGAAGTCGATTATATGGAGAAAAATCCTGGAATGTTTCATCAAAAACCTTAATTTCTTTTCGAACTTGAGGAAAGAGAAAATGACATGGATATTCTTGAATGACATGGGGGTGAGTAAATTATCAGCAAAAGTTTTTTCAAAAGTGAACTGAATCCTTTAATTTGTTTCAAAAATTAAAAAATAAATCTTCTGAATGGTATTGTATACCTGACAACTTCAAAAAACAGTATGTGGAACTGTATATGCAGTGATAAACACTTTAAACAATGCAGTATGCTATTGTTAGCACATGAAGTAGTTGTCCATTTATAATAAAAATGAAATGCAGTTCATTCGCATGCAAAATGCATTTTGCATTTTGATTAAATTTTGTCATAACTCTAGTTTTGGCGGTATGAAATAATGAGTCACAATGTTAAAAACCACGGCTTTAATTACTTCCAGGTTCATTCATCACACTGGAAATGTCATTCGCATTGCATTGTGGGATACACATCCTGTAATAGGTCTGACCGGTCATACTAGTATTGCTGAATGTCGCTCTCATGTCTGCCGTGTCTCTCTCCTCATTGGTTGATGTTCAGACAGAGATGTGCTCCAGATAGAGTATAAAGATTGATTGCATAATAGAGGAAACATCCCTGTAGGTTATACCTTTAATGCATATTCTGGCTCCCGTTAAGGAAGTACTGTGTTGATGGAGCATTATAGGGACTATCACATCGTAATTCAAGCTTGGCAGCATGTGCTGTTTTTCTCACATTGTACTTTGTCTTTCATAGGCAATGGAGGATGGTCACCGTTAGACTCCGACAGGTACCAGTGGCTACAGGTGGACCTCAGGGCCAGGAAACAGATCAATGCCATAGCAACACAGGGCAGATACAGCAGCTCTGATTGGACGAAACACTGACAGGCTCTTCTAACAGTGACACGGGAAACAACTGGAAGCCGTATCGGCAGGACAGCAACATATGGGTGAGTTTACAGGGAAAATGTGCATTTATAGCTCAGGGAGTACGTATTGTTTTTGGGTTACCAAATCTGAGAATAACAACTGCTGTGTTGTTCAAAACTCACATGACCCACAAAAGTTTAGAAACTTTTCCTCCTATCGTCACCGTTATGTTCTGTTAGTTACTTTGGATATTCCATGAACTTTTCCTTTTCAATGGTTACTGTTATCGTTAGTTTATATGTGTAAGCTGTGTGATTAATTATCCTTGTTTGTGTTCCTACTTAAGTTGCTCCTTTACCTGGTCCGTTATTGTCTGCACACCGTCTCGCATGTTGGCTGTCTATTTGAATCTATTTAAATAAACCCTGTGTTATACTATCTTTTCATCTTCATCTTCATTGGAACTTAAAGGAGTAGTTCACTTTTAAAAAACTTTTTCTGATAATTTACTCACCCCATGTCATCCAAGATGTCCATGTCTTTCTTTCTTTCAGTCGAAAAGAAATTAAGGTTTTTGATGAAAACATTCAGGATTTTTCTCCATATAATGGACTTCAATGGGAACCAAACGGTTCAGAGGTTCGAAAAGACACTTTCAGTGCAAACTTACAAACTGTTCAAAGGGCTTTAAACAATTCCAAATGATGAATAAGGGTCTTATAAGCGAAACGATCGCTCATGTCATTTAATAAATAAATAACAAGGTTTAAGTTTTAGCTTGCAGAATCTCCACGAGTTAAAAATTCAACAAGAAACTGTTACTAAACAGGAAGCAGATCCAACTTTAAAACAAGAGGCAGACACAACCGGACACAACCTGTAAGTAGGCTAAGACTTAATCATTTTAAATGTATTTGCATGTATAATTCCAGACGTAGCCTTGTGTTTTATTATTTTTAAAATGCCAGCGCTGGCTTTATAGGCTTTATGGGCTAGTAGTTATGCTATTTTGTGTCAACGACAAACGCGTACAAACATTATGGACCTGAATTTTGTATAAGTACTAATGTTGTAAACGTATTTTTCATGTTAAATATGTTTTATGACGTTATTTTCGATTTAATCAAGAACGTAAACCTGCCAACGCTGTTTGAGTATAACATTAGTAGCCAGCCAGTTGCTATTGTTGCCAGTCAGATGCTGTTATGTAAAACAAACGTGCATAAAGTTAAAAAATATAGCAAATTATCATTCAGAAACCTTTATTAAGAGCCGTGTGTGGTGAGGTTCTGTTTGACTCTCTTCATCGCGGCTTTCTCGGTCTGATTCTGCCTCAAACTGATACTGCAGTCTCGACATATATTTACTTCTGGACCGGAGCTCGCGTCTCCCGTAAAGCTAATGGGCGTTAACCTTCCGGACAACGTGAGCGACAGTTTAGCCAATCACAACACACCAGCCCAAACGAACCAATCTGAGCCCACAGAACGTCATTCTGAGGGAGTGTTTTCATAGAATCAGGAAGTGAACCGGTCGTTCAGGGGACAGAGGAGAGCGCGGCTGACAATAAAGGTTAAATTTATGAAAAATTAGACTTTTAAAAAAAGAAAACCACGGATACATGCTATATTGCACCCCATAAACAGAATCATGCAAAGAAAAAAAGCAGTAAACCCCACCTTTAATTATTTATTTATTAAATGAGCGATCGTTTCGCTTGATAAGACCCTTATTCATCGTCTGGAATCGTTTAAAGCCCTTTGAACAGTTTGCAGTTTGTACTGAAAGTATCTTTTGGACCTTGAACCGTTTGGTTCCCAATGAAGTCCATTATATGGAGAAAATCCTGGAATGTTTTCATCAAAAACCTTAATTTCTTTTTGACTGAAGAAAAAAAGACATGGGCATCTTGGATGCCATGGGGGTGAGTAAATTATCAGCAAAAGTTTTTTCAAAAGTGAACTACTCCTTTAAGTTAACAGAGTGAGCAGTAATGGTGTGTCTCACTCACAGAAGGAGGTTCTCTCAATGATTTTATATAAAGTGTTGACTTTTTTCTGCCGCAGACGTTTTCAGGTAACTGGAACTCAGAACGGGCTGTGCGGCATGAACTTCAGCACCCTTTCGTGGCTCGATACGTGCGTTTCATCCCGCTGGACTGGAGTGAAGAGGAGAAGTGGAGTCTAAGAGTGGAGCTCTATGGCTGCAGCTTACTGTGAGTGAGGTCAAAGTGGTCATCATTTTGAACCTCTTTGTGCAATTTTTACTTTATACATTGCTTGCTTAATTTGTTATCTGAGACAAATATAGTTGCATCAGTATTCATGTATCAAGAATAGAGCTCTTTATTGTGACTGGTCTTCTCAAAGTTCTCAGAAGTCAAGTATACATAATACACACTGAATGTTTATTTCAAGATCAAGGAATATTATGTATAATCATTCAGGATGTGGCCTCTTTAAAAGCTAAAATGTTAAAATAAATCAACTTGGTTTGATGTGAGGCAGCATAGATATGAGAAAAGACTTCATGTGTTTGTTTGAGACTGATCCATATTTCTGCGTCCAGGGCGGACGTGATCAGCTTTGACGGCCAGGGAGTGATTTCCTATCTGAATTCAGGACAGAAAAAGATGAAGATCTTAAAGGATGTGATATCACTGAAGTTTAAGACCACCAAAGGAGACGGCATTCTGCTTCACGGAGAGGGACAACAGGGCGATTATATCACTCTAGAGCTACGCCAGCAAAACTGCTCCTGCAGATCAACCTGGGTAATGGATTTAACTAAAAAAAATCTGATTTTGAACTGATCAACACGGATAATAGAAAGAAATCTGCAAATATTTTTTTTGAAGATATTAAATATTAGATAGAAAATATTAAACTAGAAAACTTAAAGAGTAGTTCACTTTTCAAAAACTTTTGCTGAATAATTTACTCACCCCCATGTCATCCAAGATGTCCATGTCTTTCTTTCTTCAGTCGAAAAGAAATTAAGGTTTTTGATGAAAACATTCCAGGATTTTTCTCCATAATGGACTTCAATTGGGAACCAAACGGTTCAAGGTCCAAATGACAGTTTCAGTACAAACTGTTCAAAGGGCTTTAAACGATTCCAGACAATGAATAAGGGTCTTATCGCTCATTTAGAAAATAAATAACAAAATGTAAGTTTTACAAGCACAAATGCTCGCCTTGCTCTGTTCTGTGATGAGCGTTCGTGACTCCTGTTCGAACTCGTTGCATCAAAATGAACAAATCTTTTTGCAAGTCATGACTCGAAGGGTCCTAGATAAGACCCTTATTCATCATCTGGATTCGTTTAAAGCCCTTTGAACAGTTTGCAGTTTGCACTAAAACTGTCTTTTGGACCTTGAACCGTTTGGTTCCCATTGAAGTCCATTATATGGAGAAAAATCCTGGAATGTTTTCATCAAAAACCTTAATTTCTTTTCGACTGAAGAAGAAAGACATGGACATCTTGGATGACATGGGGGTGAGTAAATTATCAGCAAAAGTTTTTTTAAAAGTGAACTACTCCTTTATTTAACTATTACTGTTTTTACTGTATGTTGATCAAATAAATGCAGCCTTGATAAAGGCTTCTTTGTAAAACTTTTGAACTTTCTGTTTTATTCTATGATTGACATGCAAACACTACTGTTTTAAGTATTAAAAAAAAATTGTCTATCCAGTTTGACCCATCCGACCCGTTCCATTAATGGCGTTTGATGTTTGTGTCTATTTCAGGCAGTAATCAGTACGGCTCCATTCAGGGTCACACATCAGTGTCCAGCGGCAGCCTGTTGGATGACGACCACTGGCACTCGGTTCAGATTGAACGCTACAGACGCAGCGTCAACTTCACGGTTCGACCAGCACATGCAGAGCTTTCGCACCAATGGAGAGTTTGACCACCTGGACCTGGACTATGAAGTACATGTTTTATTATGTTATATGTTGAAATAAATATATACTGTATGTTTTGAAATGTTATGTTTTTGGTTTATTCATATTTAATATCATTCATCATTATATATATATATTTTTTTTTTTACATTTTCAACTTTCTTTAGTGTGTAATGTTGCTGTTTGAGCATGAAAAAGCTCTGCAAACTTATTGTATCTCCATTGTAACCCTGATTTTCTTCCGAAATGAACACCGTCACAGTATTCCCCATTTAAATAATTCCCGCCAAAAAGCATATGCAAAATAAAAGCGTGAGGCCTCATTGAGTTAGTTATTAATGTGTTAAAACTTGCCGTTTTGGTAAGGGCCGTAACATTTCCCAAACACACTCGAAGTGCTTGACCAATCACAACACACTGGTCCAGCCGACCAATCAGAGCACATTGTGCTTTTCAGAAGGAGGGGCTTTATACAGACAGGAACTAAACAGAGCGTTACTGACAGACTAGGAAGAGAGGTGCTGCAACAATGTGGAAAATACGAAAAATAATGTTTTTTGAACATTCAAGCATGACCCCAAAAACAAAATGGACTGAAATATTACAAAGGCACATGCATTTTAAATAAATAATGATAAATTTTAAATACTACAGTATTCCAAAACAAACAAGAATTGTCCATTTTGATTTCATGGGGACTTTAAGGCAGAATTTCTTAATTGAAAACATGCAATGTCAAGATTTTGCGGTAAACTATTTCTTTAAGATCACTTAAAAGCCATTAACACTATTAGATATTTGCATATTATATAATAATCTTTCATGGTCCATTTACGCCTCTCCCCGCTCTGTTTAATCATTTTACCCCAATGCCACCGGGAACTGGGTCTTTAGCACACATATTATTTCGTTCATTTATTCAAACAGATAAGTTTAGAAAAGATTAATATTTTGCTGTTGGTATTATATATGGTAAGTGTTTCCCTCACTTTCACTGCACTTCGATGTCTATTCCCAGATTACATTTGGAGGGATGCCAGTGTCTGCCAAGCCCAGCTCAGGAGCCAGAGAAAACTACATTGGCTGCATGGAGGCCATTCATTACAATGGGGACAACATCACTAACCTCGCACACAGGAGAAAAGTAGACACCTCCAGCTTTGTACGTGCCACATTTTCATGTCTATTTTTATCAAATGAACACTGCAGAACTCTCCAATGTCTGGTGGAGATAATTCAGTGGCTGTTCAGAGGAATGGCTGTTATTTGGGTATTATGTTATTCTAAATTTGATTCCCGCATTGTCAAAATATATACCAGGACTGTCAATATCTTAATTAATTTATTAATAAATAAATAAAATTAAATTCTTGGTCACACTTCAGTTTAGGGTCCAATTCTCACTATTAAACTATTAACTATGAATTTTGGCTCAATAAATTCCTAATCACTGCTTATAAATAGCAGTATAGTTGTTAGTTCACTTTTGAAAAACTTTTGCTGATAATTTACTCAGCCCTATGTCATCCAAGATGTCCATGTCTTTTCTTTCTTCAGTTGAAAAGAAATTAAGGTTTTTGATGAAAACATTCCAGCATTTTTCTCCATATAATGGACTTCATTGGGAACCAAACGATTCAAAGGTCCAAAAGACACTTTCAGTACAAACTGCAAACTGTTCAAAGGGCTTTAAACGATTCCAGACGATGAATAAGGGTCTTATGCAAGCGAAACGATTGCTCATTTAATAAATAAATAACCAATTTTAAGTTTTATAAGCTCAAATGCTCGCCTTGCTCTGTTCTGTGACGTGCGTTCGTGACTCTCCTGTTCAAACTCGTTCATCAAAATCAACAAATCTTTTTCAGAGTCATTTGGTTCATTCAATGAACAGAAATGAGCGAATTGACTTGAAAAAGATTTGTTCATTTTGATGAACGAGTTCGAACAGGAGAGTCACGAACGTGCATCGCAGTACAGAGCAAGGCGAGCATTTGAGCTTATAAAACTTAAGCTTTGTTTTTTGTTTTTTTTCAATGAGCGTTCGTTCGCTTGATAAGACCCTTATTCATCGTCTGGAATTGATTTTAACCCTTTGAACAGTTTGCAGTTTGCACTGAAACTGTCTTTTGGACCTTGAACCGTTTGGTTCCCATTGAAGTCCATTATATGGAGAAAAATCCTGGAATGTTTTCATCAAAAACCTTAATTTCTCTTCAACTGAAGAAAGAATGACATGGACATCTTGGATGACATGGGGGTGAGTAAATTATCAGCAAAAGTTTTTTCAAAAGTGAACTACTCCTTTAAGTTTTGGTATTTGGTTGGAATAAGGGATGGAGAATATGTTCATGCAGAATAAGGCGTTAATATGTGGTTTATAAGTACTAATAAACAGCCAATATGCTAGTATTATGCATGCCAAAAAGCAATATACAATTGTTCATAGTGAGAAATGGACCCTAAACATAAGTTTTACCAACTCATTTAATAGTTCAATAATACCCAAGCTCCTGAAAACCACTGCTCTAATTTGTTTTGTTATTACTTCTGGTTACAATTTACTAGAAATAAGAAACAACCCCATTTACTTTCTTAATCCAGATTTTAGGCCTTCTGTTGTTTTTCGTTGATTGTTCTAATTCGATTCTTTGTATTGTTTACAGTAATCTCAGCTCCCAAAGGTTTGCGGCTTTTATATCTCACATGAAATATTCAATAGATACAGTTCCTCTCCCTGCACTAACCTCAGTCATAAACAGAGTTATCCTTCCCTTTCCCACAACGCTCTGTGTGTGAGGACAGACGTGAAGTGCGAAGTGCTGTCACTGTGTGTGTTCTGTGATTATTCACAATGACTACATAATGACTGCCGGTTATTGTCCACAGTCCCTTTCTGTGCTGGAAAATCTAGGTTGTGCCAGTTTAAGGTGATTGAATGAGTTTTGAATTATGGTAGCTGCTTTTCCCGGTCCAAGGTGGTCTGCCAATCTTAACCCTCAGGTGCTCTTTTTTTTTGTTTTCTGTTTTGAATTTCTAAAAATCACAGCTTCATCTGAATGTTATGAAACTTGGTGACTTTTATGGCATTATGTATGTAAATACAAAACAAATTGATGTCATGATCCGAGCATGCTAAGTGGTCATAAAAAAATAGTCACACTTGTGGTCTTTGGTCAAAAATGACCGACCCATAGGAAATGAATGGGAAATTGACAAAAAAAAAAATTCTCTAAATATTTTGTACGTGTAATCTACCAATCGGCCACAATTCAAAAAAAAAGTACACCGCAGGAAAGGGTGACACTCTACAACATCTAGAGTGTAAAACAGACAAACCCACCCACACACATACAAACACACTTTTATACACACACACCAATACATTTTAATTACAAAAGTATGTTTTGAATTTTTAAAAATCACAGCTTCATCTGAATGTTACAAAACTTAGGGACTTTTATGGCATTGTGTATGTGAACACACAAAAAAATTGAGGTCATGATCTGAGCATGCTAAGTGGTCTTAAAAAAAGTCACACTTGTGGTCTTTGGTCAAAAATGACCCCATAGGAAATGAATGGGAAATTGACAAAAACACAAAAATTCACAAATTTTATTTTTATTTTATTTATTTTAAATTTTTTTTATAAAAAATCGTTTTTGAGATTGTTTCAACTATATATTCAAATCCACCCAAAAAAAAAAATGTGTTCATAAACATCTGGGGAATTCACATGCTTCCCCATAGAGAGCTGTACATGCCATCTAGTGGCTGAAGGCCTAGACTCTATATTAAACTAACATACTGCATTAATATTTTTTGGAAAAAAATAAAATTATAATATATATTTAAAAAAAATCTATACATTTTTTCATGGCAAAAATAGACCATAAATATTGCATATATATTAGTAAATTCAATCAAATTGTCTCAAAATACTAAATTACAAGAAATAAATATTATAGAACAAAAATAAATTGCATTGGTTTTACTGGGATGGAGGAAATTTAATTTTTAGGTGTTCGGTCACTTTTGACCAGGAAGTGTGACTCCGAAACGAAGAGCACCTGAGGGTTAAACAGCTTGTCTTGACCAACCACTGGCTGGTATTTCCACCATTGTGTAGACCAGTGTCTAGCTAGAAATATCACAAAACCAGCTTCCCCCTTAAACAGGTTTTAGCTGGATTTTCCAGTATGGTCCTGATGTGAACTATCCAGGTTTCCTGAATAAACCTCCCTCTTACTATGACCAAATTAATCTGTCCTATTAATTTCTGCTGTAAAGTTTGTGATCATTCCTGCATTGATGTGTGTTAAACCCCTGAATTTGAATTCATTAGAAATGTTAATTTTTATGTGTGCTGTTCCCATTCCAGCAAAACCTGACGTTCTCTTGCACGGAATCACGCACGTTCCCTGCCTTCTTTAACTCCACCAGCTCCTTGCAGCTTCCGGGTCGGACTGACGCAGACACCGTGTCGGTCAGACTTCAGTTTCGGACATGGAATCCCAGTGGTCTGCTGTTCTTTACTCCACTGATGCCTGGGGGGTGGAGGTCAGCCTGGTGGAGGGTAAAGTTACTGTTCACATGTACGTCGCGCTGGGCAAGAATACACGTGTGGACATATCCTCAGGTAACATAACAACTGAAAACAAACACTGAGAGCTCTCTCAATCTCTTTCAATCTCTAGACTTTCTTTAGTTTCAGCTTCCACTTGTATTTTATTTCCTTGGCATCCCTATAGCAACACATCCATAACACCGTAGCAACATATAACAATGCATTTAAAACACTAAGAACACCTGAACATTCCTGTAGCAACACCTTAGCAGCCATTTAGAACAACTTAGCATCCACATGGCAACACAACCACCCAGAGAACCCTAGAAATTGCATAGCAGCATTAAAGCAACCGATCAAAATACCATAGCAACACACTTTAACACATTCAGAACCTCTGGCATTCCGGTGGCAACACCATATCAGCTATTTAAAACACCTTAGCATCTGCATAGCAACACCTTGGCAACCACCCAGAACACCCTAGAAACTACATAGCAGCATGATATACACAATTTAAACACCATAGCAAAACACTAAAAACACTCAGTACCTTTAGCGTCCCTGAATCAACACCAGAGCAGCCATTTAAAACACCTTAGGATCTGCATAGCAACACCTTGTCAACCACCCAAAACACCATAGAAACTGCATAGTAGCATGATAGCATCCATTTAAAACATTATAGAAAAACAAAAAAACCTCAGAAACTCTAGCATCCCTGAATAAACACCAGAGCAGCCATTTAAAACACCTTTGAAACACCTTAGCATCCACATAGCAACACATTGGCAACCACCCAGAGAACCCTAGAAATTGCATAGCAGCATTAAAGCAACCGATCAAAATACCATAGCAACACACTTTAACAAATTCAGAACCTCTGGCATTCCGGTGGCAACACCATATCAGCTATTTAAAATTACCTTAGCATCTGCATAGCAACACCTTGGCAACCACCTAGAACGCCCTAGAAACTACATAGCAGCATGATATCAACAATTAAAACACCGTAGCAAAACACTAAAAACACTCAGTACCTCTAGCATCCCTGAATCAACACCAGAGCAGCCATTTAAAACACCTTTGGATCTGCATAGCAACACCTTGACAACCACTCAAAACACCTTAGAAACTGCATAGTAGCATGATAGCATCCATTTAAAACACTATAGAAAAACTTAAAAAAACTCAGAAACTCTTTTATCCCCGTATATACCATAGCAGCCTTTAAAACACCTTAGCATCCAAATAGCAACACCTTGGCAACCACCCAGAGAACCCTAGAAATCGCATAGCAGCATTTAAGCAACCAATCAAAATACCATAGCAACACACTTTAACACATTCAGAACCTCTGGCATTCCGGTGGCAACACCATATCAGCTATTTAAAATTACCTTAGCATCTGCATAGCAACAACTTGGCAACCACCTAGAACGCCCTAGAAACTACATAGCAGCATGATATCAACAATTAAAACACCATAGCAAAACACTAAAAACACTCAGTACCTTTAGCGTCCCTGAATCAACACCAGAGCAGCCATTTAAAACACCTTAGGATCTGCATAGCAACACCTTGTCAACCACCCAAAACACCATAGAAACTGCATAGTAGCATGATAGCATCCATTTAAAACAGTATAGAAAAACAAAAAAAACCTCAGAAACTCTAGCATCCCTGAATAAACACCAGAGCAGCCATTTAAAACACCTTTGAAACACCTTAGCATCCACATAGCAAAACCTTGGCAACCACCCAGAGAACCCTAGAAATTGCATAGCAGCATTAAAGCAACCGATCAAAATACCATAGCAACACACTTTAACAAATTCAGAACCTCTGGCATTCCGGTGGCAACACCATATCAGCTATTTAAAATTACCTTAGCATCTGCATAGCAACACCTTGGCAACCACCTAGAACGCCCTAGAAACTACATAGCAGCGTGATATCAACAATTAAAACACCGTAGCAAAACACTAAAAACACTCAGTACCTCTAGCATCCCTGAATCAACACCAGAGCAGCCATTTAAAACACCTTTGGATCTGCATAGCAACACCTTGACAACCACTCAAAACACCTTAGAAACTGCATAGTAGCATGATAGCATCCATTTAAAACACTATCAGAAAAACTTAAAAAAACTCAGAAACTCTTTTATCCCCGTATATACCATAGCAGCCTTTAAAACACCTTAGCATCCAAATAGCAACACCTTGGCAACCACCCAGAGAACCCTAGAAATCGCATAGCAGCATTTAAGCAACCAATCAAAATACCATAGCAACACACTTTAACACATTCAGAACCTCTGGCATTCCGGTGGCAACACCATATCAGCTATTTAAAATTACCTTAGCATCTGCATAGCAACAACTTGGCAACCACCTAGAACGCCCTAGAAACTACATAGCAGCATGATATCAACAATTAAAACACCATAGCAAAACACTAAAAACACTCAGTACCTCTAGCATCCCTGAATCAACACCAGAGCAGCCATTTAAAACACCTTAGGATCTGCCTAGCAACACCTTGACAACCACCCAAAACACCCTAGAAACTGCATAGTAGCATGATATCAACAATTAAAGCACCATAGCAAAACACTAAAAACACTCAGTACCTCTAGCATCCCTGAATAAACACCAGAGCAGCCATTTAAAACACCTTAGGATCTGCATAGCAACACCTTGACAACCACCCAGAACACCCTAGAAACTACATAGCAGCATGAAATCAACAATTAAAAGCACCATAGCAAAACACTAAAAAACACTCAGTACCCTTAGCATCCCTGAATCAACACTTAGAGCTGCCATTTAAAACACCTTAGTATCTGCATAGCAACACCTTAAAAACCATCCAAAACACCCTAGTAACTGCATAGTAGCATGATAGCAATCATTTAAAACACTATAGAAACACTCTAAAAAACTCAGAACCTCTTTTATCCCTGTATCAACACCAGAGCAGCATTTAAAACACCTTAGAATCTGCATAGCAACACCTTGGCAACCACCCAATACAATCAGAACATCTTGGTATCCCTGTAGAAACAGCCTAGCAGCCATTTAAAACACCTTACTTATCACATATCAACATCTTACCAACCCATCAGTGTATTGACCAGAGAAACATGCAGAAAAAACACACATACACTTTAAGAGTCTGACTTTTGCTCATGGAGGTAAACCATTTGGCTGTGCAGGTTCTGGTCTTAATGATGGACAATGGCACAGCGTTCACTTCCTGGCACTGGAGAGCATTGCCATGCTGACCATTAATGGAGACGAGATGTCCACAGTGAGAGCTGCCCTCCCATTCAGATCAGGACTGGAGGAGATTATTTTTCGGAGGTAATCGTAGGAAACACCTCTTTTTTCTATGTCAAATGTTATAATAATGCATTGTCGGTATCTTATTGGGAACACTTGATCTGCTTTGCATGACTGCACGTCTGAGATAACAGGTTTTGATTTCCTTGTTTACCATGTGCAGGATACTTCCCGCGGACTGACCTTTCTCCATCACAGCCGCTCCTTTCAGGGCTGCATGCAACTCATACATGTCGACGAACAGTTGGTCGACTTGCAATCTGTGGAGCAAGGCATGCTGGGTAGCTTTGAGAACGTCAGCCTGGATATGTGTGCAATTATAGACAGGTAATTGATTTTCAGTATAGACATGCACTGATGGAGAAACCCTGATGTAAATTTGCATAACCACACTATTTTACAGATTTATGCATATTCTGATTTGTAAAAGTCAAAACGCACACTCATTACAGCCTTGCTTTTCATATGGTAATGTCACGTCCCTTTTGCGATAAAGTCAGTACCCATCCATATTCATTCATGGATCCGCTGCACTGCACGCTCAGAGATGACTCTGCAAACAAATGTAGAACAGATGTTTGCCTTTGATCGCAATGTTCTGATCAAAGTTTTTTGATTGTTTTTTCTTTGGTTTTTTGTTCAGTCTCTCCAAAAAGACGTTTCTCGAGCTGTACCATTGATTGCTTTATTAGAGTCATGAGGACTTTCAGAGCTGTGAAGCCTCTTTGAGAAAGTTCTGTAAGCCACGTCTAACTCAAACTCTGCCCCCATTTGATCAAAATCGAGGATCAGGACTTAAGGACTGTAAAAATGAGGCTTTATAGAGATACAAAGAACTTTACAGGGTCTTTAATCTCTCGCTGTCTCTCTTTCTCTCCAGGTGTGTGCCAAACCACTGTGAACATGGAGGAAAGTGCTCTCAAACTGGAAACACGTTTAAATGTGCATGTGAAGGCACTGGATACTCTGGCGCCACCTGCCACAACTGTAAGCCATCTCAAATCATATTGCCCACTTTTATTTGAGCTTATTTTGACACTTCTTTATTGTGTTGTGCTATGTTGCACAACAGGACCAATTAGAGAATGGGAACGTGACATCAGCGGACCCCAGTAACGCAAGGCATTGTGGGATTTTAGGACACGGAGGTTTGCGAGAGAAACGTCAAATCATAGTCAAATCTGCAGTATATTTTTTGTAGACATGTACTTTTGATCTATTTACTAGTTCTTTATTTATGTTTATGTGTACGGTTAAGCACCAATATACCAAGGTAAAATCCTAGTATGTGAAAACCTGGAAATAAACCGGATTCTGATTTATTACAAAAACTAATCTAGAACATTGCAGAAGCAACAAAAACAACAGCTTTTCGCCTGGAAATTACATTTAATAAAAGTAAGCAACTTAACTAAAATGTTTCCTAAGTAAAAAAGAAAATATAGGCTATATGACGCAGTTCAACTTTTTTTTATTAGAATGCCAGTTACAAACATACAAGCATCACAGTTCGTAAACACATATTATACAGAAAAAAATATAAAAATATATAAAAATCAGAATAAAATTAATTGAAAAAAATAATAAAAAATAAAATAAATCAAAAATAATAATACATAGCTTAAATAGACAGACTTACAAACTTCATTATCTATAAAAAGAGAAATAATCACTTGAAATAATTTCACTTGAACATTTTAGAGCATAATTCAATTGCTGACATAGCTTTCTTATTTTTAACCCGTTTAAGAGACTCAAAATATAGCTATATCAGTTTCGACGCAGAGTTTAACTTGCAGTGTTGTTGGTGTCAGAGAGGTGTGTCCGGCTCAAATGTGTATGCGCTCACACCACAAACTGGGTAAGAAAACACGTCAGAAATGTTGTTTGCGATAGCTTGTTCAGATCAGTCGATCACTCTTTGTGTTCGTACGGATGAAGCCCGTTAATTGCCTTTATTTTCTCTAAGCAGCGCCACCTTGTTCAGCTTATCTCGGTAGAGAACCTTGTGCTTGATCTTCGCATGGTCCATGTGGGTTTGTTTACATTAGTTACGGCAACCGTGTCCTATAAATATGGCCGCCGCTACCCAGAGTGCACTGCGCCATGACGTTAGATTCCATTCTCTATAGACTCAAACTATGCTATAAAGATGTTGTAGGGTCATTTTTCATTTGTGTTGGCATTGGCAAGTGGTGTCCCTCTACTTTACAACAGTTGAAATGAACTTTAAATACCAATAAATTCTAAAAAAAAATCATTTTTGCATTCTGTAGGATAAACACAATTTGTGCACTATTAATAGATAGTTTTTAGTTTTAAAATACATATTTAATTGAGTTTAGAGATTGCATTTATAACAAAATATGTATCTTCCACCATATCTCAGAGAGATATCATGGAATTCAATTACAACTATATAACATTTTTAACAAAAAAAGTGGTTATATTATGAATATACACTCACCGGCCTCTTTATTAGGTACCCCATGCTAGTAACGGGTTCGACCCCTTTTGCCTTCAGAACTGCCTCAATTCTTTGTGGCATAGATTCAACAAGGTGCTGGAAGCATTCCTCGGGGAGTTTGGTCCATATTGACATGATGGCATCACACAGTTGCCGCAGATTTGTCGGCTGCACATCCATGATGCGAATCTCCCGTTCCACCACATCCCAAAGATGCTCTATTGGATTGAGATCTGGTGACTGTGGAGGCCATTTGAGTACAGCGAACTCATTGTCATGTTCAAGAAACCAGTCTGAGATGATTCCAGCTTTATGACATGGTGCATTATCCTGCTGAAAGTAGCCATCAGAAGTTGGGTACATTGTGGTCATAAAGGGATGGACATGGTCAGCAACAATACTCAGGTAGGCTGTGGCGTTCAACGATGCTCAATTGGTACCAAGGGGCCCAAAGAGTGCCAAGAAAATATTCCCCACACCATGACACCACCACCACCAGCCTGAACCGTTGATACAAGGCAGGATGGATCCATGCTTTCATGTTGTAGACGCCAAATTCTGACCCTACCATCCGAATGTCGCAGCAGAAATCGAGACTCATCAGACCAGGCAACGTTTTTCCAATCTTCTATTGTCCAATTTCGATGAGCTTGTGCAAATTGTAGCCTCAGTTTCCTGTTCTTAGCTGAAAGGAGTGGCACCCGGTGTGGTCTTCTGCTGCTGTAGCCCATCTGCCTCAAAGTTCGACGTACTGTGCGTTCAGAGATGCTCTTCTGCCCACCTTGGTTGTAACGGGTGGTTATTTGAGTCACTGTTGCCCTTCTATCAGCTCGAACCAGTCTGGCCATTCTCCTCTGACCTCTGGCATCAACAAGGCATTTCTGCCCACAGAACTGCCGCTCACTGGATGTTTTTTCTTTTCGGACCATTCTCTGTAAACCCTAGAGATGGTTGTGCGTGAAAATCCCAGTAGATTAGCAGTTTCTGAAATACTCAGACCAGCCCTTCTGGCACCAACAATCATGCCACGTTCAAAGTCACTCAAATCACCTTTCTTCCCCATACTGATGCTCGGTTTGAACTGCAGGAGATTGTCTTGACCATGTCTACATGCCTAAATGCACTGAGTTGCCGCCATGTGATTGGCTGCTTGAAATTAAGTGTTAATGAGCAGTTGGACAGGTGTACCTAATAAAGTGGCCGGTGAGTGTAGTTTTTATTGATCGCGAAGGAGACCATTTTGAGCTCCACAAAGAACTTCTCTCGTTCTTTAGAAAACCATCAGTGTACTGTTGTCCTAAAGAACACATAAACTAAACTGATCCGAAGAACATGTAATGAATCATCATTATGATCTTTTATAATCTTAATATCTCCTTTATTGAACCTTACAGTGCATGCAAAGAACCTTTAGAGAATAGACATTTTTGCTATTATTTTTGGAATTATCAGATGCTAGTATATTTATTTTATTTTGTATTTATTTAGCTGACTGGTTCTCAGAAATGAAGCATTGTAGATTGTTTTTTCGCCGTGGTGGCTGTTTTGATGCTTACGCTGTGTGTTTCTGCAGCTGTGTACGAGCAGTCATGTGAGGAGTACAAACACTTGGGCCGAAGCTCAGACACATACTGGATTCGATCCATACGGCAGCGGACCCCTTCAGCCATTCAGGGTCACCTGCAATATGATGGGTCAGAACCACCAAACACATATAAAAATTCACTGATGTAAACAAGCTAACAGTGGCTAGACTAGCATTTCAGTTTGTCTGTGTTTAACTGGATTAGGGTCATGTGATAAATAATAAGGGAGTGGGGTGATGGCGCAGTGGATAAGACACATGCCTTTTTAGAGATCGGTTCGAATCTGTGAGACACCAATGTGTCCCTGAGCAAGACACTTAACCCCTAGTTGCTCCAAAGGTGTGTGACCTCTGACATATATAGCAATTGTAAGTCGCTTTGGATAAAAGCGTCAGCTAAATGAATAAATGTAAATGTAAATAATAATATAATAATATCTGTCTCGGAAGATCTTATCACAGGTGAACAACACTAAATACAGGGGTAAGCATAGTCTAAATTGTGTTGGGAAATTTTATTTTAATATTTTTAAATATATATATATATATATATATATATATATATATATATATATATATATATATATATATATATATATTAGGGCTGTGCAAACGTTAATTGCATTAATGCATCCAAAATAAAAGTCTGTGCTTACATAATATATATGTGTGTGCTGTATATAATTATTTTGTATATATAAATACCTATGCATGCATGTATATATTTAAGAATTATTTGCACTTAAATTCTGTATATATATAAATACATAATCTATATTATATAAATATTTTATAAATATATTTATATTTATATATTTTATATGAATAACACATTTTCATAAATATATACATGCATGTGTGTATTTATATATACAAAATAATTATATACAGTACACAAATATATTATGTAAATATAGACTTTTATTTTGGATGTAAATTAATTTTTACACAGCCCTAATATATATATATATATATATATTTTTATATTTTTAAATTTTTTTTTTTGTTTTTTTTTAGTTTAAAGTTTAAAGTTAAAGTTTATATCAAAAAGTGTATGCATAATACCTTTAAATGCAAATATATTTAAATACATTTAAAACAATACAGAATATCAGCAGGATCATGTGAAGCACACGCATCTTAAGTTCAGTTAAAATATATCATGTGTTAATTATATTCATTGTCATAACAATGAATAAATGAACACATAATCACCCACATTTACACATCAGTGACCTTTGGTACCAAAAATGACTAAATTATGACTGAATTAATAAATGACTAAATTATGACAGTTTTTGGTGCAAGAAGCCTTAACTAACAGTATAACATATATTACACATTCAACAATAAATACATCCAGTTCTTTCTAACAAAACAAAATCTACAATTGAATACTCACTTAGTGGTACACCTGTGTATGTGTGTATTTCAGAAGACAAGGTGTGGACAACCATTGTGAATGACCTTCCAGCTCAGAGTTCAGTGGCAGCCGGTTCAGGACCTGAAGACAAGACTGTGCTTACGCTCAATTACAGCATGTCTGTTGAACAGGTGAGGCTTAAAACAGTGTGAATTGAACAATTAACGCTCTTGTATCTGAACAACGGATGCTGAATATGGTGCTCACCCTAACAACTGCTCATGTTTTTGTGGTTCAGATGAACGCCGTGACCAGCAGCGCAGAGCTCTGTGAGCAGAACGTGGCGTACATGTGCTACAAATCACACCTGCTCAACACGCCAGGTAAATGGATGTGGGAAAAACTAACAACAAAAGGAAAGTTTAATTGCTCAAATGCTCAAAGTTTGAGGCTTTCCTTTTCCCCGTGTTTTAGACGGTTCTCCGTCCACGTGGTGGGTCGGGCAGGGGGAACGAGAAGCACCTCTACTGGGGCGGCTCAGGACCTGGCGTGCAGAAATGTGCCTGTGGCATTGAACGCAACTGCACTGATCCCAGATACTACTGCAACTGTGATGCGGATCTGAGACAATGGTGAGGTCTTAGTCTATTCTTGTTTTGGTCTAGGAAACGTCTTAGGACTTACGCGATTAGATGGCATTCAGAAGAAGACAAACCTGGTGGCCTTTTACTGTTAAATTGGATGATTTGATCATCCAGAGTTTGTTTGGAATTGCATTCTACCATATTACCTTTTTGCTAATTATTTTGTAATAGTATACAGTTTGCAATACAGTATTTTTGCAATATGCAACATTGTACACTGCCGTTCAAAAAGTTAAAAGAAGTTTTGATGTTTTATCTTATGCATCAAGGCTGCATTTATTTGATTTAAACAAATACAGTAAAACCGGTGATATTATTACAATTTAAAATATAAACATTTTTAATATATTGCTAAATGCTATTTATTCCTGTGAAGCATCATTACTCCAGTCTTTAGTGTCACATGATCCTCCAGAAATCATTCTGATATGCTGATTTGATGCTCAAGACACATTTCTTATTATTATTGAAAACAGTTGTGCTGCTTAAGTTTTATCTGGAAACCCTGATACATGTCATGGTTATGTAAATGATAAAAAAATTTGTACACAATAATACATAATGTTCAATTTGAACACAAAATGAAAATGAGTTTTAGAAAAAAGTATAGGTTTCAATATTCATAATACATTTATGACTCAGTAAAGCCAATACATTTGGTTCTATTTATGTAATGAATTATATTATGCGATCATATTATTTAACACGCTTTTATTATGTTTGACATATCAACCATGGTCTCTAAAGGTCGAATAGACTGTACAATTGGTAAAATGTACGCCTATGTCATAAAAACCATAATGATACTTAAACCTTTAATATTCTATCTTTACAATCCGTGTGCGAAATCTCCTCCCATCTGTTGTCTGATTGGCCTTTCGCAAGGATTCCTGGGTAGTTAAAGTGCGTGGAGCCTGCATCTATGCGGGCTTTGCGGAAGACCGCTTCAAGGGTACAAAGGGGCGCTGCTGAGCACACTTCAGAGCGTTAAAATGCCAAATGGGACAGCTTACGGACTCGTGGACTCGGCGAGCACGCGCAATTTAAGTCCACGAGACCGCAAGTCCGCGTGAAGTCCGCGATTTGGGACAGGGCCTGATTTTGTAATAGTATACAGTTTGCAATACAGTATTTTTGCAATATGCAACATTGTACACTGTCGTTCAAAAGTTAAAAGAAGTTTTGATGTTTTATCTTATGCATCAAGGCTGCATTTATTTGATTTAAACAAATACAGTAAAACCGGTGATATTGTGAGATAATTATTACAATTTAAAATATAAACATTTTTAATATATTTCTAAATGCTATTTATCCCTGTGAAGCATCATTACTCCAGTCTTCAGTGTCACATGATCCTCCAGAAATCATTCTGATATGCTGATTTGATGCTCAAGACACATTTCTTATTATTATTCAAAACAGTTGTGCTGCTTAAGTTTTATCTGGAAACCCTCATTTCATGATTATTTGATGAATAGAAAGTTGAAACAACAGCATTTGTTTGTAATAGAAATCTTCTATAACAATATAAACGCCTTTTCTTTCACATTTGATCAATTGAATGCATCCTTGCTGAATAAACATATGAAGAGTTCAGATGCAAAAGCCTCTAAATGCCATTTGAAGTTTTCTTCTAAAATGACTATTTTTATCAAGCTTGTATATTTAAGTTCAGTAATTTCACTTAAATGACAATTAATAGGTTATCTTCATTGCCATTTAAGTGAAATTACTGAACTTAAATATACAAGCTTGATAAAAATGATCATTTTAGAAGAAAATTTCAAATGGCACTTAGAGGCTTTTGCATCTGAACTCTTCATATTCTTTCAAACATATTTCTTTCAAAACAAATTTAACTGAACTGTTGTGTACATTGTGCACATTTTCTATATGCATGATAGATACTGCATCTCCAATGCATAATCTTTCATAAACAACTGTTTTTAATATCTCCTCCTTGAATCAGTGAATTAAAAGGAAATTTGGGCCAAATCCAAAATATCCATATTTATGTGTTGAATAGAAGAATGCCTTTGGCTGAATTAAACTAATGAAATTAAGTAATTGTACTATGCCACAAGCAGTACACTACAACCCAGTTTGAACAGATCCCATGTCTGCTGCATTGCACAATGCTATGTTGCCCCCTTGTGGTCCATAATTCTTCCTCTGTGTGTATTTGTTTCTCCAGGAAAGAGGATTCGGGTGTGTTGATGTACAAAGACCATCTGCCTGTCAGTCAGGTGGTGGTCGGCGATTTACACCGCTCAGGATCCGAAGCCAAACTCACTGTTGGGCCGCTCCGCTGCCAAGGAGATCGTAAGTGTAGTCATGCTCTCAAAACTACAACATGCTACGTACTGTAGTTTAGCCAAGCAGGACGTGTTCTTGGTCCGATCACAGAGACAAACACAGGCCTGTCCACAAAACTAATTATAAAGTGCCTTTAAAATTGATGAGAAATGGTAGGTTATATAACATCAAAATATTAAAGGAGTAGTTCACTTTAAAAAAACTTTTGCTGATAATTTATTCACCCTCATGTTATCCAAGATATCCATGTCTTTCTTTCTTCAGTTGAAAAGAAATTAAGGTTTTTGATGAAAACATTCCAGGATTTTTCTCCATATAATGGACTTCAATGGGAACCAAATGGTTCAAGGTCTTTGAAACGGTTTCAGACGATGAATAAGGGTCTTATCAAGTCGAAACGATCGCTCATTTAAAAACAAAACAATAAAAAAATTTTAAGTTTTAAAAAGCTCAAATGGTCTCCTTGCTCTGTTCTGTGATGTGTGACTCTCTTATTTGAACTTTGTCCATCAAAATGAACTAATCTTTTCCAGAGTCAACTCGTTCGTTCGTTGAATGAACCAAATGACACGAAAAAAGATTTGTTCATTTTGATGAACGATTTCGAACAGGAATGTCATGAACGCGCATTAGAACCGAGCAGGGCGACCATTTGAGCTTATAAAACT
This sequence comes from Hybognathus amarus, assembly GCA_030378365.1. Lineage (NCBI taxonomy): Eukaryota > Metazoa > Chordata > Actinopteri > Cypriniformes > Leuciscidae > Hybognathus > Hybognathus amarus. Next base: position 68,435 of record JAQIUQ010006219.1, read on the forward strand.
TAAACTTTGTTATTTATTTTAAAAATGAGCGATCGTTTTGCTTACAAGATCCTTATTCATCGTCTGGAATCGTTTAAAGCCTTTTGAACAGTTTGCAGTTTGCACTGAAACTGTCTTTTGGACCTTGAACTGTTTGGTTCCCATTGAAGTCCATTATATGGAGAAAAATCCTGGAATGTTTTCATCACAAACCTTAATTTCTTTTCGACTGAAGAAAGAAAGACATGGACATCTTGGATGACATGGGGGTGAGTAAATTATCAGCAAAAGTTTTTTTAAAGTGAACTACTCCTTTAAGGACCTATCAGCCTGTGACATTTAGAGTTTCCTGACAAAACTTTGTATGTTTTTTGAACATTCAAGCACGAAAATGTTTTCTAGTAAACCCCAAAATAGTTGTCGGTGTGTTTCTTTTATAGGTCACTACTGGAACGCAGCGTCATTCAACACACCTGCATCTTATCTTCATTTCCCCACGCTCAAAGCCGTAGACCAGTGCAGACGTTTCCTTCTATTTTAAGACTTCAGCCTCACATGGTGTCTTTCTGGAAAACCTGGGAAATCCAGATTTCATTCGCTTGGAACTCAAATGTAAGCTTGCATGTAGAGGACCACATCTTTTTAGCTCCTCATCTTGAGTAGGGTTGTGGTAAATCACTGTTATCTTCCCTTCAGAGAAAGTGAGATACTGATGCTATTATAGTATTTATTCATATTTTGAATTGGCTTTTATTTTCCATTTTAATTCGATTTTTAGTTTTAGTAATTTTATTGAGCTTTTGTCCTTTTTATTGGTTAATATAACAATTTTCAGTAATTTTTATTTTATTTCAGCTTTATTTCAATTATCAAAAACCATTTTGAATAGTTTTTTCAGTTTAATTGAACGAGAGCAACACTGCTTTCCACAGCTGCCTCAGTGGTGTCGTTCCGTTCAATGTGGGCAACGGGCCTGTGGAGTTAATCGTGCGCTCATCTACACCCCTCAATGATGACCAGTGGCACAGGGTGGAGGCGGAGCGGAATATTAAGGAAGCTGTCCTGCGATTGGACAAGCTGCACAGGGAGGCGCGGTCAGCCCCGCATCAGGGCCACACACGCCTGCAGCTCTTCAGTCAGCTGTTTGTAGGTGAGATCTCCAGCAGATGATCCTAATTACAATGAGGATAATATTGCATAAGTTGTGAAACATAACGCAAACTTTTCTATTAAAAAAAATTGTACACACAAGTAGAATTTTGTACTTGAAATTGTACAATAAAAAGTGTACAAAAATAAATCTTAAAGTTTTCTGGGAAATAGAAATAAACATTTAGAAACTGATACTCAAGAATCTACTAATACAGAAAAAAAACACTGATATAATAATAATAAGTCAGTTTGGCTCCAGATAAGATAATAAACATAAATTATAAATAAATTAACAAAATAATAATAATAATAAAAGTACATTTGTCTCCCGAATATCTCATTATAACAATTCAAAAAGTCTTAGTTAATTTTTATTTTAAGTGCACTTATCAGTGGGGAATCATGAAATCTTTGTACCCTTTTAAATGTAAAATATTTGTTGCAAGCAAAAAAACTATAAAACTTAAACTATATATATATTATTTATATATAAGTTTGTGTTTACATAATATATGTAAGTACACTGTGTATAATTATTTATATATATATAAATACACACACATGCTTGTATATATTTAAGAAATATTTTCATGTATATACTGTATATAGATTTATATATAGTTTATATTATATATAAATATAAATATTTTATATATAAATAATATATTTTTTCTTAAATATACATGCATGTGTGTGTATTTATATATATATACAAAATAATTATACACAGTGCACCCACATATATTATGTAAACACAAACTTTTATTTTGGATGCTATTAATCGTGATTAATCGTTTGACAGCCTAATATATATATATATATATATATATATATATATATATATATATATATATATATATATATATATATATATATATTCATGAATTCTTAATTAATTATTCTCTTAATAGCATATAATATCTTATGAAATTCATAAAAAATTACTCCAGAAAGAAACAAATTCTAAAACAGTGTTACAATGTTTTTTGTTTGTTTGTTTTCATTATTTAATGGCTAATATCTCATTATATCTGTATTGCCATTACACTTTAGGAGCCTCAGGGGGGCAGAGAGGAATTCTGGGTTGCATTCGTTCCCTGAAAGGTCAACGGGGTTACACTTGACCTTGAGGGGAGGGCAAAGGTCACACCAGGGGTGAAGCCTGGATGCTCGGGTCACTGCAGCAGCTATAGAACGCATTGCCAGAACGGAGGGAAATGTATCGAGAAATACAACGGATACTCGTGCGACTGCAGTCTGACCGCCTTCGACGGGCCTTTCTGCAATGATGGTATGGGACGTTATTTTAGTAGGTAGATAATTTTGGCTGTAACATAATGAGCGGCTAAATATTTAAACCCACAAATATCATCTTTAAGGAGTACATTAGAACTGAATGATATCAAAGCTATCAGACATGGACTACCAGTTTTGCTTTGTTCTTATGGTTCTAGATGTTGGTGGGTACTTTGAGAGTGGGACGCTGGTGCGGTACGACCTCATGTCAGAGAGCAGCTCTTCTCCTTCAGTTAAAGAAGGCGAGTCCGGAGTCCTGAGCACTGTGGGTAATCTGACCCGTGAGGAACTGAGCTTTAGTTTCAGTACGTCCCACACGCCTGCCGTCCTCATCTACATCAGCTCCAAGACGCAGGACTACCTGGCCGTGGTGCTGCGGCAAAATGGTGAGACTGTTCGCATGTTTAGAGCACAGATTTAAGGGATACTCCACTTTTTTTGGAAATACGCTCATTTTACAACTCTCCCAGAGTTAAACTGTTGAGTTTTACCTTTTTTGAATCCATTCAGCCGATCTCCAGTTCTGGCGGTACCACTTTTAGCATAGCTTAGCATACATCATTGAAGTGGACATGACCATTAGCATTTCTCCCAAAAAAATTACCAGAGTGTTTCGATATTTTTCCTATTTAAAACTTGACTTTTCTATAGTTACATCGTGCACTAAGACAGACGGAAAATATAAAGTTGTGATTTTTCGAGGCTGATATGCAGGGAACTATACTCTCATTCCTGTGTAATAATCAAGAAACTTCACTGTCGTACCATGAGTGCAGCAGGCACAATGACTACACAAACTTAGTCCCAGTCATGTTGGAAGCTGGGCACTATTTTCATGCGCTGCGTCATAACATTGCGGGTTAGCACTAGTTTTGCAGTGTTAAAGGAATAGTTCACCCAAAAATGAAAATTCTGTCAGTATTTACTCACCCTCATGTTGTTCCAACCCCGTAAGTCCTTCTTTCATCTTCGGAACACGAATTAAGATATTTTTAATGAAATCTGAGAGCTGGATCACTCCTCCATAGGCTTCTTGAGGGATTGAAACTTCCCGGCCTCGAAAGTTATTAAAGGCATTATAGACAAGTGACTACAGTGGCTCAATCTTAAGTTTATCAAGCGACGAGAATACATTTTGAGTGCAAAAACAAACAAAAATAACAACTTTATTTCAACTATTAATTTCCTTCTCTGTGGGCCTCTAGTCAGTTAACGTAAAGTGATACGCAGTGTTCCACGCAGAAAAGTAGTTAGCTACACTACAAGTTACAATCAAAAAGTAGCTAGATACATTGAAACTATTTTTGCTTTTTGAACAACGTATATTATAAATAACTGAATAAGTGTCTGAGGAATGTTTTAAGTAAAATATTTAGTGTTTAAAACAAGGCAATGCAATTACGACTTCAAAGAGTATTGTTTTATGACACACAACATTAAAATATCTCTGACTGTTTGTCAAAAGTGCAACAAATAGCCTACAACATTGCCAGAACGAAATATACATCCAACGTAAATTGCATGTAGAACATTTTCTCAAAAATACTGATTGAACTTGGACAAATAAGGCCATGGGTAATTAACGTTAGTTGCTTCTCTATCCTCCAAATCTGCCGTCACGTCTTGCTATATAATCATAATATGGGTGTGTCAACCCACTTCTGTACGTCAGTGAACCGTTAGCCGCAAGATGCGTGATTAAACAACAGGTGGCGGTAATGGCAAAAAATGAGTTTGTAATCTAACAAGAAGAAGAATATCCTTGTATCAAGCTGATTTGCGCAGGCTCCACAATGTAGCAATGTAGCTTTTGTCGCGTGACACCGCTACTTGCTGCAAAAGTAGTTAGCTACTGGAAAAGCTACACTGTTTAAAAAGAAACTGAGCTACTGCCAAGCTACTGAAAAATGTAGTTAAGTTAGTAGCTACGCTACTTGTAGTTAACCACTCCCCAACACTGGTGATACGTCACACGTAGGCTCACTATTGGCCCGACGCTGGTCATGTGTGTGATGATGCGTGTGACGTAAAACAACAGAAGCTTACGCTGTTAAACTAGTGAACTCACTCGAGGCCCACAGAGAAGGACATGAATAGTTGAAATAAAGTCGTTATTTGTGTGTTTTTTGCGCACAAAAAGTATTCTCGTCGCTTGGTAATAAAATATGTTTATACGTATTTAATAAAATGGTGTTTATTTTAATTTTTTTTTTTTCGCAAAATGAACCTTTGGTCTAATCATACATTGGTACCTAGTCAACCGTTCTCTGAGATTTGTTTTCATGATAATCGAATGTAAAGAGTTTAATCTCTAAAAACTCAATAAAAATAAAATAAATAAAAAATAAAAAAATCGCTAGTCGATAACACTAACAAGGCTCAAAATAGCCCCACACTAACACAGTAATATAATGAGGTTCCCTACATTGGGAATGCATTGAGAACTTTGTAAGTAAGAAGATAGTTTATAAAAACAGTCCACTTCGCGAATACAGGCAGTAGCCATCTTTGGAAAACAGTCTCGACCAGTCAAACCATGAACCAATGGTACCAATGTGTTATTAGACCAAAGGTTCATTTTGCGCCAGAGTTGTCCTTTAACGATAATAATCCCTTAACATTGATGAACCATTGATTGTGTTTTCCCTCAGGTACTCTACAGATCCGCTATAACCTGGGGGGATTGAGGGAGCCGTTCTCGATCAGCCTGAATCATCGTAACATGGCTAACGGTCAGCCTCATAACGTTAACATCAGCCGTCAGGACAGGCTCATTCAACTGCAGGTACTGTATCGCTCTCAGGAGAGACACTAGATAAAGATCAATCTTCTGTGTTATTAGATAATAATCACTGTTATAATTCACTGGATTAATGAGTCTTAATATGTGTTAAAGGTGGATCATTATCCTACAGTAGACTACACTCTTCCTGAAGCCTCAGATACAGAGTTTAACCTCGTGAAGACAATTTTCCTTGGAAAAGTTTTTGGTAAGCATTAGTTATTTGTGTTTTTTAAGTGTGGTTTTTAATTTGGATTGTGTGCGTAAGCGTGACTTGTTCTGACTTGTAAGGTCAAGTGAGAATTGATGAACGAGAATTTAAAAACTCAAGCAGTATTCAATGTCATTACAAAGCTGGGAAGAGCCAGGATATTATTTAATATAAGTCTGATTGTGTTCGGCTAAACGTAGAATGTCATGTCATTCATTTTTGTCAAATCATTTTCATTTTTGGGTGAACTATTTCACTCTAAAAAATACTGGGTTGTTTTAACCCAATTTTGGGTCAAATATGGACGAACCCAGCCATTAGTTAAATTTTTTTAAATTAAATTTTTAACCCAATGTTTGAGTTTGTCCATATTTGACCCACAATTGGTCATATTTTTAGAGTGTTCATTTAAAATGCGTTTATTGCAAGCATGAATCGTCTCTTTTGAAGAAAATACGTTTTAATTGAATTGGCCTCAACCCACAATGTTAACTCTGCAACTCAAACTAATTCAGCAAAGATTCTGGTATTCTGGGAAACAAAGTCTTCAACACTGGTCCATAAAAAGACATTAAATATATTAAACATGATTATAGTGATATACTCTAGAGATCATTTTAAAGAGATCTAATTTTTCTGTCTACACTGTAAAACCTGATGAGTTAGTTCAACTCAAACTGTTTTGAGGAACCTTAAATCATTTAAGTTTATTAACTCAAACAATTTAAGCATAAAAAAATATTTGATTTGTTTCCAAGTAACTCAATAATTATTGTCAAGATAATTTGGGTAAATAAAGTTAACAGTACTAATTAGTTACTATAACTTAAATCTATGAAGTGCTCTATAAATCTGAATAAGTTGCAGAACAAATCACTTTTAAACTTAGTTAGCTTTAAAAGCTAATCTGCTGACGTAGTAAATGCTAACATATTAGAAACAGTATGTTATAAGCACTTACAAGCACAGAAGCACTTGCTGTATTTGCGTAATAATAGGGGATAATTTGCTCTCAAATCAAGCTGAATGCACCACTAGTCACCATGATGGTAACTATCCTAAAGCCAACATTAACAGAAATTCTTCTAAATTAGCATAACAAAACATGAATCACTACTAAAATCTCACACTTAACATTAATCTTCTAAATTAAAATAAATAATTTCATAAAACTCAAAACAATGAAACAGTTCAGTTTACTTAAAATATATCAGTTCTGTGAACTTGAAAGAAAAAGAAAGTACTTATAAAAATTAATTTGACTGAACTGAATTCGTTGAATTTAAGTTTGTCCTACTCAAACCAATTAATTATTTTGTACCGTTAAGTTTATATTGACAAATTTGTTCATTCATTAATATTTTTGATTAGGAATTTGATTTCAAAATAACTTAGCCTCTCATAGCGTACATCAATATCATAACCCACAGAGTCTTTGAATGCATGTATTTTCCTGCTTTGACTGGACTCCTGACATCATCATGTGAAGCTCCGGGTTTTGCTCTTGGTCTAAATCCAGTCTCCGGGTTTTCCTGCAGACCTTTTTTATCAGAAATGAGCTGGAAGTCTCTGAGCTGCATTATACACACACACACAGAGAGAGAGCAGCTGAGTGTGATGGGTCTACATCTACAGCTCAGGAATATTGTTTAAAAGCTATTTCAGATTAAACAGAAGGAAGTCTAGAATTTGCTAGTCACGTTTACGCATCTGAGAAAGAGACGAGTAGAAAAGAAGAAATCAGACGTTTAGCTTAAAGTCGCAAGACCTGCTGCATGCTGGGAACAGAGACATACGCAGTTTAACATCTGAATCTGTGATCGCAAACAGGTACCATGCTGATAAAATGTGTTATATTTGAGATATTAGCTTTTTTATCTGCATTGTAATAACATTGTGTTTTCTGTGCATTGAGATGAAGACTCGATGAAGGTGGGTAGCTGGATGTTGATTTGTGATGTGTCTATAGTAATACAGTCTATATTGGAAGAAAAGCTGAGGATAGTAAAGGACAGAACAGCTTTTCAGTATTTTATTCCAATCACCTGGATTTGCTAATTAGCACAGTTTTTCTGCCAGGAGATACTATTATTGAAATCAGTTCATGGGTGGACTAAACATATGGCAGGAGTTTTACTTTCTGACCCCTGGACTGTACACCTCTGCTTTCTCTTCATTTATCATATATATATATATATATATATATATATATATATATATATATATATATATATATATATATATATATATATATATATATATATATACTGTATATATAAATGCAGCAAATGTAAATGTTAAAAACATATTTCTGGTTTCTGTTGGTGTCATGTATTGTTTCAGTCTGGTCTAGTTTTGTAGAAAAAAGTTACAGTGTAATTAACTATACATTAAATACTGAGTAATATTAATTACCAGTAACTACATGTACTTACTATAGGGTTAGGGTAGGATTATGGTTTGGTTGAGAGTTAGTTGCATGGTATTATGCATAATTTACTATTATTACTATAGTAAGTACATGTAACATGCACAAAAAAAGCAATAAGCCATGATATACTGCATTAATTATTCTATAATGATTTAATGGGATTTCAGACCATCCACCTTTTCTTATGTTGTTAAGCCTGTATTGCTTTTATAAAATATTGACAGCAGAAATCAAATGTGATTACTGGTGCGATCTAACATAATGTTCGGACAATCCTGCTCAAACATCAGTATTTTTATTTATTTATGAAAGAAATTGATACTTTTATTCAGCAAGGATGCAATAGATTGATCAGAAGTGACGGTATAGTTATTTATATTGTTACAAAAGCTTTCTATTTCAAATAAATGCTGTTCTTTTGAGCCTTTCTATTCATCCTAAAGAAAATGGGTCACAGTTTCCCCAAAAACATTAAGCAGCACAACATTGATAATAATAATCAGACATGTTTCTTGAGCAGCCAATCATATTAGAATGATTATGAAGGATCATGTGACACTGAAGACTAATAGAATGCCGAAGTTATGACGTCACTTTGTAGGACAACTTGGAAGCTAGCTAGCTAACTCGGAAAGTCATGCAGTTTTCCCCATAGACTTTTGGAAAATCGCAAAAAATAAGATCTGTGTTTAACAAAGAGTTATGACCCTCACATGTTTTGTCTATCAAAGATAATCTTTACAAGTTAATCCAAAATGTATACATTTTGAAGCCTACAGATATATAACGTTTTTTAAAAAACACAAGCAGACGCAATAAAGTTTAAAAAACCACAAGCTGGGTATAACTATGCCATAGATCAAAACGTGAAAATATTTAGAGGCTTTGTTCACCACAGACGATTTATTTCAGGCGATTTAGCAAAAACCCATTAAAAGACCCATAGACTTTAGAGCGAGGGAACCCGAAGTGCTAAAATGCTAACTCACTTCTGCATTTTGGCCTACAGAGTGACATCATAACTTTGACACTCTATGATGCTGAAAAAAATTCAGTGCTCATCCAATCAGATTTTAGAGCCTTTATTTTATAACGTGTTTTTACACCCATGCTATAACCTTATTTATATTGCTTTAGCACTCACACAGTAATGTTTGATCCAGCTGCTGTTGGCTTTGTCTTTCAGAAACGGGTCAGATTGATCCGGTGTTGATAGAGCGATATAACACCCCAGGGATTCGTGGGCTGTCTCTCCAGAGTGCAGTTCAACCGCATCGCCCCGCTGAAGGCCGCCCTGAGGACCGTCCTGCCCTCCACAGCCTCCGTACAGGGAGTCCTGGTGGAGTCCAACTGCGGGGCGTCTCCACTCACAGTGCCGCCCATGTCGTCAGCCTTTGACCCCTGGCACCCAGAATCGGGTAACCAAATCATGATTTAAAAAAAACGTATTTTGCTCCTAAATCTTTTATTCATTACAATGAAACATTGTATTGGTAGGGGAGTTATTGAGGAAAGAAGTTCCATATTGTGTTTTACTCTTGAGGAGGAAACAAATTTCTATAGAATTCTGTAGAATGTATCTGTTATGGAGAGATCTTTCCTGGCTGCCTCGAAGAAATCTGATTTTTAGTACAAGAAATCTGTGATCTCCTTCCTGTGGAGAGGATTACTGAAGTGTGTGTGTGTGTGTGTGTGTGCCTGCATTGATTTTGTGGCCAGTCATACTAAAACCTGAAATCACTCACACTTTAATGAAAACATCATAAGGTTTGTGTGATTTATTTTTATGTAAGGTTAGGGAATAGGAAATATCATTAGCTCAGTATAAAAACAATAAAGATGATGGAGAGTGCCCATCATGACCGAAAAACAAATGTGTTTGTTTGCCTGAGGATGTGTGTGGATGCATGAAATTGAGTTTGAAAAAAGCATTTAGTCTTTAGTTGTATTTTTCATCTTGAGTTCATAGTTCTGATATTTTGTACATCTGTACATCCCAAATGTATTCGCTATTGTTAGTTCTTAGTTATATTATTAGTTTCTTCATTTTATTATTAGTACCCTAGTTATAATTAAATAAATAATTATAATAATAAATACATTATAATAAATAATAACATTTATTTTTTTACTTTTTTTGTACATTACATGTACATTTTTTTATATAACATTTACATTTTTTTTACATTTTACATTGAAACTACTGCAATTATTATTGTTCTTGCATTCAAATAATATATACTAAAACAGAATTTAATTTAAGTCCGTTTATAAATGTAATTGATTAAATATATATAAATAATATACGATTCAAATAAAAAATAAATATTAGTAAACTAGTAAATTTAATTATTTAAATATAAGCTAACTACATGTTTTTTTAATCATGCAAATATTTTGCACTATTTTATTTATTTAGCATTTTATACTTTATTATGCACAGCTAAACCTCAAATGCATGGTAATATAAATTCACAGTTTTGTTTTTTAATTTAAATTGCAATGGTGAGAGAGGCGAAGAGCAATCTTGTAGTTTTAAAGTAATAATTACTTTTAGATGGAGCATTTGTGTGTGTGTGTGTGTATGCTTGCACTCATGACAGTAAGTATAGCTTGAGCTTTCATGGATATTTATGGAACATGTCGTTTTGAGCCTGTGGAGACGGCAGATGAAAAGAGCAGACGGTTCGTCTCAGATCCGCTCCCCTGCCAACAACACCCGGGAGAAAACACTCAAAGATTCACTCATCTGCCCACTAGATTAACACACTGACCGTCTGTACTTCATGTATGCCAACAACACATTATTTGAAAGGGATTGTAAATGTTTAAGTTTGAAAACTATGCTCTTTTCACAAAAGTTTTTCTCTTTCCTTCAAGCCGGTGCGCAATCTCCGTTCAATGAGGAGCAAGTTAGCCGTGATGGTGTCAACAGAGACTCTGCAATAATTGGAGGTAAAATACCGTAGTATTATACTGCCACACGCTTGCATTTAAGTGTGCACAACAATACTAGAGCACTTGCGGTGTGTGTTATCAGTATCCGCACTAACTAACCCAGCTAACAGGAATGTTCTTTCAAAGTTATGAACACACATTCTGTGAACACACATATCTGGTCTTTAATAATGTTCAAAAACATGATCTACACCTTTCATTTAAGTTTTTTTAAATGTTTTAGTTGGATGTTGGTCTAACATTTTGAACTGTTTAGAATGTTCAGAGAACGTTCAAAAGTATCAATCCTACAATATTTGCAAAATGGAATGTTCCCTTAAAGGGATAGTTCACTTTGAAATTAATTTTTGGTATGTTTTAGTTTACCTCAAGGGCATCCAAGATGAAGGTGTCTTTGTTTCCGCAGTAGTTTCAATTTTGAAATTTTTAGGTCAAACCGTTCTTGTCTGTCAGTCATATAATGGAGGTCTATGGTCACCACCTCAAAGAGCATGCACAGAGAAGTCCAAATTAAACATGATTTAATGACTCGTAAATGTAAGTACACATTGATGGCCTAAAGACACAAAAGGAGCGGTTTGTGTGAGAAAACGGACAGTTTTTATATTGTTTTTACCTCTTGTAACCACAGTCAACGTCCAAGAGATCTGAAGGCACGGGCGCTTCGGTCTGCGCAAGCGCTTGAAAGCGTCGGAAGAAAAAATGTTTACGTTATCTATTGATATATCGAAATCATCTTCCATTGCGTTTTCCTGTATATTTAAAGATGTTTAGATCTTCACATTGAAGGGTAACACTTTTGAAATCTCTGTATAAACAATAAGTGGAGTGTAGCGAGAGATCACTTCCGGTGCATGCGCAGACGAACGCCCACACCCTCAGATCACTTGGACGTGGCTGTGGTTACAAGACATAAAAACGATATAAATACTGTTCGTTTTCTCACACAAACCGCTCGTTTCCTGTCTTAGGCCATCAATGTGTACTTACATTTATGAGTCATTAAATCATGTTTAATTTGGACTTCTCTGTGCATGCTCTTTGAGGTGGTGACCATAGACCTCCATTATATGACTGACAGACATGAACGGTTTGACCTAAAAATATAAAAATTGAAAATACTGCGGAAACAAAAACACCTTAATCTTGGATGCCCTTGAGGTAAGCTAAAACATATCAAAAATTAATTTCAAATTGAACTATCCACATAATTAAGAAAAAAACGCTTATAGAGTATTTTAAAAACTGGACATTGCGAACGTTCAGAGAACATTCAATAATAATGTTTTCGTAACTTAATAGAAACATTTGGAAAACATTCTTAGAACATATTTGTGTTAGCAAGAAACATTTTTGGTATTGCGCTCTCATGCGACAGTAATTTGCCCTGTTTAGTAAATCCGGCCCTTATTTTGTAAGACGGTCCCAGAAAAACAAGAGTAGAGTTCTTGTTAGAGTTTTATATAATAGTATATACAAAATTTAGTATTTTTTATAAGTTGGATATTATAAAATGTTTGTATTTATTGTATTGTTTGTTGAATAGTAATAGCCTGTGAAGATGATACAACCCATCAACCAGCTTATGTGTATTATCCACGTATATGTGCTTACTTGTGTAGATTATATTTCATTGGCTTTGACATCTTAACATTGTTGTAGAATATTTCTAAATTGATTTTAACGGTGATTTATCATAACAATCGTGATTTTCTCGTAGGCATCATCGCAGTGGTGATTTTCACCATCCTCTGCACGCTGGTGTTTGTGGTGCGTCACATGTTCCGTCACAAGGGCTCCTACCACACAAACGAGGCCAAGGGGGCGGAGTCTGCCGACTGCGCCGATGCTGCCATCATCATCAATGACCCCGCCTTCACAGAGACCATCGACGAGAGCAAGAAGGAGTGGTTTATTTAGCCTCGTTCTCTGACATGGATACCCTGAGGGCAAGAGTTTTTTCAGTAGCCGAAGTGAAATGGACACTTGGCAAGTCTGTGCACTGACTGGCATGTCTGTTCTGTAATTATTTTGTATGTGAGCAAGTACAGCACAAGGACTTCTGTAAGATCAAATTCATCCCATGCACACATTAAAAAACAACAACTGCTGCATTTTTATCATTGCAATACTGGTTAACAAATGCATTTGATGTGTGTTCAGCAAACACGAATGCACCAGATACTCCAATAGCACAAAACGGAATGTGTACAGAATGCACAATTATGTTTCCGATAATGACATTTGATTGTATTTAACATTTTGTTGTCAGCATCTTCAGGACAATAATATATTGTAGCATGGTCATCAGCCAATGGCATTTCTGAATCATTCATCAATGTTGATGCAGCGCTTTTGTATCTCATTGTAAATGTTCTTTATAGTTATCAGAATTCAGTGTTATTTATCCGTTTCTCCATAAGTGCTTGTTCAACCTCTGGAAAACATGATTGGCAGTTTAGAGGGTTTTATAAGGAGAATGTTCTTTAAATGGATAGTTCACTTTGAAATTAATTTTTAATATATGTTTTATCTTACCTCAAGGGCAAACAAGATGTAGGTGTCTTTGTTTCCACAGTATTTTCAATTTTGATATTTTTAGGTCAAACCGTTCTTGTCTGTCAGTCATATAATGGAGGTCTATGGTCACCACCTCAAAGAGCATGCACAGAGAAGTCGAGATTAAACTTGATTTAATGACTCGTAAATGTAAGTACACATTGATGGCCTAAGACACAGAAACGAGCGGTTTGTGTGAGAAAACGTAAAGTATTTATATCGTTTTACCTCTTGTTACCACAGCCACAAAGCGCCCGCGCCCTCAGATCACGTGGACATGGCTTAGGTAAAAACGATATAAATTCTTTTAGTTTTCTCACACAAATCGCTCGTTTCGTGTCTTAGGCCATCAATGTGTACTTATATTTACGAGTCATTAAATCATGTTTAATTTGGACTTCTCTGTGCATGCTCTTTGAGGTGGTGACCATAGACCTCCATTATATCTGACAGACAAGAACGGTTTGACCTAAAAATATCAAAATTGAAAATATTGCGGAAACAAAGACACCTACATCTTGGATGCCCTTGAGGTGAGCTAAAACATACCAAAAATTAATTTCAAAGTGAACTATCCCTTTAAATCATGAAAGCTCTAGATAGAGGTTTTAGTTCAGTAGTGAAAGATTATGAATGGTTCATTTGCTCCAATGTCTTTTAATGTGCCTCAAAGGTTCATGGTTTCTTCTGGCCAAGACGTGGATTTTGAGACAGATTGGATGGCACGTACATGTTAAAATAGACGAAAGATTACTTTTATGTGTGTGTTTGCAGTTTAATGCACTGCTTATTTGAAATCAGCCGCAGCAGCACAAATTTATGTACAAACCATTTTTAATATCCTCTTTGTTGTGCTTGGTTAAGTCATTTTTATTTCTTAACTATGCCTGAATTAGGCAATGAAGCATTTCTGTATTGCTGGCAATTTAATAACATGGTGTCATAAGAGTGGTCATGTGAATCCACTAACAAGAGTATTATTCAACCAGATAGATTACAAAACCTGCTTTATGTATAAAGCACTAAAATAATGTTGCTTTCTGTACGTTTTGAGTTGTTTCGTTAATTAATGAGTTTGAAATGGTCATTACCACATTGTTTGGTCTTTTAAATGAACACAATTGCATATTTATTAAGGTTGGTCTGTGCTGTCACGTCAGAATTACATTGCTATTTTATTATAACGTAATGCAATCATTTGTTCTGTTGTTCTTTTTTTTAAAATGCTCATAAGATGATGCTCTTGAGGGTTGTAAAGAAACTGACTCTCTAATAATGAACACATTGCAAATCTCAATAAACTACTGGTCTGTTTTTGGAACAAAAAATTACATGATTTTTTTATATGGTACAATACAGTTTATTATATAGTCCTTCCATTAGAAATTTATTGTGTTGTTAATGATTATTATCATTATAGTCCATGTTAATCCGAAAAGGGACAAATACTTACTTTTTATTTGTATTTCTTTCCATCTAAAATCTGCTTATAATGTTAGTCAAGATATCTTGCACCAAATTGCTTTGTTTCAGTAAATGGTCTACTGTAGAAAAAGAAGTTACTGCCTTACATTTTTAAGTACAATCAACTTGGATGTATAAGTCATTTCAACTTAAATTACATTAAACTGACTTTTTAACTGATTGTTGAATCGTGTATAACTTTGCTTAACTTATTTTGATCAAAACATATGTTGTTATAACTTATTGATCATATAATTTTACATTTAACAGTTTTGATTTCACAACATTTGAGTCTGTCTGACATCAACTCTTTGTTAGGATCCTTTCAAAAAAGTACTGTTGGTATGGAAAACGTATGAAATCAGACAATGGTACTTTGATAGATGTATAATATATGATTACCACATTGTGTGAACACATTGTAATGGAAACAAAAGAAGCCAGTGAAAATTAAAAGCAATTTTCAAATGAAAGTTATGCTATACTAATGACTAAATGGATGACAAACTGAGATGTATATTTTAATAATGCTCTGACTGAGTTAATTGTTGTTGTGCACTGATTTATGTCCTGTGAGATTTAACTACTTATATAAATAGAGATCGTTTGAACCCATGTGTGCGGTCAAAGTACATAATAATCAGTCATTCATATAATTATTATTGCATAACTGCCATGACACGGGAAAAAAACTATCCCGGAATCTTCGACCATAGCCGCTGTTTCCAACCGGCGCGCACGCTGACGGAGTGTGTCTCTGTTTCCGGAGGGACAGTGTTTCCGTGAGCACGCGCTGACGGAGTTTTTTCTGTGTTCGTTGTTTCGGTGGTGTTCTTTTTATTTTCTAAGTAAAAATAAACATCGCCACATACGCATCTGAGATATAAAAGGGGATATTCTTAATCGGGATCTGGAGTGGTGTTGGATACTCATGTGTACGTTTGTCGTTCTTTCTGGATGATGGTAAGAGCGCGAGATTAGCAGTTAGCTTTAGCTTTAATCCTGAACACAAACACACTCAGTTATATGCGATGATTAATATATTGATATCATAATTCCTCCTTCGTTGTGTGATTATGTTCTATTGACTTCTATTAACGGATCTCTACGTGTTTACAGAGTATCTGTGCTGTGTTTTGAGGCGAGGCCTCATCCGTCAGATTGTGTTTTCCTGAAGCGCACACATGAAGCAACTTTTAATTCTGTGATATTTTTGGATGGAAGGAGTGACTGGTCTACGGAATCCTCAGCATTGCTTTTAAGCTCGAGCACCGCGGTAATTGGAAAGAAATGAATCGCCCTCATTAGCTCTAACTTGATCCGATGCTCTACGAGTGACCTGACAAATCTAGATCGTTCACATTGAAATGATGTTCTGAACATGTCGCTCACTCTCAGTGTAGAAACATCATGAGGTGAGGGTCTATACAATGAGGGAGTTGTTATAGTTCATTAGAGATCACCAGAGATGTGGAGAGATCAGATATCAGACGAGTTTAGCAGTGATCAAGAGTCATGAGATGGAAAAACAAGACACAACTAAGATGTTTTTCTGCTTTTTTGACAGTTTTGTGAACAGGTAATAATTGCAATGTATATATATATATATATATATATACACAAGCTCACACATACTTAATTGAAAAAATATTTTTGTTTCATGAACTTGTAATTGCAAATTCAGATTTAACTACACTATTCATAGTGAAATTAACTATTTAAAATTGTTCATATATACATATATATATATATATATATATATATATATATATATATATATATATATATATATATATATATACACATACGTACATGCATACATATATTTCAAATATATATATATATATATATATATATATATATATATATATATATATGATGTAGTCAAACCAAAAATGACTCATAAATCTGATATTTTTTAACTAGTTTGTGCAGGACACTACAGTTAATTTATGTAAGTTAGGATAGCAAGGTGTCTGAATATTTTTTTGGTTTGACTATACATTATGTATGATACATGTACTACTGATATAAAAGATACAATTATTATATATATGAGTTATATCTAATAGATAGACAGACAGACAGACATACAGACAGACACTACCGGTCAAAAGTTTAAGATCGGTAAGATTTATACACAAAATACACAAAAAAATACAGTAATATTGTGAAATATTATGACAATTTAAAATGGCTTTTTATGTTAATATATATTAAAATGTAATTTATTCCTCTGAAAAAAGCTGAATTTTCAGCATCATTACTCCAGTCTTCAGTGTCACATGATCCTTCACAAATCACTCTAATATGATGATTTTATGCTCCAAAAACATGTATGATTATTATCCATGTTGAAAACAGTTTTTTACATTTTTATTTCAGGATTCTTTGATGAATAGAAAGTTCAAAGAACAGCATTTATTTAATTAGAATCTTTTCTAACATTATAAATGTCTTTACTGTAACTTTTGATCAATGTAACTCATCCTTGATGAATAGAAGTATTGATTTCTTATTTATTTCCCCCCAAAATAAAATACAAATTCTTACTGACCCCAAACTTTTTAAAGGGTAGTGTTTAATGTAACAAAAGCTTTCCATTTCAGATAAAAGCTGTTCTTTTGAACTTTCTATTCATCAAAGAATCCTGAAATAAAAATGTAAAAAACTGTTTTCAACATGGATAATAATCATACATGTTTTTGGAGCATAAAATCATCTTATTAGAGTGATTTGTGAAGGATCATGTGACACTGAAGACTGGAGTAATGATGCTGAAAATTCAGCTTTTTTTCAGAGGAATAAATTACATTTTAATCTATATTAACATAAAAAAGTCATTTTAAATTGACATAATATTTCACAATATTACTGTGTTTTATGTGTATTTTTTATCAAAAAATTGCAGCCTTGGTGAGCAAAAGAGACTTAAAAAAAATGTTACTTAAAAAATCTTACCGATCTTAAACTTTTGACCGGTAGTGTAAATGTTATGATTTGATGAAATTTAACATGATGTATATTTGATAAAAACAATTATCTATATAACATTTTATGTATTATATCTGTAATAGATAAAATAATAAAAAGGTAATATTATTTTTTCATGAACGGGTAATAATTTAACATTTTGCCTCAATATTAACTATTTAAAATTGTTTATATATATGAATTATGATTGTCTTATCTATAATATATATATATATATATATATATATATATATATAATACATATATATATATATTATATATATATATATATATATATATATATATATATATATATATATATATATATATATATATATATATATATATATATATATAATAGATGAAATTCTACTATATTACCTTTTTATTATTTCTATATAATAGGTATTCTATAAATAGATATTACCCATAGTATGTATTATGTTTGTGCTACAAAAACAATTAGAGTGGATAATATAATCACGGTTCAGCTATTCTGGTGTTGTCCTGTAATGAAGTTATTGAAAATCATTGTGAGTCCAGATGTTCTGCTGTCCCACAGGTGTGGTGTTCTGCCTGAGTGAATCACTGTAAGTCATGATCTAATGGCAGAACGCTGTTCATTTGCTTGGTTACAGCGTCGGCTGCATCTCAGAGCTCCTCAGCGGACTTTTTTCTGTTCCTTGAGTTGTTGCCATGGATACAAGCAGGGAACCCCAGGATATAATGAACAGTAGATTCCATACAAGGAATGTTTGTCCCAGGAAAAACTGCTGCTGTGTCTTTTTGAGATCTATGAGCAGATCTATCAGCCGCTAGCAGGTTTCTGTAGGTTTTTAAGCTACACCCGAGAGACTCGCTTGCCGGAATGAATTTAATCGGACGTGATTCTCTTCCTTGTTCCCCGCAGGTTTCTTTCCTGTCCGTCGTTGTTCCCTGAGGGTCCGACCCTCTTCATCCTCACTCACCGCTTGACCCTATGGAGTAGCAGCTCTTGAGTGACAGGCACAAGAACCAATCAAACATCAGGAGGAGCGTCAGACTCACAGCGGCAGGGCCGAGAGGAAGAGACGATGTCGTCTAACCGGACACAGACCCCTCAACGGGCTGAAGCAGATCGGGCTGGACCAGATCTGGGATGATCTGCGGGCGGGAATACAGCAGGTGTACACCCGCCAGAGCATGGCCAAGTCACGCTACATGGAGCTCTACACGTATCCTCACCTGCAGTTTAATGTCTTTTCTAGCTTGTTTCACAGTGTCTGTTGTGGCCTTAACTTCATGTTTTTCAGTCACGTGTATAATTATTGCACTAGTGTGCATCAGTTCGAATCAGGCCCGCGGTGCTGGTGCCCCCCCATCCAAACCTTCGAAGAAGACCCCGACACCTGGAGGAGCTCAGTTCGTCGAGGACTGGAACTCTACAAGAGATTGAAGGAATTTCTGAAGAATTACCTTACGAACTTACTAAAGGTACATCACTGGAATAGATGTTTAGTTTGAGTCAGATAAACTACCATTCAAAATACTGGGGTTTATCAGATTTTTTTTATAGCAAGGTGCATTTATTTGATTAAAATACTGTAAAACCATTAATATTGTGAAATATTTAATATATTCATTAGGGGTGCACGATATATCGGTCACCATATCGGTATCTGCCGATATTTGCTCATTTTTATGTTATCATTATCGGTCCAATAATAAAATTTGACTGATATATTAAAGCTGGTAAATAATGAATTATTTCCTTCAACACTTAAGATGCACACTGTTCAACATGATTGATCTTAATTGCTTGAAATATGGAATCAAAAAGGAAATTATAGTTAAGTGCAAAATGTGCTGTCATATCGGTTACATGAAATTATAATTAACATTATAATTGTGTTAGGGGATGGATTTTAATTGTGAGACTTTTGTTTTTTGCAATCAGGCTTTCAAAAATGATATAAAAATTGGATTTAGATTTATCGGCCGATATATCGGTTATCGGCTTTCAAATATAAAGAATTATCTGTATCGGCCAAAATGTTCATATCGGTGCAATATTTATACCAGTGACTTAAAATTTAAACCGATTTACTATAAAAAATCTGATTTGTTAAGTTACCCTGAACAAAATGTATTTTAGGATCCATTGTTTCACCCAGTGAAACACATTCACAGTATTTAACCCAAAAGATTCAGTTTCAGATCTAAAGTAAGTGTAAGTAAGTAGACTGACCAAAGTAAGTCTAAATGATGATTATTAATATTATTTATTTAATGGAATTTAACCACAAAAAGCTTACAAATCCACTAAGACGCTCTGAAAAATATTGTTTAATTACCATAAATATTTTGTCCTAAAAATGAAGTATATGCTTTGCGAAGTACCTATAGACCATTTACAACAATAGCCAAGGTGAACAATCCTTATTCGAAAACACTGGGTTCATTTAGGGTGCTTTCACACTAGCACTTTTTGTGCGCACACGGGTTTGACTGACATCAGAGTTTGTTCGGATGATGTGGACACTGTTTTCCAAACTCAGGTGAATTCGTATAGGGCTGGGTAATAAATATCGATTTCTCAATATTAATCGATTCTCATTTTTACGTACCGATATCGATTCTTAAATCTCAAGAATCGATTAGCTCATCCTGTTTCATTTGAATGAATGGAACATTGTATCGCGGCTGCGCGCATCCAAAACTCGCAATAATCTTTGTCCTTTGTTACTATTGATATGAAACAAAGTTCTCAATTTCAATTACGTCCATTTCTTTAGAAATTGAAAAACATAACGTTTTGGCGCTGTGGTGTGAGATCGTTCTGGCGCAGCTCAAGAGAACCAGCAGTGCTGATCTCTCTTCCGGCTTAATAATACCAGTTACAGTGCGAAATAAACATGAATGAGCATCTGAGTTAAAAGATAGAGTACAACTTCTCGAAATCCGTATCATGTCACATTGATTCGCTCAATCAGCGTTTCAACTGTGGAAAGACATCAGTTAAACAGCTTGTAAATTGTAATCAATGTCATGAATCGTCATATTTTCCTCAGAAAACCCACATAAACTTGTTAGTCAGCTAGAAAAAATATCTCTAAGAGAGGAGCATTTTGCTAAATATATACACCATATTACATATGCATTATAATCTTAATGTTCTTCAATATTATAATGCGTTTTTGAATAAATCTGGCAAGTTTTTATGACAGCCACCATTTAAATGTTTATATTTCATATAATCTTCTTATTATAAAAATAAATCAAAGTGTAATTTAGTAAGATAGACACAAGTGCCATTATGTGCTGATGCTTTGAAAACAAAACTATAGGTTAAAAAATAAAGCAAAATATAATTGTTTTGAGCAAGCGGAAACCTTCCGGTCTCTCTCTGGAATCCAACATGGAAGTGACTTAAACTGCAATTCATCGACTGGCCACTAGAGACAGACTCCAAAAGAGTCAATCCCATATACTCCCCATGTTAATATGCCCTACATTACAGCAGAAAAACATGTTTACAGTCTTGTTTTGGTCTATATAGCTAATTTTGTCACTGTTTCCCTCAGGATGGAGAGGATCTGATGGACGAGAGCGTTCTGAAGTTCTATACGCAGCAGTGGGAGGATTACAGGTTTTCCAGTAAAGTGCTCAACGGGATCTGTGCTTATCTCAACCGCCACTGGGTGCGCCGGGAGTGTGACGAGGGCCGGAAAGGCATCTATGAAATCTACTCTGTGAGTGTTTCTTGCTTTTCTTCTGCAATGCAGCAACATTTCAATCCATCTGATGTCATGATATGTATGTCTTGTGAATGTTCTGTGTGTCTGTGTGTGGGTGTTTTTCCAGCTCGCTCTGGTGACGTGGAGGGAATGTTTGTTTCGGCCTCTGAATAAACAGGTAAGATTGGGAACAGGATACGTCACATTGGGAAAAGTGCTTAACACTAATAAGTATATGTTTTGGTACTTTTGTTCTTAGGTCACCAATGCAGTATTGAAGCTGATAGAGAAGGAGAGGAACGGAGAAACCATCAACACGAGACTCATCAGTGGAGTGGTCCAGTCTTATGGTGCGGCATCGTTTACGTTAGGGCTAATGATTATTTTGATAATCGATTAATCTGTTGATTATTTTTGATTAATCGAATGAAACATATTTTTCAATTGTTATACATTAGGGGTGTAACGATATTCACGATTCACTACAAATCGTTCAGGGCTGCGGTTAATTTAATTTTAATCACGATCACGATTTTGTGTCTGCGCGCAGAGAGACCGAGTGTGAGGATTTGTAAATTGCAATAGTAAATTTGTACATACTACATAGTAATATATATTTATATTTACTATATAAGAGGCATGGAAGTTCGATTAATGGACTCTAATAATCAGAACGGCTACTACAAACGTGGAACTATGGTTTAACAAATAGAAATAATTCGAGCACATAAACTTTCATATGAAGGATTAAATTAAATGTCGTTCCAGCACATTGCGCTTCAGATGATCAATTCAATCAATCACAGTTCTAATCGCAAGAAAGCGTTTAAAAATCACTGTCCCCAAACTGTAAATGTTTCATTCATCTAAAAATATAAATTCTGCATTTACTCACTTTTGTCGTTTTTGCGTGTCACGCAAGCATTTGAACATCAGTGTTTACTAACTAAAGTATGCATATAGCATATGTTAACTTTTGAAATAAACATTCACTTGTCTGAACAGTAATTATATTACATTAATGGGATAAATTTCCAACAATAGTGCTTTTACTGTTACTGCTTGTGTTACTTGTGTTAAGCAAAAAGTGTATTTTAGTCAGAATTTACGCTCCTATTCTACTGAGTAGTACTGAGTATTACTGACTGAGTAGTACTGATTATGCAAAATGTACTGAGTATGCAAAATTGAATACTCGCCATACTTTCTAAGTTAAGCGCTGAGGAAAATGCTTGTCA
The DNA here is from genome assembly GCA_030378365.1 of Hybognathus amarus. NCBI lineage: Eukaryota > Metazoa > Chordata > Actinopteri > Cypriniformes > Leuciscidae > Hybognathus > Hybognathus amarus. The sequence goes on from JAQIUQ010006219.1 coordinate 91,194, forward strand.
AAAGCATTACTGAGTAGTTCTAAGTAGTACTGAGTAGTACTGAGTAGTACTGAGAGCTAGTACTGAGTAGTACTGAGTAGTTCTGAGTAGTACTGAGTATGCAAAATTGAATACTCGCCATACTTTCTAAGTTAAGCGCTGAGGAAAATGCTCGTCAAAAGCAGTACTGAGTAGTACTGAGTAGTACTGAGTAGTACTGAGTAGTTCTGAGTAGTACTGAGTATGCAAAATTGAATACTCGCCATACTTTTCTAAGTTAAGCGCTGAGGAAATGCTCGTCAAAAGCAGTACTGAGTAGTACTGAGTAGTACTGAGTAGTACTGAGTAGTACTGAGTAGTACTGAGTATGCAAAATTGAATACTCGCCATACTTTCTAAGTTAAGCGCTGAGGAGAAATGCTCGTCAAAAGCAGTACTGAGTAGTACTGAGTAGTACTGAGTAGTACTGAGTAGTACTGAGTATGCAAAATTGAATACTCGCCATACTTTCTAAGTTAAGCGCTGAGGAAATGCTCGTCAAAAGCAGTACTGAGTAGTACTGAGTAGTACTGAGTAGTACTGAGTAGTACTGAGTAGTACTGAGTAGTACTGAGTAGTACTGAGTAGTTCTGAGTAGTTCTGAGTAGTTCTGAGTAGTTCTGAGTAGTACTGAGTATGCAAAATTGAATACTCGCCATACTTTCTAAGTTAAGCGCTGAGGAAAATGCTCGTCAAAAGCATTACTGAGTAGTACTGAGTAGTACTGAGTAGTACTGAGTAGTTCTGAGTAGTACTGAGTAGTACTGAGTATGCAAAATTGAATACCCACCATAATTTCTAAGTTAAGCGGTGAGGAAAATGCACGTCAAAAGCATTAAACCACACACGCATCTGTCAGAGCACAAGAGGGTAAGACGCGATAAACGCTTTAGATTGAAGCGCTTCTAAATATAAAGCATTCTCATATTTCAGACAACATGGATCGTGTGCCTTTCCCACAGCACCTCACTCTTCTCCGCTATTTTACATATGCGTTTTCTTCATAGAAATAGGTCATTCACTACTGTAAAGTGGCGTAACTGGCTGATGGTTTCCAAGCAAGGCGCGCCGACTCGACTAATCGATTATCAAATTGGTTGTTGATTATTTAGTTGGATTTTGTTAGTTGTTGCAGCCCTAGTTTACATCATGATGGATTTCATTGTTTGTTTGTCTGTGATAAAGATGTTTAGAAGTGGTGCTGCTCAGTTCACACTTTCTGTCTCTTTCAGTGGAGTTGGGTCTCAATGGGGACGACGCCTTCGCTAAAGGACCGACTCTGTCTGTCTACAAGGAATACTTTGAGACTCAGTTCCTGGCTGACACCGAACGGTTTTACACGAGGGAAAGCACTGAGTTCCTGCAACAAAATCCTGTTACTGAGTACATGAAGAAGGTGAGGCACTTAAAAGTGTTGTTGGTGTATATTTGCAATATATTTTCATTTAGTTATTTGTTATACTTTGTTTGGCTGTATTGTGAAGCTGAGGGCTGTGTGTGTTGTAGGCCGAGGCTCGTTTGCTGGAGGAGCAGAGGAGGGTGCAGGTCTACCTCCACGAAAGCACACAGGATGAGCTGGCCAGGAAGTGTGAGCAGGTTCTCATCGAGAAACACCTGGAGATCTTCCACACAGAGTTCCAGAACCTTCTGGACGCAGACAAAAACGAAGGTGAGCCACAGGGAAAACAGTGAAAGGTACACAAGTTCTTCAGATTGAAAATCCTCAACCTTAATTTATTCTTTCTCTCTCTGTAGATCTGGGTCGCATGTACAATCTTGTGTCACGGATCACAGATGGATTGGGAGAGTTGAAGAAACTTTTGGAAACGCACATTTATAATCAAGGCTTGGCTGCCATTGAGAAATGTGGGGAGGCTGCTCTTAATGTGAGTCTGTATGAACCATCTGAAGCTGAGGTCATCATGCTTCAGACATATAAGTATCTTAAACATATTTATTAAAGTGTAGAAGAACTTGCAAAACACTGCAACAATAAAATGTGTGTTTATAACAGCACAATTTAAAAACAACCAAAGTGCTGTACAAGAAAGAGAGATTTTCTAACAATAAAAACACAAGCTGTAAAATAGATGTAACTTGTAATAGTCAAGCCTGAGTTCATTTTATCTAAAGCAAATTTTAAAGTTTTTTTTTTCTTTCTTTCAGCATTTTAACTAGGGCTGTCAAACGATTAATCGTGATTAATCGCATCCAAAATAAACGTTTGTGTTTTCATAATATGTGTGGGTGCACTGTGTATAATTATTTTATATATATATATATACATAACACACATGCTTGTATAATTTAAATATTTTCATGTATATACTGATTTATATATTTATATATAATTTATATAATATAGAAATATTTTATATATAAATATATTTTTTTAAATATACAAGCATGTGTGTGTATTTATTTATATATATATATATATATATATATATACACACAAAATAATTATACACAGTGCACCCACATATATTATGTAAACACAAACTTTTATTTTGAATGCGATTAATCGCGATTAATCATTTGACAGCCCTAATTTTAACTCGTCACTGTGCTTGAAAATAGTCAAGCAAGCTGACTTAGCATTAACCTCAACCAACTAACCATCATTGCTTTAGACCTGATCTTAAAACTACTGTGATCTTTTATTAAAGGACCCCAAAATGTACGTCCAGACCATTTTGGACGTCCACAAGAAGTACAATGCCTTGGTGATGTCAGCATTCAACAATGATGCTGGTTTTGTGGCTGCTCTTGACAAGGTATGGCCATCCTTTTAGTTCTCCAGTCCAGATTGAATTAGATAATAGTTTAATCTGAAAGGGTAATGTCTATAGGCTGGTGTCTTGATTCCTGTTCTCACACACTGCTTTTTCCCTGTCTTCAGGCTTGTGGGCGCTTCATAAATAATAATGCTGTGACCAAGATGGTTCAGTCCTCCAGCAAATCTCCTGAACTACTGGCCAGATACTGCGACTCTCTGCTCAAAAAGAGGTGTGTGTTCAGCTGTCTTTGTCTGTTGATACTCTAAATGTTTTTCGATCCCTGTGCTGGATCTAATCAATCCTCTGTCTGATATTTCAGCTCCAAAAACCCAGAGGAGGCAGAACTTGAAGACACTCTGAATCAAGTGGTCCGTTTTATGTTCTCATATGATTTGTGATTGCCAGAATAATTTGCACAGCACTTTTATGAGCCAAATTTTTACATGATGTCTTTATTTTGTCTGTATTGATCTTTTACCTCATTTGTAGATGGTGGTGTTCAAGTACATTGAGGACAAGGACGTGTTCCAGAAGTTCTATGCGAAGATGCTGGCCAAGCGTCTGGTCCATCAGAACAGCGCCAGTGATGATGCAGAAGCCAGCATGATCTCCAAACTAAAGGTGCATGAGTTTTCTCCACAGCTTATGGAAATAGAAACATCTGATCCATGAAGCTTAAAGGAGTAGTTCACTTTAAAAAAACTATTGCTGATAATTTACTCACCCCCATGTCATTCCAAGATGTCCATGTCTTTCTTTCTTCAGTCGAAAAGAAATTAAGGTTTTTGATGAAAACATTCCAGGATTTTCTACATATAATGGACTTCAATGGGAACCAAACAGTTCAAGGTCCAAATGAGAGTTTCAGTGCAGCTTCAAAGGGCTTTAAACAATACCATATGATGAATAAGGGTCTTATCTAGTGAAAGGATCGCTCATTTAATAAATAAATAAAGTTTTATAAGCACAAATGCTCACCTTGCTCTGTTCTGTGATGCACGTTCTGTGACTCTCCTGTTCGAACTCGTTCATCAAAATGAACAAATCTTTTCCCCGAGTCATTTCGTTCGTTGAATGAATGAAATGATTCAAAAAAAGATTGGTTCATTTTGATGAACGAGTTCGAACAGGAGAGAAATGTCCTAAAATCAGTATTCTGTACTTTGATTTATTGCTTCTAGTTTTTCTTCAGTTGCAAAAATGCAGAAGTTAGAATCATTTCTGTTTATGATTCATTGAAACGGTCCGTTTCAATGAATCATTTTATTGTCTGATCTAACAGTTCATGTGCCATCAGAATTGTTCTTGTAAGACCATGTGGATTATTTAAATTTAGTATACTTTTTTTTAACTTATTTTTTATTTATTTATTTTTTTACTAGTCTATATATTGTTATATTGGTAAAAACTGAAAATGATTAAATATCATTCTTGTTCATTTAGTGAAAATTTGTATGAAAACCAGGTTTTGGTTATTTATTTTAACTAGATTTTTATTGTATTTTAAAATTTTATTGCGCAGCGTCCAAAAAAACACTTGCATTTATGCATTTGGCAGATGTTTTTGTCCAAAGCAGTGTTATTTTATACTATCATGGTTTTTATTAATATTTTGTTATATTATTAATATTTATTTAAATATTAGCTTTTATTTCAGTTTAAGTTTTAGAAGGTTGTTGTTCTTTTGTCAATTTACATTCATTATTTAAAATATTTCTATTTAGCTATTTCTATGTTTTAATACTTAATTTCATTGAAATTTTTATCTAGGTTATGCTTTAATATGCTTATATTCAGCATTGTTTTGATTAACAAAAACATTCTGTTATAGTTTTAGTTAACAAAACCAACACTCATCCAAGACCTAGATGGTGTCACTGTGCTTTTTAGTATTCTTGTAGTTTCAGTTCACTGCACATGCCATCGTGTCTAACACTGTTTGGTTTGTCATGTTTAGCAAGCGTGTGGCTTTGAATACACATCGAAACTCCAGCGCATGTTCCAGGACATTGGCGTCAGCAAAGACCTCAACGAACAGTTCAAGAAGCACCTCACAAACTCCGAGCCTTTAGACTGTAAGGATGAGCTCCTCTCTGCTCTGCTGCCGTATCAAATACTGTCATCTGTGCTTATGAGTGTTGTGTTTTCTAGTGGACTTCAGCATCCAGGTGTTGAGCTCGGGTTCATGGCCTTTTCAGCAGTCCTGCACTTTCGCTCTGCCGTCTGAGGTAATAATGTAAATGTTTTTTTTATGCAAGTCACTTGTTTTTGGCGTTTTCAAGGTTCTTCTAAATCCATTATCTGTCTCTTCTGATGCAGTTGGAGAGGAGCTACCAAAGGTTCACAGCCTTCTATGCCAGCAGACACAGTGGCCGCAAGCTCACCTGGCTTTACCACCTGTCCAAAGGAGAACTGGTCACCAACTGCTTCAAAAACCGCTACACCTTACAGGTACGAACACGATATGTCACTTGAATGCCCCAACCACTACCATCCTTGGTGAATTTCTTTAAAAAAAAGATTTAAGATATTCTAACTAACTCACTGATGTCACATGGACTACTTTGATAATGTCTATTTCCTTTCTGGATAAGGACAGTATACCATACACACATTTACAATGGAGGGACAGAAAGCTTAATATGCACTAACGTACCTGAGTTGTTTCTCTGTATTTTTGTGTAATAGTGGAATTGGTTCATCTGTGGGATTAAAGGGGTGATGAACTGAGATCAAATTTTCCTTGAGCTTTTGACATCTAAGAGGTCATCATATTATAAGAATATCCTGTAAGTTTCAGAACTGAAAACGTCCTTGTTAGTCCAATAAAAGCTTTTATTGACACCAGGCTCAGCAAACGACTCGATTTTAAAAGTGGGGAACTAAGACGTCAACGGGGTTAAAACACCACCCCGCAGAAGAAGATCAACGCCTACTTTAACACGGCCGGTTTAGCCCCGCCCACCGATTCATGCATTACACGCATAGCTAAATAACATAGGCCTACCTTGTGATGACAAACCGGATTGAGCTACCGAGCAATAAACATGGTTGTGGAAGACGACAGTTGCTGCTTCCTCTGGATTCCAATAGGACTGCATGGATAAACTTTATTTTTAATGACCTTCCAGCTCATGAGGTAAAGCATTGTCCGTCTGTTCGCTTCATTTCACTGAGGATTGTTTTGTAAACAAGACTGGATTTGCAGACCGATTAAGATTAAAGAACGTCTATATTGGATCGGACAGGAATGGTGCAACACACGGACTCTGGGTCGAACATGTATGGGCGAATCATTCCGGTTGCCATTTTACAACATTGGAAGTTATCAAAATAATTCCCCCACGTGAGCTGACGAGTTGAAACTCATTATAATATGTAAAACTATTATCCACTCACAGCAGTGGGCGTTTACTTCCAAGTCTTCAGTGCGAGACGCCCATAAAAACCGAGCGTTTTGAGCTAGGCTCAAAACTAGGTAGAAAATAGCCTATTACTTATTCTTTTGGATGTTTTTGAATGTAAAAACTGGGCGAACGTCATAAGTTGACCTCAGACAACAATATAACAAAAAATTAAAATGCCAGTTCATGACCCCTTTAAATCAATTGTTTAAATAATGCAATTTGGATATTTTATTTAAATAGGGTATGAATATTCATCAGACCATTGTGTGTCCATGCAGGCATCTACGTTCCAGATGGCCATTCTACTGCAGTATAACACAGAAGACATTTATACAGTCCAGCAGCTGACAGACAGCACACAGATCAAAATAGTACGTAAACAAAAGAGGACTTGGCACAATATGCCTAAAACCATATCTAGATATGTCAGATTTTTCATTTGGTGCACTAACAGCTTTTTAATTATTTTTTTTAGGACATTTTGGTGCAGGTTTTGCAAATATTATTGAAATCCAAGTTGCTGGTAAGAAAATTTTTTGGACTTGATTCAAAAAAGCAATTGGATGCTTGCTAAGTCACCATGAAATCGCTTTTTTTATTTTTTAATTAACGGCGTCTTTTAAATCAGTTTTGTTTGGACTTTCTGATGGAAGACTTTTTTTTCTCAAAAGCTTCATTCGGTTGTAAATGCCATTTCATGATGACTTGAGCACAGGCTTATATTTCTTATAGTAGTGTATTTGCAGTTGTTTTCAGTGATCTAATCATCAGTGTGTCTATGCAGGTTTTAGAGGACGAGAACGCGAATGTGGATGAAATGGAATTCAAACCCGACACCCTCATAAAACTCTTCCTGGGCTATAAAAAGTAGGTCTCCTCAGCTCATCTTGCAAACAACAGCTACGAATCTATAATTAGTGTTTTTAAAATCATGTGGGGTAAAAGCTAAATGCATTTGTGAATATTGATGGTTCATGCTTTTTCTTTCCAGTAAAAAGCTGCGAGTGAACATTAATGTGCCAATGAAGACAGAGCAGAAACAGGAACAGGAAACAACCCATAAAAACATTGAGGAGGACAGGAAACTCTTGATTCAGGTATCCTTGTCCACATTGCTTATACACACACCACCCTTCAAATATTTGGGGTTAGTCATGCCTGTAGATCAGATATTTACTTGCCCTGCCAAAACATTCACTGGCCCCCGCCTAAAGTAAGAATTCCAGTTATTGCTTTCATAGTTTTTGACCTATGTAACCTTAAAGATGCTATATGTAGTTTTTAGCGACCTCTAGCTGTGATGTTTCAGATTGCAACATGAACGCTCGTGCTCGTGTGTGTGCTCGTACTCGAGAACTACCGGCCACACTTACCCCTTTCCCCCAAAAAGAACGGGTTCAGAACTGGTGCTGGTTCAAAGTTGGTTCAACTTGTGACCTTTCCCAGAACCTGTTTGTTTTTCCACTGACTAGAGAGCCCAGCGAATGTCTTGCTCTCTCTCTCCTCGTGCATGTTAATCAAAATAAATTGAAACGATAGGAAAAGGTTCGGCTTCACGTGGAGCATTTGGAGATTTTTTTCTCCTGAATTACTGCGGTGTGTGAATTGTGCTAAAAAACACATAGCATATCTTCTCTAAAAAGCGTTTAGCCGCCCATTCAGCTGACAAACCACATTTCAATAAACGAAAAAACCTATCCAGTGATTAAATATTTTCTGTATTGACGCAAATCTTGCGCGATGTCCTAAACTGCCGAGATAATCACACAAGTCTAGCCATGGCACACATCCACTAATGACACGTCCGATACACAAACAACTCATTTTAACCTTTCACTTTTATGAATAGTTAAAACAACTGACCTGTCCAACACTGAACTCATCGAACTAGCGGTCAGTCCGATATGGGTTTTTTGATGGCCAATGACCGATATAAAGCCGATATTTATATATATATATATATATATATATATATATATATAGGGTTCCTATAGGGTCTTAAAAAGCCTTAAAAGCCTTATGAATTTGGAAATAATACCTTAAAGTCTTGAATTTTGATGTCTGGGTCTTAAAAATTGTGCTGTATGTCAGTGTTAATTTCATTGACGAAAATAATGATAAACCTTTCTTTAACGGCATTTTTTCACTGATGAAAACGAGACGCTAGTTTTGAATGACAAAAACTATGATGAAAATTTGTTGACATTTTCGTCAACGAATAAAAACTTGATGAAAATGGTAGATAGTGTTGATCTGGGAAGCGATCCAGTCAGAACTCATGTCCTGCCTGTGTGTAGCTAATGTTAAAACCCAACTTAACATTGTTTGGCAAGCTTTCTTGTGGCCTACTGAAATGTTTTTATTTTATCTGCTTGACTTATCATCTTTTATCCATTCCACATTTGAAAAATAAATGAACAGTTGAAGGATATTGTCTTTCTTTGCTGGTAGGGACGTGAAATAGGTATTAATTGTCTTAAAAAGGTCTTAAAAAGACTTTGATTTAACTTGAAGAAACCTGTAGGAACCCTGTATGTATGTGTGTGTGTGTGTATATATATATATATATATATATATATATATATATATATATATATATATATATATATATACATACACACATCTATACACATATACACACACATGTATATAAACATACTTATTTATTTATTTATTTGGATTAATTTAATAAACTTATATTTACAAAATCTTTCAAATAAACATGCTTAGGCCCCTATACTTTAGATGGAAACTTCTTGAATCTGCAATCCCATTACAGTTTTTTAACAAATAAAGAATTTTTTGAATAACTTTTGACAAGGTAACGCTAATTTTACATACAGCACACAGTGAAAACGTACATGAATATGACACGGTGGGCAACTGGATATAGCGCAGCATATTTTGAAATAAAGGATGTAAAATAATTCGATCAACTCTCCTGTGAACCTGTTATAAAAAAAAATTGCGTTTTTTTATATATATATATATATATATATATATATATATATATATTATTTATTTTTTTGCATCATCTGAGGATTTTTTCTAGACAAAAAATACATAAATCTCTCGTCTCGGGCATATGAAGGTGGAAAATACTACAGGTTTTCTTCTAATACAAAGCTTAATGCTAAATCCTAAAGTATCACATTAAAACGAACATTTATTAAATTTAAATATGCGTGCAGTTCTGGTTTATTTTGAAGCTTTACCTTCAATGTAGAAGACTTTTTCCCGTACCGCTTTAAACTCATTTGGCAACATGTTCCAAAGTTGGGAGCTCTTTACAGAGAAACCTCTGTGCCTAATTCCAACCTGTCTCTATCAATTAACAAGCTCCCAAAAAATGGAATGTCAACCCGAGTGCAATGCATTGTGGGATACATCATCACACTGGGTATTTTCTGGATATTCCAAAAGTGTTATAGTGAGGTGTGTTGGGAATTGCATGCTCAGTTAAGATGTGTTCCTCTTGTGCAGGCGGCCATAGTGAGGATCATGAAGATGAGGAAGGTCCTGAAGCATCAACAACTCCTGGCGGAGGTCCTGAACCAGCTCTCATCACGGTTTAAACCCAGAGTCCCCGTCATCAAGGTCACTCATTCCTCTTTTACAAATCTAGTCTGGTTAACAGATTTGCATCAGCGTTCATACTCACTCTGGCTCGTCTTTTCTTCTGCAGAAGTGCATTGACATTCTCATAGAGAAGGAATATCTGGAGCGGGTGGACGGAGAGAAGGACACCTACAGCTACTTGGCCTAAACATTTCTTCACTCCTCCATGTCTTTACTGTCTGTCTCTCTCTCTCTCTCACTTTTTTTAAGTTGTCTCTCGGGAAATAAATATCATTCCTCTTGATGTTCGGCCTGTGTTGATGGGAATGTGAGTTTAAAAAGGAAAAGGACTAACAGAAGAGGAGTGTGTGCGTCAGTGAATGTTAATGTGTGAGAGATAGACTTTACTGTTGCCCTACATATGGACAGAATGCATTCAAAATGTACATAAAAACAGAGACCTTGAGCTTTAATCTCGCAAAATAAGACATTGCAGGTTTTAAAAACCCAATCAGAAATAAACCCTACACATTAAGCATGCTATTGCCTATCAACGTTTAAATGAAGAAGAAAATGAAAAAAAAAGATGCATTGAAATCTTCAGCGAATAGGGGCTTCAGAAACGTTTTAAGAGAAGAAAGGAAATCATTTAGGAATAAGGTGCAATTTTAGCTGCACATGCCAAGAAGGAACGAGTTGGACAGGTTTGTAGACATGTACTCTGCATTGTTACCTGCTACCTGAAAAACCATTTGTATAGTGTGGTTCACTTTTTTAAATGTGTGTTAAATAAAAGAATTAAAAGTTTCTGAATGTATTTCTGATGCTGTGAAATCACTATGTGAAATGTTTTGATTATTCATAAATAATTATGCATGTTTCATTTTTAACTTTTAAAGAACAAAATATGGCCTGAAACTAAAATTGGTCAGCGAAAGTAGGTGCCAAACATTACATGAGTCCAAATATAGTATATTACTATTAATATCTGTGAGGGTTGTCAGTTTTAATTGCAGTGTGTACACAGTTAAACATTAAAGGAGTAGTTCACTTTTAAAAAAACTGATAATTTTGTTGATAATTTACTCACCCCCATGTCATCTAAGATGTCCACGTCTTTCTTTCTTCAGTTGAAAAGAAATTAAGGTTTTTGATAAAAACATTCCAGCATTTTTCTCCATATAATGGACTTCAATGGGCACCAAATGGTTCAAGGTCCAAAATACAGTTTCAGTGCAAACTGTTCAAAGGGCTTTAAACGATTCCAGACGATGAATAAGGGTCTTATCAAGCTAAACGATCACTCATTAAAAAAAATAATAACATTTAAGTTTTATAAGCTCAAATGGTCGCATTGTTCTGTGATGCGCGTTTGTGACTCTCCTGTTCGAATTCGTTTATCTAAATGAACAAATCTTTTTTCGTGTCATTTGGTTCATTCAACCAACGAAATGAACGAACTGACTCGGGAAAAGATTCGTTAATTTTGATGAACGAGTTCGAACAGGAGATCACGAACGCGCATCACAGAACAGAGCAAGCGCGACCATTTGACTTATAAAACTTAAACTTTGTTGTTGTTTTTTTTTATTAGCGATCGTTTCACTTGATAAGACCCTTATTTATCATCTGGAATCGATTAAAAGACCTTTGAGACAGTTTGCGTTGCAAAAATCCTGGAATGTTTTCATCATAAACCTTAATTTCTTTGCGACTGAAGAAAGAACTTGGACATCTTGGATGACATGGGGTGAGTAAATTATCAGCAAAAGTTTTTTTAAAAAAAGTGAACTACTTCTTTAAAAAAAGAACTGCCAGAGAATGTAAAATTATGGGGGGTCCAGGTACGTTTGGCACGTCGTTTAGTCGACGTCATGGCGCTGCATGTATATGATTGGGCGGTTTATTACCTTCTACAGGTGTGTATGTGAGCTGAACGTGAGTGTGTGAGAGATGGAGCCCGGAGCTGAAGCTGCGGGCGTGCAAGTGCGTGATGAGCTCTCCGAGAAGTGTCAGAAGTTATTTCTGGAGTTTTTGGAAGAGTGAGTGCAGTTGGTTGCGGTACTTTTATATGCCGAGCCAAATAAGCTTAATATCTAAAACGTGTGATTGATCAGATTTCAGGATAAAACTGGCGACGCTTTATATCTGTCCGACGCGCAAGAGTTGATCAGGCCCGAGAGGAACACACTGACCGTGAGCTTCAGTAACATCGAGCACTACAACCAGCAGCTCGCCACAACCATTCAAGAGGAATATTACAGGTGAACAGCTCACTTTCTTTAACTTAGAAGAACTGTTGCCACATAACATGCTAGAAAACATCACTGCAATAATGATCAAAACCCAATCATAGACTATTTAGCATTGACCTATTTAAATCTATTCCTCTTAAAGGGATACTCCACTTTTTGGGGGAATTTTTTGGTCATTTTACAAATCCCCCAGAGTTTTACCTTTTTTGAATGCATTCAGCCAATTTTCTGATATTTAGAAGAAAATCAGTAACCAAACCGTTTCTGGTCTCATTGACTTCCAGTATATATTTTTTTCTTACTATGGAAGTCAATGGGACCAGAAACTGTCTGGTTACTGATATTCTTCTAAATATCTGAAAATCGACTGAATGCATTTGAAAATGGTAAAACTCAACTGTTTAAGTCTTAGCGTCTTTCTTTCTTCGAGTCGAAAAGAAATTTAAGGTTTTTGATGAAAACATTCCAGGATTTTCTTCATATAATGGACTTCTATGGGAACCAAATGGTTGAAGGTCCAAATGAGAGTTTCAGTGCAGCTTCAAGGGGCTTTAAACGACACCAGACGATGAATAAGGGTCTTATCTAGGACCCTTCAAGCTATGACAAAAAAGATTTGTTCATTTTGATGAACGAGTTTAAATAGGAGTCACGAACGCTCATCATAGAACTGAGCAAGGCGAGCATTTGTGCTTATAAAACTTAAACGTTTTAATTTATTTTTTAAAGAACCGATTGTTTCGTTAGATAAGACCCATCGTCTGGTGTTCGTTTAAAGCCCTTTGAAGCTGCACGGAAACTCTCATTTGGACCTTGAACCGTTTGGTTCCCATTAAAGTCCATTATATGGAGAAAAATCCTGGAATGTTTTCATCAAAAACCTTAATTCTTTTTAAAAGAAAGAAAGACATGGATATCTTGGATGACATGGGGTGAGTAAATTATCAGCAAAAGATTTTTTTAAAAGTGAACTACTCATTTAACCTTTGATGGAGTGTGTAAACAAACAGGAAGACACATCATGGCCATATTCCAGGATGACATTGTCAATATTCATTATGCTCAAACTGTAAAAGAATGTTGGTTAGAAGCATGAAGAATCATTTTCACACATGAATTGTCACCTCTGACATTGTCAATACAGGATCATGACTAAAACTTGATGCACCTCTTGATGAAAATAAATGTGATGTTATTTCTTTCAAGAGGTGCATATGTTATTTTTTATTTTTTTTGTATGTATATTCATTTGAATGTTTGTCGTGTTATTTGCGCTTATTGCAATTTTATTTATTATCCCCAAACACTTTATATGCAAATTATACACATTTATATAGTCTAATGCAAAAAAACAAAAAATATATAATAATGCATGAAATTAATTATAGCTAATTATATTTCAACAACACTTCACACAAAAGCAATGTGGCAGTACAATGTTCTTGTGATGTCAAATATTGCCATATAAAAGAAGCCTTGTACTTGGTAAAATCATGTATTTTTTGAGACTTTTAGGAGCAAAGGTTTTTATTAAACAAACTGCCATATCCATTCAGTTGGCTGGGAATACAAATGTTTGCCCATGTTCATTTTAATAAAATGTATAAACATATTTCAGTATTATTGGAAAATTGTCATTCTATGAATGAATAAGTCATTGGTTTGCTGCAGTCATAAGCTCATATTATCGGTCCTAATGTTTTTTCAGGGTTTACCCGTTTCTCTGCAGAGCAGTTCGCCACTTTGCCAGAGATCATGGAAATATTCCACCAACCAAAGAGTTTTATGTGGCTTTTTCAGAATTTCCATCTAAGCAGAAGTAAGTATTTCTGTTCTAAAATATTTTTTAGTAGTATTTGACCTTTAAATGAAAGTCTAAGTCATATATTTCTTTAATTTGCACCCCTTTTTGACCCTTAAAATGTATGTAAATTGCCTGTTATGATTGGCTGACCTCTTCGCTCTGTGCTTCCCAGGATCCGTGAGCTGTCCACCGCCCGCATCGGCACTCTGTTGCGCTTCAGCGGTCAGGTGGTGCGAACCCACCCCGTGCATCCCGAGCTGGTCAGCGGCACCTTTCTGTGTCTGGACTGTCAGTCTGTCATCAAAGATGTGGAGCAGCAGTTCAAATACACACAGCCGACTATTTGCAAGAACCCAGTGTGTTCCAACCGCCAACGCTTCATGCTCGACACCAACAAGTCACGCTTTGTTGACTTTCAGAAAGTAAGATGATACAGTTTTTACTTCTTTTCCCAACAGTTTGCAATTACTAGCTACCAAGGTTTCAGAAAACATCCACAATAAAATATGAAAACTTTTGATTAATAATAAAGCGTAAGTCAATCATTGCATCAGTCGCCCAGCCAATCAGTCACCCAGCCAATCATTGCATCAGTCGCCCAGCCAATCAGTTGCCCAGCCAATCATTGAATTAGTCGCCCAGCCAATCAGTCGCCCAGCCAATCAGTCACCCAGCCAATCATTGCATCAGTCGCCCAGCCAATCAGTCACCCAGCCAATCAGTCGCCCAGCCAATCATTGCATCAGTCGCCCAGCCAATCAGTCGCCCAGCCAATCATTGCATCAGTCGCCCAGCCAATCATTGCATCAGTCGCCCAGCCAATCAGTTGCCCAGCCAATCATTGCATCAGTCGCCCAGCCAATCAGTTGCCCAACCAATCATTGCATCAGTCGCCCAGCCAATCATTGCATCAGTCGCCCAACCAATCATTGAATCAGTTCGCCCAGCCAATCAGTCGCCCAGCCAATCATTGCATCAGTCGCCCAGCCAATCATTGCATCAGTCGCCCAGCCAATCAGTCGCCCAACCAATCATTGCATCAGTCGCCCAGCCAATCATTGCATCAGTCGCACCAACCAATCATTGAATCAGTCGCCCAGCCAATCAGTCGCCCAGCCAATCATTGCATCAGTCGCCCAGCCAATCAGTTGCCCAGCCAATCATTGCATCAGTTCGCCCAGCCAATCATTGCATCAGTCGCCCAGCCAATCAGTCGCCCAGCCAATCATTGCATCTGTCGCCCAGCCAATCAGTGCATCAGTCGCCCAGCCAATCAGTCGCCCAGCCAATCATTGCATTTGTTCCGAATGGAAAGATGAGCTGTTTATTGCAGCCCTGAGAACTACAGACACTCAATTTTTATACTCTCCTTTTCAGAGTACTTACATTGTAGATATGTTTTGGTATATAAAGACGGTTAAAACAAATTTGGGGAAAAAATTCGAGCTATCAAGAATCGCATTCAATCTGCCACCATTTTGTTTGCAACATCCAACCTCCAACGATCCAATCAATTCACGAAGGACAAAATCAAGCCCTGCCCTACATTTTTTTTCTGATTTCAGAAGCCATTTCACTCAGATATGTCACAAGGAAAAAATTACAATCTCGGCTTCCGTTTCATGCCGATTTTAAGTGATTTTGCTGATAATTGTTTCTTATGTTTATTATTTTACAGGGCAGAAAGAATATTTTAAAATTGTGTACATGCATGAAGTGTGTCAAACGTTAAATGGTGACATTTAGGGTGACTTGATTTTGTCCAAGTCTGAATTATTGAATTATTATAATTTGAATTATTGTATGTTTGTGGTTTGCTATTGGTGGATCTGATGTGAGTGACAGTTTGCCCTGACCTCATGCAGTAAACATGTCATCAGACAAGAGAAGAGATGTTGCTGCAAGGGGAAGGGAAGTTGTTTTGATTTAAAAATTGCGAGTGCACATGATTTAAACAAAGTGCAGATAAATCATTTATAATAAATACTGCAGTTCCATAAAAAAAACCTAAGTTTCCATTTTGATTTCATGGTGACTAATTAGTTTTTAATAGTTTAAAGTGTTTCCAACCACTGAGTTGCTGATCACAAAAACGTTAACTAGTCCGTATCACTTCATGCCAATTTAAATTGCTATATGCACATTTGTGCATGTCCAAATTTGAAATAACTGTTAAAGTTATAAGTTAAAGTAGATTTTGACATTTGTCCTCATTAGCCTTTTAACCTGTAATTTTATGTGTAATTCATGTAAATATTGGTACATTATGATCTTCATTGATGATTTAATAGTTGTAGTTGATCCTGATCCTGCTTGACTTGTTCAGGTGCGGATCCAGGAGACGCAGGCGGAGCTGCCGAGAGGCTCTATCCCCGCAGTGTGGAGGTGATCTTGAGGGCCGAGGCCGTGGAAACGGCACAAGCAGGAGATCGCTGTGACTTCACCGGCACACTGATCGTTGTCCCTGATGTGTTCGCCATGGCACTCTCTGGTTCTGTTCTAATTTTCTGTTAATACAATAGAGATGTAATAAAAGTAAAGTCTAAAATTGATGGAAAGCCATTTGCTCATGTGTTGAGTCATATTGGAACATCTTATATCTCTAGCCACGCGGGCAGAAACCAGCAGCAGGGTGACGGGTAGGGAGGGCTTTGAGGCCGACGGTGTTCAGGGGCTCAAGGCTTTGGGTGTCCGAGAACTCTCCTACAGACTGGCCTTCCTGGCTAACTATGTGGCCCCAACTAACCCACGGGTAAGAGCTGTTTATCACATGAATTGTAGCAGATATGCGTTGCTTTGTATATGCCGATGAGCCAAAACACACCTGCCTAGTATGCTGATGCCAGACCAAAGCGCTCATCTGCTGAGGCTTGGCCTCTACAAAATGATGCACTGCTCTACAGTAATTTAAAAGTGATTGCAGTACCAGTTTTGGCCACAATCTTGCATACAGCTCCATTGTTTTTTGTTGTTGTAATTAAACCAAGTTACTGTACATCTTGTTAGTTTTGTGATAAATGTCATGTTTGTCATTCCAATGTTTTTAGTTTGGAGGAAAGGAGCTTCGTCAGGAGGATCAGACGGCTGAGAGCGTGAAGAGCCAGATGACTGTGCAGGAATGGGAGAAAGTGTTTGAGATGAGCCAAGACAAGAATCTCTATCATAACCTCTGCACAAGTCTCTTCCCCACCATTCACGGTGCTTGCTGGTCATTTCTCAGTGATCATGTTCATTGGTTCTTGGGTATTTTCTGTAAATGTGCCAGACTTGATTCTTTAGCCACTATAGGTAAATAATAGGGCTGTGTCAAACGATTATTGCATCCAAAATATAAGTTTGTGTTTACATAATATATGTGGGTGCACTGTCTATAATTATTTTGTATAAATATAAATACACACACATGCATGTATATTTAAGACAAAAAAATATTATTTATATATAAAATATTTATATATAATATAAATAATATAAAAATCTATATACAGTGTATACATGAAAATAACAAGCATGTGTGTGTATTTATATTAAAAATAATTATACACAGTGCACCCACATATATTATGTAAACACAAACTTTTATTTTGGATGCTATTAATCGTTTGAAGCCCTAGTAAATAACTAAAGAATTGCAAAGTGCAGTAAACGGTAAAACTAGTTGCACTACAAACCAATGCGTACCAATGATTACGATATAAATTAAAATGATTTATAGACCTACAGACTGGGAGTGTATAACGGTTACAAATGGCTATACCTATTCTAATGTTAAAAATAAGGTGAATAGAAAAGATATGAAGAGTTTGAGGCACTTAGTATCAAGTTAGAATAGCTTGTTCAAAACAGAAAGACTGGAGATTACTCTGAACATGAAGTGATCAAGTTAGTATCAAGACTTCCTTGATCACTTCATGTTCATTGTAATCTCCAGCCTTTCTGTTTTGAACTGCCGTCTGCTAGACCGCCTGCTTGATAATCATTTTTGTTTTTTCAGGTAATGATGAAATTAAACGTGGGATTCTGCTGATGTTGTTTGGTGGTGTTGCAAAGACGACCATGGAGGGGACGTCTTTACGCGGCGACGTCAACGTGTGTATAGTTGGAGACCCAAGTACATCTAAGAGCCAGTTCCTCAAGTAAATATTATGTGTAAAACTATTAGAGCCAGACCGATATATCGGCCAGCCATATTGGCGCCGATATTAGGCATTTTCCAAACTATCGGTATCGGCAGTTATAATTGCTTATAAATGAATATTTCCACACAAAAAAAATCGGACGAAACATGCTTCAATCATCTCTCCTTGGCCTGTTATATTGAAAATGTATGTTTTACAATTTGCAGTATGACGTTATCTCTTTGATAAACTATGGCTCATCGTAGACTAGCTAACCACAAAGCTAGCTAATACCATATCATCAGTGGAAGACCGCTAACGTTAACATTAAATGAGCTTGGAAAACACAATGAACTTTTTGTGCCTAAATAAAGTAATGATTACTGTATTTATAACTAGCTCGTCTCTAGTTACAGTCCCTGCATTGTAAAATATAAGTTAGACTTGAGATAAGTGAACATTTAGACGTAGAGAAAAAGTATTGTATCTTGTGCATAAAATTTAGCTTTTTTTACACGTGTGTGAAATCCAACGACGCCAAGTGTGCGTTGCAGACTGTCGTTCTGTAATTGATTTAGAATCGCTAAATAGTAGGTTTTAGAAGGCAGGCAGCAACTGATGATTGAAAATGGTTTGATGTAGCTTGATGGAAAGAATTTAAAAAGTGCAGGTAAAGGGATAAGCAAGCTGACATTGTAATTATAAGCTAGCTTATAAGGCAATGTAGAGACTAATTATTATTTTATTTATCAGAACTTTAATATATTTTGATGTTCCTCTGTTCTGTTGTGACAATAAAAGAAACAAGTTTCTTTTTAAAATGCTCTATCATATTATTTTAGTTAAAACTCATAAATGACTACAAATAACTATGTTAGGGAAATCTGGTGATGTTTTGTTGCGCGTTTCTGAAAAAAATAAAAATATATATAAATATATATATATCGGATTTTAAAACCAAAAAATATTTGTATTCGGCCTTCAAAATCCTTTATCGGTACAGGCTCTAGAAACTATTTCTCCGACCATTTAAACCTAATATACAGCTCATTGGAGTGTCTAATAGCTGGATGGGGATGTTTGTGTTTCTTCTCACAGGCACGTGGAGGATTTTGCCCCCAGAGCGGTGTACACCAGTGGTAAAGCCAGCAGTGCCGCAGGTCTGACTGCCGCTGTGGTCAAAGACGAGGAGTCGCATGAGTTTGTCATTGAAGCGGGAGCCCTCATGTTGGCAGATAATGTATATTTCCTTTTAACTTTACCAGAAGTATTCCTGTAAATCTGTCAGGATGTGGCTTTTGTTTTAGCTTTCTTTTTCCAGTGTTGACATATTTGTGTAGGCCAATCCAGAAGTCATCACCCTGGTTCACTCAACAAAAACCCAATGGGATTTTTATCAAATGGCTGAATATAAGCTCTGTGACCAACAAAAGCTTTATGATTCTTACATGTTTTGTTCATCATGATTTATATTCACAAATTAACACAATTTAGCCTCCATGCAGTCACCAGAAGTAAAAAAGCTAAACGTAGGCTATAAGTAACACTAGTCACATCATGCTTCGTCACCACACTTTCATTAAATATTTCAGTCTTAATTTAAAAAACATGTTCCCTGAAAGTTTGAGTTACAATAGTTTGCAAGAGTGTAGTTATAAAACACTCTGAGGCTGTGAGAGTGAGTAGATGAGTTTACCTGTTCAGATGATGATATTTATTGTCCGCAACAACTTCTGTAGTCACATTTTGCCCTTTGTTCAACCTTCTTTTTCAAGACAAGTAAAAGCTTTAAAATAAAATCAAAAGGGTATTACTGATATACAGTAGTCAACATTTGATCAAATCAAAGTTATACATGAATTTTGAACAATATCTGTTCTTGTCTTAGGACAACTTTGAACTTTTTGATCCACTTCAAATGTTGACTACTGTATTTTATGTCATAAAATATGAAAATACCTTGATCTTGTTCACCACAGACCTTATTTCAGGTGTTTAACCACAAACCCATTGACTTCTGGATGATTGAACCTGAAGTTATAAAATGTTGACTCGTTTCTAGTTTTTGGCCTTCAGAAATGGATCATCCCTGCAATGATCTGACAACCTCCCAGAAAGAACTAGAAATCATATTTGTTTTTAGAAAATGTAATACCCTTTCGTGTCTTGTTTATAGGGGGTTTGTTGTATTGATGAATTTGATAAGATGGACCTTAAGGACCAGGTGGCCATCCATGAAGCCATGGAGCAGCAGACCATCTCCATCACAAAGGCGGGCGTTAAGGTGTGTGTCCCTCTGTCGGGAATGTCTTTTGTGTAGCCCTCAAACCGAATTCACTTTATAGCCCTTAATCCTGTAATTGTGGACAAATGTGAGCACAGAGGATGCAGGTGTGATCCTAATTTTTATTTATTATAAATGTTATATCACTGTTTTCGATAAAGTTTTGTCTATCCATTTGTTTTTTTTATATATATATATATATATTTTCTATGTAAATTATTTCTATGTACAATAAATTACTATGTAGTTTTATTTATTTTAAAAAAATTAACTACATTAAAATATCATTCCAATAAGTTCTTAGAGCTAAAACCTGAAGATGAAGTGACTTTGCTGTCACCTGGTGTCTTATTTTGGCTTATTTTATAATGCTCTAAATTACAGTTTGTTTTTGACCCCATTTTTGACCCAAATAAAAGATTATAGGGTTTTTTTTTTCACCCACTTAACATTGTAGAATTGAGTCAAAAAAATTGTGTGTTCAGGGGGCAAACTTAGGAAATGTAGCCAAGTCTTGTACCGCTCGGATCAAGAGAAGTATTTTTTAAAAATAAATCAAAACTATTTTGCCCACATTTGTCCAGAATACTGAGTTTTAGGGTTAATAGCATTGTCCGTTTAATCCGTAATCCACCATATCTAACCATTTCTATGTGTCTAAGGCCACTCTAAATGCTCGCACCTCCATCCTGGCGGCTGCCAACCCCATAGACGGCAGATATAACCCGCCAAGTCTCTGAAACAGAATGTCAACATGTCTGCACCCATCAGTGTCCCAGATTGGAATCTTTCTTCATACTGGTGGATGAATGCAATGAGGTCAGACCATATATCATTGGTTATATTAGATATACACTACATGTAAAGTACTTAGAAAAAAAAAATACAGCATTTGTATTTTTCTTTTTTCTTCCAGGTTGCGGACTACGCCATTCGCCCGTCGGATTGTAGATCTTCACGCCAGGAACATTGAGTCAGTGCAAAGAGTTTACAGTACTGATGAAATTCCAGAGATACATACTGTTCGCCCGCCAGTTTCAACCAAAGGAAAGACACTATTCGTTATTCAAGTTGCCATTGACTGAAATTGCCATTCTAGTCCTTTGTTTTAGTCTCAAATTATTTTTGGAGCTAACAATCTGAAGAAAGTCGTACAGTTTTGGAATTACAAGTAATATGATAGACCTCATAACCCTGCATCTGTAGATAACATCAGAGGCTCAGGAATTCGTGGTGGACCAGTACAAGCGTCTCCGACAGCGCGAGTGGTGGAGGAACCACCAATATCGGCCTGAGCAGATCATGTGTGAGGCAGCTGGAGAGCATGCTACGTCTATCTGAAGCCATGGCCAGACTCTACTGCTCAGATGAGGTCTGTCTGGTTTTAGACCGTCTAGTAGTACTGAGACTGCTCCCATTAGAGTTACAAATAACTTTAACTTATGCGATCATGGTTCTATTATTGTTACTGGACCTGAGCACTGTATTTGACACCATCAACCACAACATTGTTTTGAATGGGCTTGAAATTTACATTGGCATTAGTTAAATCGCATTAGCATGGTTCAAATCGTACTTATCTGACTGTATCTGTTAGTAGCAATAAGCGAAGAGGTATCATTACAATCAGAAGTTCAGTATGGAGTACCACAAGGCTCAGTACTAGGACCTTTGCTTTTCACCCTGTATATGATAGTTTTCGCTTGAAATTTACATTGGCATTAGTTAAATTGCATTAGCATGGTTCAAATCATACTTATCTGACTGTATCTGTTAGTAGCAATAAGCGATGAGGTATCATTACAATCAGAAGTTCAGTGTGGAGTACCGCAAGGCTCAGTACTAGGACCTTTGCTTTTCACCCTGTATATGATGTTAGTTTTCACTTGAAATTTACATTGGCATTAGTTAGAATCGCATTAGCATGGTTCAAATCATACTTATCTGACTGTATCTGTTAGTAGCAATAAGCGAAGAGGTTTCATTACAATCAGAAGTTCAGTGTGGAGGACGCAAGGTTTAGTACTAGGAACTTTGCTTTTCACCCTGTATATGATGTTCGTTTTTCGTTGAAATTATCCGTTGGCCTTAGTTAAATTGAATTAGAATGGTTCAAATCATACTTATCTGACTGTATCTGTTAGTAGCAATAAAGCGAAGAGGTATCATTACAATCAGAAGTTCAGTATGGAGTACGCAAGGCTCAGTACTAGGACCTTTTGCTTTTCACCCTGTACATGATGTTAGTTTTCACTGTTATGCTGATGATAATCAATCTAATTTCTACGGGGCCTGACGAAACATATTAATTCACAAAACTTGCAGAATGCAAATTCAGTCTAAAATTTTGGATGACTTTTAATTTCCTCCTAAAATTGTGAAGAAAAGTTCTTATTTATGTGACCAAAAACCTCCACACGTAGTTACCTAGAATATTGTCTAACACTTGATGGCTACTCTGTCAGTTAGTAATGTAGTTGTGCTCTTTGATCAATCTCTTTCAAAAGCCGCATTTCTAGCATTTGCAAAAACGGTGGATGATGAGAGAACTGCTTTCTCCAAAGCTTGCTTTATAGATTCAATTATTTCATGCTATAATTAATGAAATTTACATCGTTATTTATTGAACTGAATCAACATGAAACACGTCACAGCAGAATTGAATTTTGTTTGCATTTATTTGAATCATTCTTTCTTTTTTATCACTGTAAAGTAGCTCGAAACGATCTGCAATTCCTCATAAGTGCTAAATAAATAAAATGGTTATCATTTGCCCATAAACTTGCTTCTACATACACTGATGTGCATCAAACACAGCTTATGCATGAGCTTTAGCAAATGTAGGTTCTCTTCCTTTTCCTTTTGGAAAGGTCCTAGCCAAAACATGTGAAAGCTGCGTTGTACTCCTAGAACAAGTCACATAATCCGCGTTGCACTCACCTGACATCAGTACTTTGACGAGGAGCAGGATGATGATGTGAATGGTGAGATGGCTTTTACACTGTTTCCAATTCCTTTTTGTAAAATAAGCTTGTCAAAATATCTCAATATAAGTGACTCTGTAACTCTAAACAGTGTAAAATAAGCCGTTTATTTTGCAAATGCTACCACTCCGTATCCCTGGACATAAAGTGGGCAAATAATTTTGATCTGATTTTTTAAAAAATACTTCCACTCTAATCCTAGCCGTACAAGACTCTGGCGACTTTTCTCTAAGTTTGCCGTCCTAACACACATCAATTTATCTGACTCCATTTGAACAATGTTAAGTGGTTGAAAAACTCCTTAATCTTGTATTTGGAGTCAAAAATGGGCACCTATAGGAAATGGGAAAAACTGTAATTTAGAGCATTCTAAAATAAGCCAAAATAAGACACCAGGTGACCGCAAGTCACTTCATCTTTAGGTTTTCGCTCTTAAGAACTTATTGGAATTATATTTTAATGTAGTTAAAACATTTTTTTAATAAAACATAAAAATAAGCATAATTTACATAGAAAAATTGTACTTTTTGAAGTAAATAAATTCAAAAATACCCCCAGAAATAAAAAATAAAAACACCATAAATGGATAGACAAAACTTTATCGAAGACAGTGATATAACATTTATAATAAATAAAAATTAGGATTACAACTGAGTCCTCAGTGCCCACATTTGTCCACAATTACAGGATTGAGGGCTATAAAGTGAATACGGTTTGAGGGCTAAAAGTTTCTGAATACTTTTTGTCACTCTTATTTCATCACAAATGCATCACTTCCATTACCATTTACCAATCATTGCCAGTTACTTATTATTTCCAGCAATGAATCAAACATCAGAGGTCATGTGGTGTAGAAGGAACTTGACTGATTTCAGTTGTACTTCCACAGACGCAGAAATGACCTGTTTTAGTAAAGAGACAGAAGGTCAAAATGGAGGTGAAGTGAACGGTCATCCGGTGGAGGCGCATGGACACCTGAGCCGATAAAAGCAGGAGAAGTCGGCGGATAACCAAACCGTGGCTATCAGAAGGTCATTTTGCAGAGTACAAGAGAGTCTCCAGCCTGCTGGTGCTGCACGTGCAAGATGGAACAACTGCAAGTCCCGATTTTTCCATTACGATAATATCCCAGACAAGTGTTTGTTTCATTCGTCGTGTTTTTTTTTCTTCTTTCATTCGTAGTTTTGCTCATCTGAAAGCTTTTCCTTTTCCACTTTCCCCATTTGCAGTTTTAAAGCTGGAACAGGTGAGCGGTGTCAGGTCTTCTGCCACGTAAGACTATGCATTGCTGTGCAATTCTCCAAGGGTCGGAACAGCCAACTTTCTCCATTTTGGATTGATTTTTGATCTCAAAGCTTTCCAGGAAACCAGATTGGGAAGATGTATTAAGTTATAAAGAGCATAAACTGAATGATGAAATAAGTATGTCTAAACTGTTATATATCTGAATGTGTCATTGATATCAGGAGGTTTTTGTTTTTTAGTGGATGAAGAGTCGTCTCTGAAGAAAAGTGAACTCATTAACTGGTACTTGAAGGAAATGAGAGTGAAATTGATTCAGAAGCTGGAACTCGATCGCTGAAGAAAGAACCTCATTGAAAGAGTGCTGTACAGACTGATCCATTATGTTCAGATGCATTCTGACTCTTCATGACCTGTTTTATTTGTCTTTATTGCATTGTTTAGTTGAACTGAAGAAAGCAGTGTAAAGTGCCTCTTTCTTTTTAAGGACTCATATCATCATAGCTGCTGACTTAAACAGGGCTGAAAAAGGCCACTGAGGATGGAGAAGAGCCCGTCATGGAGGAGGATCCGTTTTTGGTCTGTGAATCCCAACCACATACTGGAAGACTAGTCGGAGCTGGCTTTACCAACCTTGATCATTTTTTAGTGCTTCTGTAATCTTAAATAATGATTGACTGTAATATGCAATATTTGATTTAAGGGAATGAGAAAAAAATAAATAAATATATATTTGCATTTATGTGCCCATTTTATGTTCATTGATGAAACACGCTAGGTGGCAGGATATCGTCAGTATCTTTTTTTGACGAGTGTAATTCAACAATAGTCAGGGCAGGGTATCAAACCATTTCAAAGATCAAGCAAAAGGAAAATTACACAAAGCGTTAAAGTTTGCCTTGTTTTGCCCCTCAAAAGACAAATGTACAATATTTTGGGAGGGAAAGAAAATTGATCGTTGAATGTTTACTCGTACCTAAATGTTACAAGGGCTGAATCACATTCGTTGTAGTAAAACATGCAGTGTTTAATTTTAGTTAATCTCATTTATAATTTCTGAGGTTTTGTCTCATTTAAAGGAATAATGTAGCATGTGATCTGTAAAGCCTTTGGGAGGGTTGTTAGTCCTGCAAAAATAAAGCTTAAGGTTTGTTTTCTGATATGCCATGTGGAACTTTTTATTAATTTTAATAGTTTATATTTATATAGAAACCATTTAACGTCATGGAGACTGGGGACATCTTGGAAAAAGTCTCTAATTAAATAGACTATCACTGACCTATTTTATTCGGTTCACTGACTCATTTTATTGGTTCTTTTTATTAAAACCATTCAAATAATATTAAATCGAAATTCAAGCTTAGTTTATGAAAATATAGCCTACATTGTGTCCAAATGTCAAGGTTTTATGTTTCCATGCATTTTAAAATTATATTATAAACTTTTACACAAACGATGCAACACAGGATCGTAAAATATTTGTAGTTGTACATTTTTAATAATATACACAGTCATCATGTATTAATTTGTTCTTATATTAAAAACATTCTGCACATTTGGACCCTGTCACACTATTCGACCCTTTTAATACCGTATCATATATTTAATAATATTAAATTCGTTTCTCTTCCTCAGTGATGTTTTGCTGTGCACGAGTTTAATTCGTTCGCGTGCGTAAATGCGCGCGCGGTCTTCCACCTGAATGACGTAGAGCGGATATAAAACATCAGCGCTCGCGTGATGTCGCCGTCATGTCAAGAGTTTATTCCACTTAATGACATTCAGGATGATTTGTCTTCGTTTCAAATAGTCTACATCATTTCAATCTTCGGCTGTATGTAGATTTTTGGTGAGTTTTCACTTCATATGTTCGCTATTTTGTATATGACTTGTCAATCCATGTTTTCTGAGATGTCAGTTGATATTGTAAAATGTTCATATCCGCTTTTATTGTGTCTCTATATATGTTTTTATACTCCCACCCTTCTTATTCTGTTCCTTTCTGCTTTTTTCCATGTTTAAAGCTGTTTGGCAGAAAACTGAAAAGACTCGGTTTTCAGTGTCTGTACATCTGTGGACAAGCGAACGATGATTCCAGCCGGAGAGCTGTCTGTAGTGCTGGAAGGAAAGCAGAAAACCTGTGTTCAGAAACAGTTGAGTATCAGTTTACTGGAATTGATTTATTGACAAACCATCCATAAAAATAATAAACAACGAGAGTAAAATGCGTCACTAATGATAATAAATATTTAAATTAATAATATTAAGTAGTTGTAGCCTAATGTCGTTTCTTTTCGTTTTTTTTATTTTTTATTGACAACTCGTCAATACAAATCAAAACAAGAAAAAGCTGTCACTCATGATGTGTATATTGTTATGGTTATAATAATATAATTATTTAATGTTTCATGTTCAGGTAAGGTTTTATTAGTTAACATCACTTTACTTTTACAGTTAACATGAACAATACTTCAACAGCATGTTCATCTTAATGTTTATTTCAACATTCACTATAGGCTACATTATGGAAATCAAATGTTGTGTTTGTTAACATTATTCAGTCCACTGTGATCAAACAATGAACTGCTGTATTTTTAAAACTAACAAACAAAGATTGCTAAAATAACAAATGTATTCAGTCATTGTTAGTAAAAACAATTGAGACCTTATTGTAGAGGGTTAGGCTACACATTGATATCAAGGCTCTTTACACAGTATCAAAACAATGATAGAAAGTCGATATTAATAACAAATATGTTATTATTATTGTTAATAAGCATTATTAGTAATTTGTTTAATGCTATGTTCATATTAATGAATACATACACTACCGATCAAAAAGTTTAGGGTCGGTAAGATTTTTTATGTTTTAAAAGAAGTCTTTTGCTCACCAAGGCTGAATTTTTGGATAAAGAATACACAAAAAACACAGTAATATTGTGAAATATTATGACAATTGAAAATGACTTTTTTATGTTAATATATATTCAAATTTAATGTATTCCTCTGAAAAAATGCTGAATTTTCAGCATCATTACTCCAGTCTTCAGTGTCACATGATCCTTCACAAATCACTCTAATATGATGATTTTATGCTCCAAAAACATGTATGATTATTATCCATGTTGAAAACAGTTTTTTACATTTTTATTTCAGGATTCTTTGATGAATAGAAATTTCAAAAGAACAGCATTTATTTATGTAGAATATTTTTCTAACATTATAAATGTCTTTACTGTAGCTTTTGATCAGATGTAACTCATCCTTGATGAATAGAAGTATCGATTTCTTATTTATTTCCCTCAAAAATTAAATACAAATTCTTACTGACCCAAAACTTTTTAAAGGTAGTGTTTAATGTAACAAAAGCTTTCCATTTCAGATAAAAGCTGTTCTTTTTGAACTTTCTATTCATCAAAGAATCCTGTAAAATGTATCAACATGGATAATAATCATACATGTTTTTGGAGCATAAAATCATCATATTAGAGTGATTTGTGAAGGATCATGTGACACTGAAGACTGGAGTAATGATGCTGAAAATTCAGATTTTTTTTAGAGGAATAAATTGCATTTTAATATATATTAACATAAAAATTTCATTTTAAATTGTCATAATATTTCACAATATTACTGTGTTTTTTGTGTATTTTTTATCAAAAAATTGCAGCCTTGGTTAGCAGAAGAGACTTATTTTAAAAACATAAAAATCTTACCGACCCTAAACTTTTGACCGGTAGTGTAAGTGTATTGTAAATGTGGTGGTTGAATTTTTGTACCATTTAATCCTGTGGAAGCCACAGAGGTTTGAAATGTGACTTTATCTAAATGATAGTTTGTGTCATCAGGAAACCAGAGAAAGCAGGTCAAAAATTCGAATCTGTCCAAGCTCACCGTGACCGTCCTGAACGCAGAAGCTGGAACCGGTTGACGAGTCTGCTGCCCTTCAGTGCAGAGGTCAACTCTAAACTGGACAAACTCTCCGTGCTGAGACTCAGCTGTCAGCTTCCTGCGAGTGAAGAGCTTCTTTCAAGGTAAGGAGGAAAGCTTCTCTGGAAATTGCCTGCTAAATACTGTGACTTTCTACATCATACTTGCATCATACATTGACCCCAAAAATTATTAGAATGCTTTAAAATAAACAAAACTTTTGGTGTTGGTTATCTGACTTGATTTGACCCAAACATCTTTGTGTTTCACTTTAGCATATGCTGAAATTGTCAGCATGGATTTGTCTCTTGACTTTTTTTTCCTTGCATATTTTTACATAATTCCTGAATGTTTTATGGTCATTTTTTTTTGGATAATTGTAGTACGTTTTCCCATTCTTTTCTTTTCTTTTCCTTTTAGCTCATATTCTTAATTTGCATGTTTAATTATTTACAAAACAAAAGTACAACTTTAGGAATTAGATCACCTTAAAGGAGCAGTTCACCCATGTCATCCAAGATATCCACGTCATTCTTTCTTCCAGTTCGAAAAGAAATTAAGGTTTTTGATGAAAACATTCCAGCATTTTTCTCCATATAATGGACTTCAATGGGAACCAAACAGTTCAAGGTCCAATTTCAGTGCAGCTTCAAAATGCTTTAAACGAATTCCAGACGATGAAATTGTTCATTCAACGAACGAAATGAACGAACTGACTCGGGAAAAGATTTGTTCATTTTGATGAACGAGTTTGAACAGGAGAGTCACAACGCGCATCACAGAACAGAGCAAGATGACCATTTGACTTATAAAACTTAAACTTTGTTTGTTGTTTTTTTATGAGCAATCGTTTCGCTTGATAAGACCCTTATTCATCGTCTGGTGTCGTTTAAAGCCCTTTAAGCAGTTTGCAGTTTGCACTGAAACGGTCTTTTGGACCTTGAACCGTTTGGTTCCCATGGAAGTCCATTATATGGAGAAAAATCCTGGAATGTTTTCATCAAAAACCTTAATTTGTTTTCGACTGAAGAAAGAATGACATGGACATTTTGGATGACATGGTGGTGAGTAAATTATCAGCAAAAGTTTTTTTTTTTTAAAAGTGAACTACTCCTTTAAATACAAATCTGTATTGTAGCTTGTGGCGATACTGAGCCAATATGCTGGTGAGTAGAAATGCAATTCTGCTGTTAAAATAGTGTTTGTTATGAGATTTATTTCAGGAGGTATAAGGACAGGTCCATGTGTAGCTGTATGAATGAGCGCTCAGTGTAATATAGCGCTCGTGCTGTTTGTTGTGCCCGAGTGTCCAAACGGATCAGTGTTTGAGCTGTTGTGTGGAGAGCTGGCAGTATCAGGTGGGCATCTCTCAAATGTATTGTATTTGAGCTTATAAAGTAATGGAGAGGAATAACAAAAGTGATCTTTATCAACTAGAAAGGAAGGAGAGATGTGGACCCACCGGCCCAGCATCATATGCAATGTTTGGGAAGCTTTTTTGAAAGTAGTTTGCAAAGCAAAGTCAAGCTATTTATATAGTTTAATATTGTTTCAAAGTAGCGTTTACATTGATTAACAGAAAAATAAGTGTTGATGTAAAATTAATCCGTTATGAAGAATTTGACAATAGTGTCATTATTCAGGTCAAGTCAGTTCAGTGTTGATTCAGTTCAGTGTTCATTTTGCAAGGTTGGCATTATCCAGCTCAGTTCAGTTGATATAGAGCAGATCAGTTTGAGTTAGAACAGTGTCAGGTGCCGTTAAATCCATAACATTACTGATTATTATCCTAATTGTCTTGGAAACCTAGTCTTGTTATATTTAGTTTCTCTCAGATCTGGAAAGTTACATCACTTTTGTGTTCTCAATAGGTGGAATTTGCATATTTCTAAGTGCTTCTGCACATGGTCTATTTGTGAGTTTGATAGATTTCACAGAACTTTAAATGAGTGAAAGTCGTAGCTGTCATAGTCATTTATAATGCATGATTCAACCCTGAAAAACATCGGATCTCGGTTTGTGCTAACCTTGTTCTTTCAGATCAAATAAGATTGATGTGTGTATTACTGTATGTTCAAACATTGGCATTTTAACAAATTTATCTTCTCAAGGCCATTTGCATTTTTTGGCCTGCTCCCATTTTCCATCACCTTCATTTAAGCCATAAATTATAGCCAAGGCCTTGACAGTGTAGAAATATGTCAGAAATTCTAGTCAGGTTGGAAATTTAAATGTGAACCAGAATGTCATCAAAAAGGGTTTCATGGAAAAGTTGGAAAAACTGTCAAGTTGAAGAATTTGCTTTAAATAAATCATTTCTACCTTTAGTTTTGCAATGTAAAGTAATTTCATATTTTGCTAATGATTAAAATATTTTTTTTCTGATATGAATACACTTAACAAACTTACATATTTATCCCACATTTTCCTGTTCTTTATTGAGTTGGGGTGTCTTTAGGAAAGAAAAATCTCTGTTTTTTTCCCAGTTGTTTTTCCAAGACTGCAATGAGATTCAAGTCAGAGATTTCAACATGAGCTCAAATATTTCTCATCAAATTTAATAAATGTTATTTTAATTTTCAAAACCACAATAGATTATTATTCTGAAAAAAAAAAGAAAACAAAATCGAATTTTAAATGTTATTTATACCTTTGTCACCTTCTTTAGGATAATATAAATAAATTAGGGCTGTCAAAGATTAATTGCGATTAATCGCATCCAAAATAAAAGTTTGTGTTTACATAATATATTTGAGTGCACTGTGTATAATTATTTTGTATATATATAAATACAGACACATGCATGTATATTTAAGAAAAAAATATTATTTATATGTAAAATATATATATTTATATATATATATATATATAAATATAAATATATATATATATATATATATATATATATATATATATATATATATATATATAGTCCCATCCATTTAATAAGTACATTCTTGAAAATTCTTCAGAAATAAAGAAATGAAATGCACATTTGGAAATTGTCAGTTCTGGGTGAATTATTCCTTTAATGTACGTGAATTGAAGTTTCTCCTAAGTTGTGAGGTAACTGTGCAGATTGGTTGTGCATGACTGAGGCTGTGTTGGTCCAGACACATTGTGTTTTCTTTCTCCACCACAATTCTTAAAACAGCAGGAAAACCTTTGTTGGCCCAACACCATTTTTAGAGGCTTGTTCCATAATCGAATCATGATTGTCACACTGCCAGGTGAATTCAAGCACATTTCCAGACCTCTCAGGATGTGGAGGGTATAAACAGATCCCACAAACTTTCAGGATGAGTTAATTATAATGTAATGAAAATGCCCATTAAGTGCTTGCTAATATGACCATTATTGCTTAAATCAAATGTGTTAAACTTTAGTCTATAAGTTGTCTTGCATAATTTTAATTAAAACATGAGCATGTGATCTTGTTCTGTTTAACATCCTTTCCTAATTTTGTCAAAGTGAAGTCACTAAGAGTGACACCTGAAGGGAAGTGTTTAGATGATAGCAAAGATTGCCACATGCAAAGATCTGTTTCCAGATCCAGCAGCTTCTTGTTACTGCCAACACTGCATTAGACGCACATGTGCTCAAAATGGCGCACAGAGGGCTGCATACAGTAATGCCTAATGATAGTGAGAATAATGATGATGAACATCATATCATGAGCTTCATAGTTACAAAAATGTGCATTTTTTTAGAATGTAAATATATAAGATGCAGCTAATTCATAAACCTCTTAACAAACATCCTCCCCTCAAAATTATTATTTTTTATAACTTGATACTTTTTTTAATGCATAAAGGAATCGTTCACACAATTTTAATTTGTTATTGCAAACCTAATGATACATTATTTAAAGGTGGTTTGAAACATGAAATTACATGTTTGGTTCAGTTATTTCTTAAAAAGGTTTATATACGGTTTTTAAAAATAAATTAAATGAATAGATGCATGGTAGTTTTTTTTTGCGTGTGCATTTTTTTTTTTTTTTTTTTTACATATACGGAATTGTTATTGGTCTTTTTTTTCATAAATTCATATGAACATAAACAGCTGTTTTACTCTGCTTGGATGACTTTCATGTGTTTCCTTTCCAGAAAACAAGATGCATGCTAAGTGTCATGAATAAGACAGTGTTTATTGGAGTGCCTTTTAATTTGGGTCTAAAATCTGAATTTAAATATTCAACACAATTTTAAGCTCTATTTTGTTTCAAGAAATGTTAATACTTTGAATATTAGTTGCAGGAGTTGCGGGAATAACAACTTAAACTGCACATGAGGGAGTAATTGAGATGCACAGAGAGAGAAAGAGAGTGTGTGGGATGTTGAAGTGAAAGGGGTTATGGGTAATGAATGCTCCAGTGGCTCATAGGGAGTGTTTGCGTGACTGCAGCCTGGCAAAGTCCCCGTCCTGAGAAAAGCAAGATGTCCTGAGAGGGGAAGATGCAGATCAGCTTTGATCCTTCTGTTCATTCACAATCCACTTTTAGTGGTCGTTTGATAACCATGGATTGAATACTTTTTACATTTTCAGTTTTTCCTGTAATGGACCAAGGCAAGCCATGTTCTAACATATGATTTGTCAATGAATAAGCACGGTTTATTCTTGCATCTTTTTTACTCTTCTTTGCTGAATGTACTTCTTATTTGTGAATGTCTCATCACATGATACATGTTTCACATGATATAATTTTTTAAAAGTTTATAAAATAAGTTTTGTTTTCAGAGGTGTTCAATCCCAAAGGACATTTTTTGCTGGCATCTTGCTCTTCCAGAACTCATGAAAGCTTTCAATAGTTAAATATATCATTATACACAATATACATATATTCAATACATCATTTAAATATCAACTTTTTCTCAGACATTTTGTTTTTTCTGTGTGCTTTTGCTCAAAAAAATGGACATGCATGATAAATATGGAGCTATAAAACTGATTAATAATTACATTGAAAAAAACTGAATTAAATCTTAAATCAAATTTATTTGATTCAAAAATACAGTAAAAATAGTAATATTGTAAAATATTATTACATTTAAAATAGCTGTTTTCTTTTTTAAATATATCTTAAAAATGTAATTTATTACCTGTGATGCAAAGCTAAATTTTCAGCATATTTCAGTGTCACATGATCCTTCAGAAAATCATTTTGCTCAAGAAACATCTCTTAATGTTGAAAACTGTTGTGCTGCTCAATATTTTATTAATATTAAACTTTTTATTAAAGGTAATATTTATATTTGAAAAATATTTTAAAGTTTTAAAAAATGTATTATTATCAATTTATTGCATCAGGATTTCTTTCAAAAGATCTTTTATTCTGAATAGTGTTCAGATCAAATCCTTATTCTGTCTTGGAAGAATTTAATGGGAAACGTTTGAGCTTTTGAGATGTTACTTTCAGATTTTAGTATCTTGAACAGCTTTGAGACATTGTTATTGATATTCGCAAACTGATAAGCGAAATCATTGGCAATTTTCTTTCAGTATTTTTTTACTCAATAAAAATGAATATGCTTTATCTAATCAGATAAAATTGTGGCAACAGATTACAAACATTATTATTAATTAAATTAAACAAATTAGAATTGAGTAATAATTAATCAAATTATTCCTTAAAAGTTAACCATTTAAAATGAGTAAAGTTTACACTAAAAAAATTAAACAAAAATATCTGAATAACAGACAGACGTCAAAGATTAATAAGAACTCTATTTTTAATTGCCAACATTGAAGACACCTGATGTTAACAAGCAGAATCACTGAAGGAGAAAAACAGTCATTTTAAAACAAACCTAAAACAAACACCGATCAGCATAATGGTGACTTAAATGTAGGTTTTCTTTTTTTTTACTCATTTTAAATGGTTAATTTGAGGAATTAATTCCTTTTAAGGAATTAATTTGATTAATTATTACTCAATTCTATTGTTAAATTGAATTAATAATATTGCTTGTAATCAGTTGCAACAATTTTTTTGATTAGATAAAGCGCATTCATTTTGTACAGTGTGTGTTGAACACAGAAATGACAGCATGAGGTCTGATTGGTCTTCATGAGGGAATGATGTTGCTCTGGTGCCCTTCCATACAGAGCATCCAGTATTATGTTCACATTTTTCCAGAGATTTCACAGTCGTGCAGGCGTTTGACAGCCACCAGACCCTACTTGGCAAATTCGTCTTGCGTGCAGATCAGGAAAATTCCATCTCGCGTCTCTGGAAACATTCCTCTGTTTGTTTTCATCATGTGAGAATGTGTGCTAGAAGCTGATAAATGATCCAAGCGTCCCGCGTCATGCATGTGCGTGAGTCTACAAACATCTGTTTTAACATGGGATTGAGGATTTCCCATCCCTTGCATGAGAATTCCTGATCTTATACCACAAATCAATCTTTTATCTTTAAGTTGTGCTGTATGTGCATGATTCAATACGAATTTTAGTTTAATTCCCTCATAATTGCTAGTATTATGTATTCTGTCACCCTTACCATTCAAACAGCTTTTTGTTTGGACCATATAAAAAGAAGAGTTGAGATATTTGTTGTCAACATCAAAACGAAACATCAATAGGGTCCCTGTTTGTTGGCAACCGGAAGGCAGTTCCTCTGCACACAATGTCGTGCGAACGACTTGTAAGAATGACCCAGATACTTCATAGAGGAGTTGTAACTGCAATAATGTGCATGACATGGTGAGTCTTTTCTTCTTGCACACGTCTTAGCCCCCTTTCACATTAAACTGTTTTACTCCTGTTATGCAGCTTGAGAGACAGACTATCAGAGATGTTTAAAAACATTCACTAAATAAATGACATTTTTCTGTTCTTATGCTTTGTTTTATTCATTATATATGCCATTTAGGGATTGGCATTCCTGGAAAAGATTTACAATCGATATGCAATGCTCAATAAAACAGAATCTATATATAACAGTCATGTAAAACCAGACTGTTTTGTGAATAATGCTGCAAACAGAGCCGTGTGCCAGCAGTCTAAAGCATGATCTCATGCGAAGACTGTTTCCAAACACGGGTTTCTCACGCAACAGCCATTAGTTCACAAAAGGCACAAGTTGACCCCTCTTTGGTAGGTTAACCCATGTTCAGTTGGAAAGCCATTGTCCTCAGTGCTAGTGATGTGAAATAATCTCCCATTGGAATGCATGTGCCTCTTCAGTGGTCTGTTATGTTTGTGTCATGTGACCATTCTAACTTGGAAAACAAGTTAAGTGTATAGAAAGACAGATGATAGATACACACAACTGTTCAAATGTTTGAGGTCAATAAGCTGTTTTTGTTTTCTGGAAAGCAATTAAGACTGTAATTCAGTCAAGGAATGATGCATTAAAGGAGTAGTTCACTTTTAAAAAAAAAAACTTTTGCTGATAATTTACTCACCCATGTCAGTCGCAAGATGTCCATGTCTTTCTTTCCTTTAGTCGAAAGAAATTAAGGTTTTTGATGAAAACATTCCAGGATTTTTCTCCATACTAATGGACTTCAATGGGAACCAAACGGTTCAAGGTCCAAAGAGACAGTTTCAGTGCAAACTGCAAACTGTTCAAAGGGCTTTAAACTATTCCAGACGATGAATAAGGGTCTTATCAAAGCAAAACCAAGTTCTATCTTAAAAAAAGAGTTCAGTAGCTCAAATGCTTGCCTTGCTCTGTTCTGTGATGCTCGTTTGTGACTCTCCTGACTCAAACCGTTCTCATAAAATGAACGAAAATCTTTTTCCAGAGCAAACTCGTTATATTGTTCGTTGAATTAACCAAATGACACAAAAAAAGATTTGTTCATTTTGATGAATGAGTTCGAACATACAGTTGCTGGGAAGTGCAAAGCAACATTACAAATACTAAAACACTTTTACAAAGCTTTGAGACAAAGTTACGAACAGGAGAGTCACGAACGCATCACAGATAACAGAGCAAGTTGAGCATTTGAGCTTATAAAACGTAAACTTTTTTGGTTAACCCTCAGGTGCTCTTCGATTCGGAGTCACACTTGTTATCCTCCCGGTCAAAAGTGACCGAACACCTGAAAATGAAAGTTGTCTCCATCCCAGTAAAACCAATGCAATTTATTTTTGTTTGTATTTTTGGAGAGGCATGTGGAATTCCCCAGCTGTTTATGAACACATTTTGTTTTGTTGTTGTTGTTGGTGGATTTGAATATATAGTTGAAACAATCTCAAAAACTATTTCTTTATAAAAAAAAATTTGACTAAAATGCACTTTGTTTTCCAATATTCCCATTCATTTTCCTATGGGGTCATTTTTGACCAAAGACCACAAGTGTGACTATTCTTTTTAAGACCACTTAGCATGCTCAGATCATGATCTACATTTTTTTTTGTTCACACACATAATGCCATAAAAGTCACCAAGTTTCGTAACATTGCGATGAAGCTGTGATTTTTAAAAATTCAAAACATACTTTTTGTAATCAAAATTTATTGGTGTGTACGTGTATAAATGTGTGTTTGTATGTGTGTGCGGGTGGGTGTGTCTATTTTGCACTCTAGATGTTGTAGAGTGTCACCCTTTCCTGCGTGTAGTTTTTTTTTTAGAATTGTGGCCGATTTTAGATTGAACATACTAAAATTCAGAGAATTTTGTGTGTGTGTGTCAATTTCCCATTCATTTCCTATGGGTTGTAATTTTAGTGTTTTTGTGTATAAAAGTTTTTTGTGTATATGTGTGTGTGTGTAGGGGTGGGTATGTCTGTTTTAGAGTGTCACCCCTTCAATGCTGAGCACTTTTTTCTGCATTGTGGCCGATTTGTAGATTGTACACACAAAAATTCTCAAAGTTTTTGTGTTTTTGTCAATTTCCCATTCATTTCCTATGGCCGGTCATTTTTACCGAAGAGCACAAGTGTTTTGTTTTACTATTTTTTTTACGACCACTTAGCCTGCTCAGATCATGACCTCAATTTTTTTTTGCATTCACATACCTAATGCCATAAAAGTCACCAAGTTTCGTAACATTCCGATGAAGCTGTGATTTTTAAAATTTCAAAACAGAAAATTTTTCGAGTCAGAAAAATTTTTCGGACCGAAGAGCACCTGAGGGTTAAATGAGCAATCGTTTCGCTTGATAAGACCCTTATTCATCGTCTGGAATCGTTTAAAGCCCTTTGAACAGTTTGCACTGGTTCCCATTGAAGTCCATTATATGGAGAAAAATCCTGGAATGTTTTCATCAAAAACCTTAATTTCTTTTCGACTGAAGAAAGAAAGACATGGACACTTTGGATGATGTGTGTGAGTAAGTTATCAGCAAAAGTTTTTTTAAAAGTGAACTACTCTTTTAAATTATTCAAAAGTGACAGTAAAGACAACAGAAGATAGAAAAGTTATTTTAAATTCGAGTAATATTTTACAATGTAACTGGTTTATTCTTGTTCAAAGAAATGTTTTTGTGAGCATTAGAGATTTAAAAAACTTTTTTAAAAATCTCACCCCAAATGATGGATGGATAGACTGTCATTCAGTCAGTCTCAGTCTGTTCAGTTTTCATTCATGTTTAAATTGAGCGCTGGCCCTTTAAGAGCCTGTATAGCAGGGTTTGCGTGACTGTAGTACACCAGAGCCTGACCTCAGAAGAACTCCAGTGAAAATTATCTAATGATTTGTCCATCAGAGCTCTGGAAACCAGCAATGCACAAATGAATCAAGACTATTATCGTTCATTACATAGACATAAAAGTTAAACCATTCATCAAAATAGATGTAACATAATAGTGAATAAATGATGGCAGAATTATATTTGTCTTTCTTCTTGAAAGATCCATTTAAATGTGCTGTGCTTAAACTTCATGAGAGTTTTTTTGAGACATTGAGCAAGTAACATTTTAAAAGTAAGAGGGAAAAAGGTTACAGAGTGAGTCCTTTCTTGACTGTGTGATATAGCTCACAAACACACATCTGCTCGTAAATCTAACCTCAATTGTCAAGAGCAGATCTGTTTTATTTCCATCCCCTCAGTGAAATGAGCTGCTTTTAAAAGCCATTTCTGCTATTTTGTGAAAAGTAGCTCATCCACCTGCAGATTTGAGCTTGTTTGGCAGCAGACGTGAAGTGAATGAATGGAGAACAGAGGCTTTGGGAGAGATGCTGGAGATTTCCCTCATGTTAGTTTGAATAATAAAATATTTAGATTTGGTGTTGTCAGACATAAATGGACTCTGAACACTACATAAAAACAGATTTGCACTGTTTTTCTTACCACAGACCTGCATAAAATGATTAGCAAGGAGCATTTCACGACCACCAATTTTAGTATCTTCACCCAAAAATGCCATCCTTGGTAATATGACTTTCTTCTTTAGCCAAACATAACCTGAGTTATATTAATATCCCTGTATATCCATTATATTACTATTCACTCCCATTATAAAGCTTGGAAGAGTCAGAAAAAAGGAGGAAGTACCCTTTTATTCTTTTTCATATCACTATAATAATATAACTGTATGTCAATGTAAAAGATCGGCAAAGTTTTAAAGATCATTGATGCTTGACAAATGTTATTGTCTCCCAATGTTAATATGGGTGCAGCTAATATGCATTAATTTATTCATGCTTAACTAATGCATAATCATGAGTTAATGTATAACTCATGAAGAACTAAACCAATAATTAATGATTACTGCGTCAGCAACTAATAAAGAGTCAATATGATTAATAGATTAAGTATTACATGAATTGCTATTAATTCAATGTGTCATTGTGTCATAACATATTTTATGAACTAATAGTGTAAATTAATGTGTTAATTACCACAATTAGTCAAAGCTATGCACTTCAGCTTCCAGTTGTCTGCACTAATTAATCATTAGCTGATGATTTGCAAAGGTATCGTTATGTTATAACTTAACTTG
Organism: Hybognathus amarus; assembly: GCA_030378365.1. Taxonomy (NCBI): domain Eukaryota; kingdom Metazoa; phylum Chordata; class Actinopteri; order Cypriniformes; family Leuciscidae; genus Hybognathus; species Hybognathus amarus. The sequence goes on from JAQIUQ010006219.1 coordinate 130,472, forward strand.
TTGGGGCACATCATTATTAACTAGTCATTTAGTAATTGTAGTAATTTGCACATGAATTTGCAGCTAACAATTAAAGTAATTAATCATGTATTAATGCATATTAGTGTACCTGTCATATTATCTGGAAGTTGAAATATGGCTTAGAGTTTGCTTCATGTTGTTGGCATGTTCAAAATACATTTTACTGCACTTTTAAAGGATGAGGACAGATGGTCTTCTTATTGGGTTGTATATTGGGTGATATGATCACATTACAGCCTGAAAGGGTTAATAAATGAATGCTGATATTTGAGTTGTGTAAACATTACAGCTCAGACTGTTTGTGGTTATCGTCTTTGCTTTGTTGTTTGCCATTATGTTTGGCATTTAGTGCCCACACAAATAACCAAAGAAGAATTTTTTATTTTGAATCATTTCAAGTCACTACATTTCATCTTATTAATTTTTAAATTGGCACAGCTAACAAAGTGCACTTGGGCTGTCACAAGAAAGACTTTCTTTTCACTGCTTTTGAATCAGTCTCAATTGTGAAATTGGGAAAGCGTATCCAATATGGATTGCTTAATGAAAAAGAATGATCAGTGGGATTTATTCTTATGAAGCAGTGATTGTCTTGGTTTTCTATATTTGTGAGACAAAATGGGTTTCCCTATAAAAAAATGTTGTTTAAACAATAAAAAAATCACTGTAAAATGTTTAATTTAGGGCTGCGATTAATCGCATCCAAAATAAAAGTTTGTGTTTACATATTATATGTGGGTGCACTGTGTATAATTATTTTATATATATATATAAATACACACACATGCATGTATATTTAAGAAAATCCAATATTATTTATATATAAAATATGTATATTTATATATAGTACAAATTATATATAAATCTATATACAGTATATACATTAAAATATTTATTAAATATATACAAGCATGCGTGTGTATTTATATATATAAAATAATTATACACAGTGCATCCACATATATTATGTTAACACAAACTTTTATTTTGGATGCGATTAATCGTTTGACAGCCCTAGTTTAATTTATTATTTTTTAAGCATGATTTGAAATCAGAAATGTTTATGCAGAAATTCGTGTCATCATATTTCCCTGTGTCGTGTCCATGGTTCTCTTGTCTCATGTGCTCTTGTTCCTCACAGCGGTCCAAGAAAAAGAAAATCTCCACAGTGAAGCCTCGAATCCCAGAGCACCGGAAAGAGATTCTGCCCCGTGTTGTAGAGAGTGATCTTCTCCTACAGGTGTGTTAGCCATTTAGTTATATTCTAAACGTCCTTCATTACAGTTCAGAAATTGTTTATTGCCTTGTCTTCTGAAGCCTAAAAATCAGACTTTAAGTCATTAAAGTCATCATTTAAGGTTTAATCATGTCACTAAGATTGTGCAAAAATATTAACAAGTATTCCAAATTACACATTCCCACAATAATCTGTTTTTGTTGTATGTCTTGTAGTCTCTCTCTGGATTTGCACTGGTCGTCAGCTCAGATGGTGTTATTTTCTATGCATCTGCCACTATCGTTGACTACCTAGGATTTCATCAGGTAATAAACCATCAAATGAAAACCTATACTCTAGAAATACATGCATGGGGAAAATGAAATGGTTATGATTATGATTTAAAATAGCATGCTTGTTTATTTATTTATTTATATAGACTACCGGTCAAAAGTTTTAGATCAGTAAGATTTTTTTTATGTTTTTAAAAGAAGTCTCTTTTGCTCACCAAGGCTGCAATTATTTGATTAAAAAAAACAGTAATATTGTGAAATATTATTACAATTTAAAACAGCGGTTTTCTATGTGAATATATAGTGAAGTGTAATTTATTCCTGTGATCAAAGCTGAATTTTCAGCATCATTACTCCAGTCTTCAGTGTCACATGATCCTACAGAAATTATTATAATATTGATGCTCAAGAAACATTTTTGATTTATCAATGTTGAAAACAGTTTTTTACATTTTTATTTCAGGATTCTTTGATGAATAGAAAGTTCAAAAGAACAGAATTGATCTGAAATGGAAAGCTTTTGTAACATTAATCACAATCATTCACAAGTTTGGGGTCAGTAAGAATTTATTTTTATTTTTAAATACTTTTATTCATCAAGGATGAGTTAAATTGATCAAAAGTTACAGTAAAGACATTTATAATGTTAGAAAATATTATATTTTAAATAAATGCTGTTCTTTTGAACTTTCTATTCATCCTAGAATTTTTTGGGGGGAAATGGTACACAACTGTTTTTAACATTGAAAATAATCATTTATGTTTTTTGAGCATAAAATCAGCATATTAGAATGATTTCTGAAGGATCATGTGCACTGAAAACTGATGTGTAATCAGCAACAGTAATGATGTTGAAAATTCAGCTTTTAAATTACATTTTATAATATATTAAAATAGAAAACAGTCATTTTAAATTGTCATATTATTTCACAATATTACTGTTTGTCTTTTTTTTATCAAATAAAGCAGCCTTGGTGTGCAGAAGAGACTTCATTTAAAAACATAAAAAATCTTACTGATCTAAAACTTTTGACTGGTAGTGTGTATATATATATATATATATATATATATATATATATATATATATATATATATATATATATATATATACATTCCTTTTACTTTTTATTTTATATATATTTGTATTCAAATATTATATAAGAATATTCTTTTGATTAAATATGTTAGATGAAATGCCTTTTCCCCATTTCTTTCATAAACATTTCTGTGAATGTTTACTGCTCCTATATTTTTAAAATATTTTTTAATTTATTATTTAAGAAGGAAGGGTAAATAGAATGTGTATTTAGCTTTTGTGCATGACAATCCAAAAAAAAATTGTATTTAAATCTTTCTTGTTACCCATTTTAACTTTTCAAAAAACAGTTATAAAATTCTTGTATCATCAGAGAAATAAAACAAAAATCATGTATGGCTACGTAAGAAATAATCACTATATCTGTGCAGAAATGTCATGTTATGGTCTTCTCCACCAGAGTGTGTAGAAATGAGTTACGTTTTTCAGTCCTTGGCTAATTTAAGATTTTCTCACAGCCTTCAAAGAGTCAGGCTTCTTCAGCAAACAAATCTTCTCTTCCAAGGAGGAAACTTGATTGGATCCTCATTGAAACTGTGATAGTTTGTCATGAGATGGTTAGTCATCAGTGTGCTGAAAGACTTGCATGTCCCACACTGGAAAGTAAAGGGAAGGTTGAATATTTTAGGCAGAGTTTATGGTGTATGAACAGAGGCTATGGCTGTGTGGGCTGGTATTTTAAAGCTTTTGTTTTGTTGTTTCTCAGTGAAGAGACTCGTCTGTCCGCATGCAAGCAGCGCTGGTGTCACGCAACAAACACATGGGGCTGTGAAAAGGGATCTTTTGTTGGCTCCAAGCATACATTATACATGAGAAAGCAGTTTGAAGGTTCTGAGTGCTAATTTAATTAGCAGAGAATAACAGTTGGAGCACAAACAAAAGACAATAATGTATGCAATTACTTTATTGTCTGTTATATTTATCATCGTTAACTCTTATTTCATTCTTAATAGTCTATTAATAAACACATTCTATCTACCACTATCCACTCGTTGCAATCACAAAACCAAAATCAACATTCAGTCTTCGTCATTCCTCTCAGCTGCTCAGCGAGCACCTTGAACAGTGTAAAGACCAGGCCATGAGGGCAAAGAAATAAAACTGAGAGAACAGGGAATGGATAAGTGTTTTAAAGGGATAGTTCACTTTGAAATTCATTTTTGGAATGTCTTTTTTTTCCACAATATTTTCAAATTTGATATTTTTAGGTCAAACCGTTCTTGTCTGTCAGATATAATGGAGGTCTATGGTCACCACCTCAAAGAGCATGCACAGAGAAGTCCAAATTAAACATGATTTAATGACTCGGTAAATGTAAGTAGGCTACACATTGATGGCCTAAGACACGAAACGAGCGGTTTGTGTGAGAAAATGAACAGTATTTATATCGTTTTTTACCTCTTGTAACCACAGCCGTCATCCAGGTGGTGACCATAGACCTGCATTATATGATTGACAGACAAGAACGGTTTGACCTAAAAATATCAAAATTGAAACGACTGTGGAAACAAAGACAACTACATCTTGGATGCCCTTGAGGTAAGATAAAACAAAGAAAGATACAAACAAAGTGAACTATCCCTTTAATATCGATATGAATATATAGGCTACATCAAGAGGAAATGTCTAACACATACTCCGATTTTGATGTTTATAACTTGGCTTTGTTTATCCTATAATAAGAAGTTTATCCTCATCCAGCGATCTCATAACGTTGTGTTATGTCACAACTGCCAGGTGCCGGCAAATCATTGTCTTAACGAGTGAGTCATCATTTATAAAGTTAAAGTTATACATTTTAGTGGCATTTTTGCCTTGAGTCCCCGTTTTTTGACAGCAAAGTCACTTTATCTTTAGGTTTTAGCTCTAAGAACTTATTGTAATGATATTTTAATGTAGTTAAAAAAACAACAACATAAAAATAAGCATAATTTACATAGAAAATATGGTACTTTTTGAAGTAAAAAAATTCAAAAATACCCCCAAAATAAAAAAAACCCACCAAAAATGGATAGACAAAACTTTATCGAAGACAGTGCTTTAACATTTATAATAAATAAAAATTAGGATCACACCTGAGTCCTCTGTGCTCACATTTGTCCACAATTACAGGATGAAGGGCTATAAAGTGAATACGGTTTGAGGGCTAACTCATTTGAATTAAAACATGATATTAAACAGGAAAATTAAGAAAACAAGGACATTAAAAAAATTATCATGTAGATAAAAATGTATTTTATCTACATGAATGTAATTCAATTTTGATGAAAGATAATGAATTGTGCACACTAAGAAAGTAAATATCGGGTCAGGGTAGTTTATAAAAGGTCACAGATGATACTTTTGATAAATAGATTTAGGCAGTCAAATTAATGCTTTTATTCAACAAAGAAAGACATTTATAATGTTACAAAATATTTTAATTTCAAATAAATGCTGTTGAACTTTCTATTCATCAATGAATCCTGAAAAAAGTATAATGGTTTCCACATAAACATTAGGTAGCACAACTGTTTTTTAATATTGATAATAATAAAATATTTTCTTAAGCAGCAAATCAGCATATTAGCCTCGATAAATTTGCCTCAAGTCTCGTTTTGGCGCGGACGGAGACCCCTTCTGTTCAAGTCAAACGGGTGAAACGTATAAGGCCACAACATGACCTAGGTTGAACTCAAACACAGGGTCCTATGAGCACAACAGCTCTTAATATGTCAGCTCAACTCTCTGTGCCACAGCTCTGGCATCTGACTGCTTATAAATAGCAACTGAAACAAATGCACAAGAATAATTGCATAGAATTATGAATACATTCGACTATGATCTAAACTGCTTATGAATGTTTTACCAGCAGTTGAAGTGACTCCACAAGGAGGACATTTTGATGAGTAATGTTTCTAATGTGGTTAAACATAAAACTGAATTAGACCATATAAACTTGTGGTGTTTGCGGAGACATTTGCTCATACAACTGTGCACAGGTTAATGCAGCAGCCGATAACAAAAAACACACTGATGTAGGAGCAAAACCGCTTCAGAAATAAACATTCTCTGTTTTTGTTGGTGTGTGTGATCTTGTCTGGCAGACAGACGTGATGCATCAGAAAGTCCTGGATTATGTCCATGTGGCGGAGCGACAGGAGTTTCAGAGGCAGCTCCACTGGGCGATGAACCCTGGCCAGCAAGACACTGGTGTGTGTATAATTACCATTAACCCTATAATATAATACTCCAATATTTCAACAATATTCCAATACAATTCCAATATTGCAATATTCCAACTCTCAAGTCATATGCAAAGTTGTATAGGCTATTTTTATAACAGTTTTATATTGCTTTTGCATCTATTTTGCATCTAACTGTCTCATTATAATTGCATGGAAAAGAGAGACTACAGTATATCTGTCATTACACACACCCGAGTCATATGTTTCTGTGAATGTGTGTGTTCTAGTAGATGAGGATGTTGTGATGGGTCATCTGTATAGGGCTGAGCAGCCTGACGGTGTTCCTCCTGAACTGTCTCTCGTTCCTTACACGGTGCTTCGTCGCTCGAAGTCCGATGTCTGCTGGACAGCACCTCCGGCTTCCTGGTCAGTCATGAAATCACTACATCTATTTTCTTGTTCAACAAGCCGTTTCACATTTGGAAATACGTCATAATACACTCTTAGAAGAAACGGTTCCATATAGAACCTTAAAAGGTTCTATCAGCGCTATGTATTTGGAACCCCTGAAAGGTTCTATACACTCTTAAAAAGGGAATTCCTCTGGGTTTTATATAGAACCCTGGGGTTCCATACTTGGCCAATAGAACCTTTTACTAAAAAAATGGTAGGGCCCTATAAAATCCGTTTATTTTTTCCCAAATTCCATTTTATTTTTTCCCCAATTCCGTTTTTTCCATTTTAATTTTTGCAAATTCCGTTTTTCCGTTTACATTTTTGGGAATTAATTTTTTTTACCCTTTACTGTTATTTTAGTTGTAAAAAGAGTGTGCTTTTTATTCCGTGATCACAGAAATTATAGGGCCCTAAAATGGTTCTATATAGAACTATTTTGGAGTTCCATATATGAAGCGGGGGATGGAACCATTTCTGGTTGTAAATAGAACCATTTCTTCAGACTATCGCAACTTCTGTTTCATGCCGAATTATGGGTCTCATAGAGCATGGCAACATGTACATTTGGGAAGGTCTATCCACTGAGTCTGAGTTGCTCTGATTTGCTCTCGTCTCCTGTAGAACATGCAGTTTCAGGGCAGGCTGAAGTTCCTGCAGGGTCAGAGGAGGAAGACGCACTCAGGATCGTTGCTGCCGCCCCAGCTTGCTCTGTTTTGTGTGGCTGTTCCTCTGGTGCTGCCCATCATCACGGAGATAAAGATGAAGAGTATGATGATGAAGGGCAAACACAAAGGCTCTGGCAGCAGGTACACACTCTGTCTATGCATTGCATTTTTGCATAGAATTATGAAAATTAAAAAAAATATGTTTTATTCTTTTTTTTCTAGCTAAATAAGTCAGTTTTGCTCAATAAGTCAAAGTTTTTAATTTAAACTATTTTAATGCAGAAAAATCATAAAACTGCATTAACTCATTTGAATTAAAACAGGATATTAAACAAGAAAACTAAGAAAACAATGATATTAAAAAATGTATCATGTAGATGAAAATGTATTTTATCTACATGAATGTAATTAAATTTTGAAGAAGAACAAATAATTTTTGTAATGTGCACAGTAAAAAAGTAAATCGGGTCAGGGTAGTTTATAAAAGCAATAAAGGTCAAAGATGGTACATTTGATAAATAGATTTAGGGGGTCAAATTACTGCTTTTATTCAACAAAGTAAAGAAAAAGTAAAGACAATTTCTTAAATAAATGAACTTTCTGTTCATCAATGAATCCTGAAAAAATGATAATGGTTTCCACAAAAATATTAGGAAGCACAACTGTTTTTAATATTGATAATAATAAAAAATATTATTATTAATCAGCAAATCAGAATATTATAATGATTTCTGAAGGATCATGTGACACTGAAGACTGGATAAATATGCTGAAAATTCAGCTTTGCGTCACTGGAATAAAATATATTCATATAGAAAACCCTTCTTTTAAATTGTAATAATATTTTACAATATTACTGTTTTTACAGTATTTTTGATTAAATAAATGCAGCACTGGTGATACGACTTTTCAAAAACACAAAAAAAATCTTACTGTATGATTACCATATTGATGGACTATGGTTTTTACACAGTGCTCAATCATAGTAGTATCCAAAAACATGGTAGGCTAAAGATAAGCATAAAGGCCATTGCACACCAAGTCCGAAATTCGCATCCAAAATTTTCGCACATTAAAAAAAAATTCGACCTCACGTTATGTTAATCATGCTTGCACACCGCCTCCAAAACTTTCGTCCGTCATATAATTAATTCGGATCGGGTTCGATTTTCTGCCTTTTTCGCATTCAGAGCCAGCATTTTGAGACGTCTTTTGACAATTCAGGGCCGGGGGAACTCGTCCTCAAATCATTACACATATGCGCCGTGCTTTCAGTTTCGGTTTTCAGTTCGAATCAAGTGTTTATATTCTCTTCTCTATATTGGATTATAGAAATTAATAAACCTCCCCTTTCAATCAGATTGAAATTTAGGATTGAATAAGATGTGATTGAGCAGCCAATTCGATAACTAATGTATTATTTGGGCACAATATATAACAGCCTTGTTGTTTTGTCTGCCCAGCGCTTCAACCGGGGTGTGTGTGTGTTTGTGTGTGTGTCCATACCTTAGACATACTGCCAGATCTCCGTTCAGAATCGATTGGTTCACGGAAATTGGTGGTCTTGTTTTTAATATGTGGCTCCAGAATCGCTAGCAAAGCATCAAACTGTCCCACTGACATTCTGAAGTAAATTTTGAATCGCTAGGGATAAATTCGCAACTCCTTGATAAGGAGGTGAAACTCTCCTTCCTCTCGGCGCAATTTCAGGATTGGATGGACGTAATATTTTCTCTTTCTTCTCTTTTCAATAAGAGAGAGGGCAACAAAATCATCCTCACTGCTTGACGAATCCATTTGGTATTTTTGCGTTTTTTCCCGCAAATGTTTAATAAATACGCATCGGACTCGGTGTGCAAGGTTTCTATGCGTGACGAATTTTTAGGCTGACGAACGCGAAAAAACGCATCCGAAAATTTCGTACTCGGTGTGCAATGGCCTTAAGTAGACATTGTCTTTTAATCAGTTTAACTTTTTCTTCTCTATTATCTCTATTAACTCTATTATCTTCAGTGATAAAAGGCTACGAGTTTCCTGCAGCTCATTTGACAGTGAAGACGTGCTTCGCGTTAACTGGACAAACACATCGGGTCATGACACATTAGGGTCAGCCCTGGCCAACACAAAGTACAGAGGAGACGGCTGCAAAACCCAAGATGAGCCGCTCAACTTCTGTGTTTCAACTCTGGGCGTCTCTAGGTTGCAGGCTGCCGATGCCTCGTGGGACGCCCGCTGTCCTGCTTCCTTGCACACAGACTCCAACTACCTGATACCCGGAAGCTTCTATAAACACGCCCATTCTGGACGATTACAAAATGGTTGCAACACAGAAGGTTATTGCATCGAGGGGAAGGTGGAGAGAAGGTGCATGATGCAGAATGAATGTTTTAATATGCTTCCTGTAGCGGCAATTAAAACCGAACAAGATTCCGACTCTGAAAACGTGTGTAACGTGTACGGGACGCTCTGGCGCCCTGAATATGCACTGGTGAAAACCAAGGCTGAATATCATGACTGCTGTACTGCATATCAAAATGGCAAAGCTGCCATCAATGCACACAAGTATCTGTGTGCGGGAGTCAGCAGACCTCTTAAGTGTGTCCTGAATCACTCTGACCAGCCGATCGGCAGTTGGGACGCATTCGTGTCCGCAAATGCCTCCACAGATCATAAAAGCCACATGCAGCATGATATCCGGCTGACTTACGAGTTCAGGAGTCGAAACCTGCTGCACACGATTAAACAAGAACCCGACGACTCTCCACCTTGGTGTCATGATGTTAGTCAAGGGCATGTGCAACAAAATATCACTTCAACTTCCACTGTCAATGCTATTCTACACAAAGCAAACCCTTATGTTTACATGCAGTGAACTCTGACCACGTCAACATTACTTGTCAGTCATAGTGCTTGCAAGGTGCATCGCTATCAGCTTCTTTCTACTTTTCTTATCCACAAATTTGTACATTTTACATTTACATTTACAGTATTCATTTTAGCTGACGCTTTTATCCAGAGCGACTTACAATTGCAATATACACTCACTGGCCACTTTATTAGGTACACCTGTCCAACTGCTCGTTAACACTTAATTTCTAAGCAGCCAATCACATGGCGGCAACTCAGTGCATTTAGGCATGTAGACATGGTCAAGACAATCTCCTGCAGTTCAAACCGAGCATCAGTATGGGGAAGAAAGGTGATTTGAGTGACTTTGAACGTGGCATGATTGTTGGTGCCAGAAGGGCTGGTCTGAGTATTTCAGAAACTGCTAATCTACTGGGATTTTCACGCACAACCATCTCTAGGGTTTACAGAGAATGGTCCGAAAAGAAAAAACATCCAGTGAGCGGCAGTTCTGTGGCGGAAATGCCTTGTTGATGCCAGAGGTCAGAGGAGAATGGCCAGACTGGTTTCGAGCTGATAGAAGGGCAACAGTGACTCAAATAACCACCCGTTACAACCAAGGTGGGCAGAAGAGCATCTCTGAACGCACAGTACGTCGAACTTTGAGGCAGATGGGCTACAGCAGCAGAAGACCACACCGGGTGCCACTCCTTTCAGCTAAGAACAGGAAACTGAGGCTACAATTTGCACAAGCTCATCGAAATTGGACAATAGAAGATTGGAAAAACGTTGCCTGGTCTGATGAGTCTCGATTTCTGCTGCGACATTCGGATGGTAGGTGTCAGAATTTGGCGTCTACAACATGAAAGCATGGATCCATCCTGCCTTGTATCAACGGTTCAGGCTGGTGGTGGTGGTGTCATGGTGTGGGGAATATTTTCTTGGCACTCTTTGGGCCCCTTGGTACCAATTGAGCATCGTTGCAACGCCACAGCCTACCTGAGTATTGTTGCTGACCATGTCCATCCCTTTATGACCACAATGTACCCAACTTCTGATGGCTACTTTCAGCAGGATAATGCGCCATGTCGTAAAGCTGGAATCATCTCAGACTGGTTTCTTGAACATGACAATGAGTTCGCTGTACTCAAATGGCCTCCACAGTCACCAGATCTCAATCCAATAGAGCATCTTTGGGATGTGGTGGAACGGAAGATTCGCATCATGGATGTGCAGCCGACAAATCTGCGGCAACTGTGTGATGCCATCATGTCAATATGGACCAAACTCCATGAGGAATGCTTCCAGCACCTTGTTGAATCTATGCCACGAAGAATTGAGGCAGTTCTGAAGGCAAAAGGGGTCGAACCCGTTACTGAGCATGGGGTACCTAATAAAGTGGCCGGTGAGTATGTCAGAGGTCGCACGCCTCTGGAGCAACTAGGGGTTAAGTGTCTTGCTCAGGGACACAATTGGTGTCTCTGCGCCATCACCACCCCAAAAGTAAATGCTTTTCAGCCTAAATTTCTTAATGTTCAAAATTTCAATCTTTTACCCAAATGTCAGAAATGTAAGATTAAAATGTGAAAATCTCCCATTGGCTTACATTTGAAATATTTTTGGCATTTAAAAAATCTACACCCAAGGATGATTGTCATGTTTGCATGATGAATTGTGATTTCTCACCAGAAATTAAGATGTCATGACAACAATAAAGCAGCTCTATAGCAGAATTTTATATACCCACACTTGTTCTTTTCTGCCTTGCAAGCACTGGTATTTCCCTCCGGACATATAAAGTGATTTTATATAATTAACCCTAAAACCGTATTCTGGACAAATGTGGGCAAAATAGTTTTGATTTTATTTTTTAAAAATACTTCCCTTGATCTGAGCGGTACAAGACTTGGCTACTTTTCCTAAGTTTGCCTCCTGAACACACACAATTTTTTTTTTTACTCAATTCTACAATGTTAAGTGGGTGAAAAAAAACTCCTTAATCTTGTATTTGGGTCAAAAATGGGCACCCATAGAAATGAATGGAAAAAACTGTAATTTAGAGCATTCTAAAATAAGCCAAAATAAGACACCAGGTGACAGCAAAGTCACTTCATCTTTAGGATTTAGCTCTAAGAACTTATTGGAATGATATTTTAATGTAGTTAAAAAAATAAAACTACATAGTAATTAATTTACATAGAAATAATTTGACATAGAAAATATGGTACTTTTTGAAGTAAATAAATTAAAAATACCCCCAAAATAAAAAATAAACACCATAAATGGATAGACAAAACTTTATCGAAGACAGTGATATAACATTTATAATAAATAAAAATTAGGATCACACCTGAGTCCTCTGTGCCCACATTTGTCCACAATTACAGGATTAAGGGCTATAAAGTGAATACGGTTTGAGGGCTACGCCAGACTGTAAAAGCAATTACAATACTCAGGTTGACTTCGGATAGGTTTTTGAGATGTTTTGTATTTTGTCACTTTTAGGTACAGATTTTGGATTTACATGCATGTCATATTCATGTAGTAAAAAAGTGTACAGACAAATAAAGATATTTCCCTAGTGAAAATATCTTAGTATTTCATTTTAGATTTGGTGTTTTTTCCTTCATAAGCGCAAGTGCAAACATGCATTTACTTTTACTTCATGGAATTATTAATTCATATTGATCTTTTTTGTGTGTAAAAAGTAGTCATTACTAAGGAAACTTGTTTGTTTTTATGCTACATTCAATGATCTTTGTTTTGTACAGCATGTGTTGTCATTATTATACTGAAGATGAATATGTTACAAAAAAGTTACACATTTTATTCTGAATTAACCATTATTTATTCCGAATTAACCATACTGAGTATGTAGATTTTGAGATGTAGATAAACATGCTTTATATCTAGCCCAGAGGAAATTCACTTTATCTGCTATTAAAACCATTATTGTTCAAAGCATATTGTGGTGGTGGTGTCCACAGTTTCAACACTTTGTGTTCACGTATGTAATACTTCTGTTAATCTTTTAATAGCAATGTATTTGTCGTGCTTGTGCAGCAACCACTGAAATATTAGTGTTTACATTTTTAATATTAAAATATTAGATTTTAGTTTGATTTTCTACTGCTCCTAATCTAAACAGATGTATCAATGGATAAATATATAACTTTCAAATATATATTGAACCCATTGTAGCTTGCACAACACACAGATGATTGAAGAAGGCACAACAACACACACACAAAATAGGAAAATAACGAACTCGTTTGCTCAATCATGTTGCGTTGACCGTTGACCCTCGTGATCTGTGCAAGTGTTAATTGCGTAAAGCCTGCGCACAGTTGATGCTCTAACACACTCGCGCAGATTCGTCATCTGACTGACTGATGAGAGTTGGGCGACTCCAGGAAGACGCAGATGTTATGACAGTAAATGAACAAAATAAACATACATGAAAATAAAATATCAATGAACAGATTATAACATCTCACAGCACGTACATCGAACACCACATCCGGGTAAGTACATTAACATGACCTCGAGAAACTGAACGATATACATGAAAACCGCAGACCTCTGAAAGCTAATGTAGTTAGCCAGGTAGCATCTGTCACTTAGCCTTTCTGCACATAAATTCAGACCTATGAATGACGATTATTACATTAAATTTAAGAGGTTACAATTTTATTGTATATTTTCCCTAAACCATACCTATTTCGAGCAGGTGTTGGCTAACGTTACTATCTTTAGTGCTATCTGTTTGTGTTAGCTTGGTTACTGCCAGCTGCAAACATATACAAATACAGATAAGTTACACAAATGCACAATTTGCACAGGATTATTAAGTTACACGAATGCACAGGATTAATATAGTTTACTTAAACCATAAAAAAACAAACCATATTAAAATAAAATAAAACATTTTTAATGATTTAATTCACCTCGATGTACTAAAACAAAAAAATAACATTGCAGACAAACGTAATATATTAATTATATCTATATATATATATATATATATATATATATATATATATATATATATCTATATATATATACATGTATACACTACCGGTCAAAAGTTTAAGATCGGTAAGATTTTATGTTTTTAAAAGAAGTCTCTTCTGCTCACCAAGGCTGCAATTTTTGATAAAAAATACACAAAAAACACATTAATATTGTGAAATATAATGACAATTTAAAATGACTTTTTTATGTTAATATATATTAAAATGTAATTTATTCCTCTGAAAAAAAGCAGAATTTTCAGCATCATTACTCCAGTCTTCAGTGTTCAAAGAAACAGAAAGTTCAAAGAACAGCATTTATTTAATTAGAATCTTTTCTAACATTATAAATGTCTTTACTGTAACTTTTGATCAATGTATCTCATCCTTTGTATTGATTTCTTATTTATTTCCCCCAAAAATAAAATACAAATTCTTACTGACCCCAAACTTTTTAAAGGGTAGTGTTTAATGTAACAAAAGCTTTCCATTTCAGATAAAAGCTGTTCTTTTGAACTTTCTATTCATCAAAGAATCCTGAAATAAAAATGTAAAAAACTGTTTTCAACATGGATAATAATCATACATGTTTTTGGAGCATAAAATCATCATATTAGAGTGATTTGTGAAGGATCATGTGACACTGAAGACTGGAGTAATGATGCTGAAAATTCAGCTTTTTTTCAGAGGAATAAATTACATTTTAATATATATTAACATACAAAAAGTCATTTTAAATTGTCATAATATTTCACAATATTACTGTGTTTTTTGTGTATTTTTTTATCAAAAAATTGCAGCCTTGGTGAGCAGAAGAGACTTCTTTTAAAAACATAAAAAAATCATACTGATCTTAAACTTTTGACCGGTTGTGTACATCTATACATATAATCTATACATTTAAAAAATATGTATACATTTAAGAAAATGACGTAAAACATAAGTTAAAATGACGGAAATATGAAAATAAAAACTATAATAGGATTGCAATGATACTAAAATAACACTGCCCCTAGTACCTTTACTGCTATTTGTACCATTTACATCTCTTTCAGTAATTTTTAGTACGTTTAATCCTTGTTGTTGGGGTTGGGTCATTCAGTACATTTTGTCCTGTTGTTTGGGCCATTTTCAGCACTCTTAACCTTTGCTGTTTCTGTCAACCCTGCCGTTTGGGATCAGTAACTATGGAGGAGACGAACAGAGAGGCCGTTGCCACAGCGGTGCAGAGGGTTGCTGGGATGCTTCAGCGCTCTGACCAGCTGGACAAAGTGGAGCAGTACAGACGAAGAGAGGCACGGAAGAAAGCATCCGTGGAAGCAAGATTAAAGGTGACGCCATTCCCATTTAACCCTATGCTGATCTACTACGATTGCTTTTACCAGTTCATTAAACCAAACCGTGCTCTTCATCAGGCTGCCATTCAGTCTCAGTTGGATGGGGTCCGAACAGGCCTCACGCAGCTCCATAATGCTCTGTGTGATGTGAAAGACATCCAGAACTCTCTGGCAGATGTCAGTAAAGACTGGAGGCAGAGCATCAACACTATAGAGAATCTGAAGGATGTGAAAGACGCCGTGGTTCAGCACAGTCAGCTGGCTTCAGCCGTGAGAACCTCAAGAACATTTTCTCAGGTGAGGACGCATGCTTGCACAATTAACACAGGATCAAAATAATATCAGTAGTTGGGTTCCACTCAGTTGGTCGGTCATTTAGCAGAGATTAAAAATCTGTTCTGAATCGGAATCTGTTTTTTAGTTATTTGAGATTAACAGTCTGTTTTTCCCAATTTTGTCATTTATTTATTTACTTGATTAGAATAGTTTTATTCTATTAGAATAGAATTATTTTCTAAGATGGTCTGTTTTTTAAGTTGATTTAAATTTGTA
Source organism: Hybognathus amarus (assembly GCA_030378365.1). Classification (NCBI taxonomy): domain Eukaryota; kingdom Metazoa; phylum Chordata; class Actinopteri; order Cypriniformes; family Leuciscidae; genus Hybognathus; species Hybognathus amarus. The sequence continues at coordinate 146,135 of JAQIUQ010006219.1, forward strand.
TTTATTTCTACTATTTATTTAATTTTAATATTTATTAGCTGTTTTTGTTTGATTACACATTCACATGTTGTTTTTCTGTTTGTTTATTTATTTATTCATTTATTTATTTATTTAATTTTAATATTTATTAGCTGTTTTTTTTATTGCACATTCACATGTTGTTTTCTGTTTTTAATATGTCAATTTATATGTATGTATTTTCATTTATTTTATTTAAAAATTGAAATAATTTATTTGAATATATAAAATAAAATGTATTTGCTGTTTATCAGATAATTGCGCATTTACAGGTTGTTTTTCAGTTAATTGCAGATAAAAAAAATTGTTTTTCCCAATTTGTAGTAATTTAGAATATATTTATTTTTTTACTTAATATTGTTATTATTTTTCTAAGATGGTGTCTTTTTTTTTCAAACAATATTTGAAGAGTTCAGATGCAAAAGCCTCTAAATGCCATTTGAATCAAGCTTGTATATTTAAGTTCGGTAATTTCACTTAAATGACAATTAATAGGTAATCTTCATTGCCATTTAAGTGAAATTACTGAACTTAAATATACAAGCTTGATAAAAATGATCATTTTAGAAGAAAATTTCAAATGGCACTTAGAGGCTTTTGCATCTCAACTCTTCATTTGTAGTTATTGATTTAATAACAGTTGTTTTCTGATTTTGGTATATACATTAATATGCGTTTATTTTTATTTATTTTATTTAAATTATTATTTATTTATATATATAATATATATATATATATATATATATATATTAAAATTTTTAGCTATTTATTAAGTGATTTACAGGTTTTCCCCAACAATATTTTAGTCAGTTGTACTACTTATGCATTTATTTAGTTAGTTTAAAAAAAACAATTATTAGCTATTTTTAAGATATTATTTATTATAGACATATTTATTATTATTTCCTTATTTTTTAATAAATAAAATAAAATATTTTTAATTTAATTTATTTAGTTAAATAAAACATTTCTTTTTACTATTTATTAGCCATTTTCAGGTGATTGGACATTTATAGGTTGTTTTTCAATACAATAATACAATATTTGAGTGATTTTTACTACTTGATTATAGAGCCTGTTTATTTGTTTACTTATTTATTTTTAAAAATATTTATTTGTAAATTGGTTATTTTATAAATCTCTTTTATCAAGTTTTTTAATACAGTTTTTATTTTAGAATTGATGCTAGACTCTATATTGGTATAATTTTCATTTGTTGACACTGCACCCATATTTGATTTCTATCTACAGGTACCTGAGATTGTACAAGAGACCCAGAATCTGATTAGAACAGGGCGAATCTGCTTCAAGCTCACCGCAAGCTGATGGACCTGGAGTGCTCCCGCGACGACCTCATGTATGAGCAGTACCGCATGGACAGTAAGAACATCCATGACATGAACCTCATTCGTGGCTACTTCGGTCAGGTGCAGGGCCTGTCGGAGGAACTGTCCAAACAACTCTGGATGGTCCTCCAACGTGCCATGGTCACTGTCCGCCGCGACCCCACCATGCTGGTGTCTGTGGTTCGGATCATCGAGCGCGAGAGAAGATCGACACCGCAGGATGCTGGACCGTAAGAAGCAGACTGGCTTCATCCCGCCCGGGAGGCCCAAGTGCTGGAAGAAACGCATGAATGAAGTCCTAGAGGGCACCGTGAGCGGTCGCATGCGAGGAGCACGCAGTGGGAAACACGCGAGTCTGACAAAATGTGGTTGGTGAGGTTGCTGGAGATCATGAGGAAGTACGTACTGGACGACCTGATCATAGTGAAGAACATGATGGTGCAGTGCTTCCCTCCTCACTACAACACCTTCCAGGTGTTCTTCGACCTCTATCATAAGGCGGTGTCGGCGCGGGTGCAGGAGCTCGCAGCAGAGGATCTAGAAGCCAATGAGATCGTGTCTCTTCTCACATGGGTCCTCAACACGTATAAAAGGTAAGAGGTAATTTACACATTCAACCGATTTTAATCTGTTCCAGTGCAAGAAGAGGCAAAACGAAAACCAAATTGAGTAAAGCCATTTCTCTGACATTGACAAAGAGCAGGAATCAGTGTAATTCATGCGCAATTGTGTGTCTTTGGCAGTGTGGATATGATGGGGGATCCTAATCTGCAGCCCGAGTGTGACGTCAAGAAACTGGAGCCGCTGTTGCCTGATAAAGTGGTGGATGATTTGCTGGGCAAATACCTCAAGACGTTCACTGTGAGTTCCTCAAGTCTGCAGCACTGGCTTAAAAATTCATCATTATCTTTAATTTTAGTGTTTGTTCTTTTGAAATATTGTCTGTGCTGGGAAGTAACTTTATTATATGTAATCTGATTCCAAAAGTGACATGCATGTAAGAGATTATCTTTATTCAAATGTATGTGATAAACAAGTTAAGGATAAAAGTAAAGTTAAAAGTAATCTAAAAGTAGTCAGATGTATGTAATGTAATGATTAAAGGGATAGTTCACTTTGAAATTCATTTTTGGTATGTTTTAGCTTACCTCAAGGGCATCCAAGATGTAGGTATCTTTGTTTCTGCAGTAGTTTCAATTTTGATATTTTTAGGTCAAACTGACTGTCTGTCAGTCATATAATGGAGGTCTATGGTCACCACCTCAAAGAGCATGCACAGAGAAGTCCAAATTAAACATGATTTAATGACTCGCAAATGTAAGTACACATTGATGGCCTAAGACACAAAATGAGTTGTTTGTGTGAGAAAGCGAACCATATTTATATCATTTTTACCTCTTGTTACCACAGCCACAACGTGCCTGCCGCTCTCAGATCACTTGGACGTGGCTGTGGTTACATTAGGTAAAACTGTATAAATATAGTTTGTTTGATGTTTAAGCCATCAATGTGTACTTACATTTACGAGTCATTAAATCATGTTTAATTTGGACTTCTCTGTGCATGCTCTTTGAGGTGGTGACCATAGACCTCCATTATATGACTAATAGACATGAACGGTTGGCCCTAAAAATATCAAAATTGAAATTACTGCAGAAACAAAGACACCTACATCTTAGATGCTCTTGAGGTAAGCTAAAACATAGCAAAAATTAATTTCAAAGTGAACTATCCCTTTAAGTTACTATATTTTTCTTCTAAATTTGTAATCATTAATGGACTACTATTTATTATTATTATACCCAGCACTGAATATTGTGTGTGGTCTTTAAATAAGTCTGTATTTTTCCCATTTCTCTAGTCAAACATCACAGGCTGGCTCCGCAAAGCTCTGGAAACGGATAAGAAAGACTGGCAGAAGGAGACAGAGCCTGAGGGCGACCAGAACGGCTACTACCAGACCACCTTACCTGCTATTGTCTTCCAGGTACAACAACTTTTATCTGGCCTCATGCTTTCATGCACCCACTCGCATCAGGTCTTTTCATTCAAATGTCCCTCTTTATCCTCAGATGTTTGAGCAGAATCTCCAGGTGGCCGCTCAGATCAACGAGACCTTTAAAGAGCAGGTGCTGAAAGTCTGTCTGAAGCAGATGAACTCATTCCTAGTAAGGTATTGTGATCTCAAACTTCCCATTTTCTTTGTTTTTTCCCCACTGTTTGTTATTATTGTGTTAGCGCAGTAACAGGCACACTTTCACCCTTCATACATGTGTATTCAGGTACCAGAGGAGGCAATCGCCTATAAGGAGGAACACCTGAAAGATCGTCAGCTTCCGCAGTGCTACGTTCAGTACATGATTGCCATCATCAACAACTGTCAAACCTTCAAAGTGAGTGTGTCTTAATAATTTATTATTTTTGTTTTTTTAAGTAACTTTTAAAAAAATATTGCTGATAATTTACTCACCCCCATGTCATCCAAGATGTCCATGTCTTTCTTTCTTCAGTTGAAAAGAAATTAAGATTTTTGATGAAAATATTCCAGGATTTTCTCCATATAATGGACTTCAATGGGAACCAAACGGTTCAAGGTCCAAATGAGAGTTTCAGTGCAGCTTCAAAGGACTTTAAACAACACCAGACGATGAATAAGGGTCTTATCAAGCGAAACAATTGGCCATTTAATAAAAAAATAGCAAAGTTTAAGTTTTATAAGCTCAAATGCCTGTCTTGCTCTGTTCTGTGATGAGCGTTCGTGACTCTCCTGTTCGAACTCGTTCATCAAAACAAACAAATCTTTTTTCGAGTCATTTCGCCCATTGAAGTCCATTATATGGAGAAAATCCTGGAATGTTTTCATCAAAAACCTTAATTTCTTTTCGACTGAAGAAAAGAAAGACATGGACATCTTGGATGACATGGGGTGAGTAAATTATCAGCAAAAGTTTTTTTTAAAGTGAACTAATCATTTAAGATTCAGTTTGACCAAATTTAAGGAAAAAAGTCTTATATTAAAGGTATTTTAGGTATTTTAAAATGGAATAACAAGAGGTTTAATTATCGTTTTATGTTATCTTAATTTGAAGATGAAAAAAAATCACAATACTACCTAATGTGTTTCTTAAACTGTAAAATGTGATGATTTAATTAAATTAATGCGAGCGATGTACGTTTCATTGTCAAAATGGGGCACTGTTACGCGTTATGCATGCTTTGTGGTTTTAGAGCAGTTCGCAATCAATGAATAGTGAAAATAATGCATTGTTTTTGCTTATGCGGCTTGAATCTGATTGGTTGACGAGCATTCTTAGTTGTGCAACTATTAGGGAAATGCATGGCTAAAATGAGTGCGTTTCTCCCACTCACACAAACACACACACAATACAGTATAGACACACACTTGTCAGTGCTGCTCTGATGATTTTATCAGTAAAATAGTTAAAAGCTACATGACATCTCTCACTAGTGAGATAATGACGCCGCTGTTCTTGAAGCAGAAACACTTACAGTTTCGCTATCAGTAGAGACGCTGCTGCCGTACACTGTTGAGAGACGCACAGATCCTTTTATTTCTAATAATTCAATGGCCCATCGTCACATATTCTTATCGTCTTTAATAGACTGCTAATGAACCAAGCTAATGTTTTAATTAATTTCAATGTTTGTTTTCAGGGAGTCTATAAACAGCCTGAAAAGGAAGTACTCTCAGTCGACTGAAAGCACTCAGAACGACGCCACCATAGATAAGCTCCTGAATGATGTGGCCAAAGATGGCTGCCAGTTCCTGTTAGATGAAGTCTTCCTGGATTTGGAGGTAAATGCGCTCTTGTCGTGTACGGTCAGTTGTTAGGGTGTAGTGACTGGGATAAACATGCTAAATTTTGACTGTTTCTTGCTCTCTCGACAGCATCATCTTAATGAACTGCTGACCCGGAAGTGGTTGGCAGGCTCTCATGCTGTAGACACCATCTGTGTAACAGTGGAAGACTACTTTAACGACTTTTCCAAAATTAAAAAGCCGTATAATCAGGTTTGTGCACTAAAACCTTTCAGAATAAGTGTCTTCTTATAGTAGTCCTATTTGTCATAATGCTGATAAGATCAAAGGTCATGTCTCTATCCTTTAAGGGATTATTTTTCATGTTTTTGGGCTGCATTTGTTTGATGAAAAATACAGGTATGGTGTGAAATATTATTAAATAAATTTAAAATAATTTAAAATAATTGAATTTAGATTTAAAATAACGATTTTTGATTTTTCAGCATCATTACTCCTGTCTTCAGTGTCGCATAATCTTTCAGAAATCAGTATAATATGCTGATTTGCTGCTTAGGAAACATTTCTGATTATTATCAATGTTGAAAACAGTTGTGCTGCTTAATATTTATGTGAAAACCATAGATACCCTTTTTAAGGATTCTTTGATGAATAGAAAAGTGATAATGAGAACATTATAAATGTCGTAACTGTCACTTTTGATAAATTTAATGCATCCTCGCTGAACAAAAGTAATCATTTCTGAAAAAAAAAACCTTACTAACGCTAAACTTTTGCACAGGATATATATAATGTTAATGTGTTTTTAGTGATTTAACACATGCATGTGTTAAACAGGAAATGACGAGTGAGGCTCATCGGCGGGTGGTCGTGGAGTATTTGAAAGCCATCATGCAGAAGCGCATCCGTTTAAAAATGCGGACGAAAGAAAGGAGGGAGCGGACCGGATGATGAAAGAAGCGGAGCAGTTCAAATTCCTCTTCAGGAAACTTTCTGCTGTGAGTCTCACAAAAAAACTACAAACAACTACAATTTTCTACAGTAGCACCTCAATGCAGTACATGAGATCCACGGGGAAGAAGTCGGATCAGAGATCCAGGGGGGTGGAGATGGTTCAGTATTAGGGGTGGGTTTAGAGATCAGGGGGTGGAGTTGGGTAGGATTAGGGGTATGTAAGGTGGGAGGAGTTGGATCCAGATCGTGGATTTCATGTTCTGCAGTGAGAACCATCTCATTTTGTAGGCCGATTCGAATTTCCAATTTTCATCTTAAAAAATTTTCATATCTTTTCAGTCTTAAAAAGTCTAAAATTCTGAACTTTAAATTTAAGGCCTTAAAAAGTCTTAAAAACGGCTAGATTTGCTGTCTGAGGTCTTAAATTTGATTTAGTCAGGTCTTAAAAGATTTTACCCTCGTTCATTTGCCAAAACTCTGGCCGCAGAAAGTTATTACAAAGTTGCAAAAAAGTATTGAGTCGTAGCCTACAAAGCAGAGCTCTAGAGCAAGGGTTCAAACCGGTTCAAACACGCCGCTCGCGTGCTAGCATTAGCTCGTGGCTTGATACGAGGTAGCTCGCCAAGAGGCCGTTCATACACCAGGTTTGTGCGCTCAAGGTCATTCAAATATAGGCGCGTCGCATCCACAGCGAGATTGAAAAAATCTCACCATTTCAGATTCAGAATGCCGCAAACGAACCGAAGAACCAACCAATCAGCCCCTTCCGTAACAACATTGAAACCTCAGTCAACATGAAGATCGCGGTGTATCCAAACACTATCGGTGTTTTCTCTTTCTCCGTGAATAAATCTTGTAGCAGACCTAACGTTACAGCAAGCGTTTCTCGGTGGTGGAAATCCATTGGCTACTAAAACGTCTTTGTCGTTGTGGAGAGCGCAGTGCATGGTTGCTTAGCAACGACAGACGCAACAGGAAAATCGGCCCAAATTTTACTATTAATAATAAAAGATAAGGGGATGTGAATGTCAGTAATTTATCATTTTTTGACTCAATCTTTTTATAAAAGATCATTTAAAGGCTGAAATATGTGAGGTTTATCTGTTTATAAAACTATTTTTGTGAAGACTTTATTTTAACTAGACTTAACCTGTTGCAAGACACTCCTTTAAAATCTGGCCATCATTTTTAATGGTATTTTAATGTTTATGTAAACAAAAAAGTGCATATTGATGCTAATTTTATTTGCTGGGTTTAGACATACATTTGGCAAATTGATTTCATAATAATCATGAAATGAAATGTTCATGCCATTTCATCTCTGGGTATGATCAACTAAAAATCAACTATAATTTTGTTTTTACAGTATAAAATGCAAAGTACAAATTTCACCTACACACACACACACACACACACACACACACAAAGTATAAAATCATTTTTTGCCGAATATTTTCTTATTTAAATTTTTGGTAATGCGTCGTGTAGGTCTTAAATTTCAATGTTTATGGTCTTAAAATGTCTTAAAAAGGTCTTAAATTTGACTTACTGAAACCTGCAGAAACCCTGATACTCAGGAATGGTGTTCACTGATGAATTTGCACATGGTTAGTATTATAAACACCACATAGACTTATAAACAACATTTAAAACTTTCCCCACAGCACCAAATAAGCCTGAACTGCTACTGATCACAGTAACAAAGTGTAACGTCATCGGCAGCTTTTTAAAGAGTGTTTTGAAGCAGTTTTGTGTGTGTTCAGGGAGAGGACTCAGACCGGCTGTGTGACTCCATCAGTGCCATCGCTGAGGTCTTCAAACTGATCCGACCCTGCGCTGCTCTACCTGGAGGTGTCCACCCCAGTCTCCAAATATCCCGACATCAGGTCAGGCTTCATTACAGCCAAAACACATGTTCTGCTCTCTGTACAGATTACAGGTTTTGTGAGAACTTCTGAAAAGATCTTGTGTTGGTCATATTTCACCCCAAAATGTACTAGGAATCTTATTTTTTAATTGTATTTTGTTTCATTTTAATTAGGCTAGCCTGTTTTAAGGGCCATTAAGATTTTTTAGCATTTGGATGATATTTCTGTAATAATTATCAATCATTACCAATTATCAAAACCACCATTTATTACTATATTGTAAAATAAATGGCATTTACATTACAGCAATAAACAGATACAGAAATAAGAATTACTTATCTATATTGTAAATAATTTAAACACTACCGGTCAAAAGTTTAAGATCGGTAAGATTTTTTATGGTTTTAAAAGAAATCTCTTCTGCTCACCAAGGCTGCAATTTGTTTATAAAAAATACACTAAAAACACAGTAATATTGTGAAATATTATGAAAATTTAAAATTACTTGTTTTATGTTAATATATATTAAAATGTAATTTATTCCTCTGAAAAAAAGCTGAATTTTCAGCATCATTACTCCAGTCTTCAGTGTCACATGATCCTTCACAAATCACTCTAATATGATGATTTTATGCTCCAAAAGCATGTAGGATTATTATCCATGTTGAAAACAGTTTTTTACATTTTTATTTCAGGATTCTTTGATGAATAGAAAGTTCAAAAGAACAGCTTTTATCTGAAATGGAAAGCTTTTGTTACATTAAACACTACCCTTTAAAAAGTTTGGGGTCAGTAAGAATTTGTATTTTATTTTTGGGGGAAATAAATAAGAAATCAATACTTCTATTCATCAAGGATGAGTTACATTGATCAAAAGTTACAGTAAAGACATTTATAATGTTAGAAAAGATTACTAATTAAATAAATGCTGTTCTTTGAACTTTCTATTCATCAAAGAATCCTGAAATAAAAATGTAAAAAACTGTTTTCAACATGGATAATAATTATACATGTTTTTGGAGCATAAAATGATCATATTAGAGTGATTTGTGAAGGATCATGTGACACTGAAGACTGGAGTAATGATGCTGAAAATTCAGCTTTTTTCAGAGGAATAAATTACATTTTAATAAATATTAACATAAGAAAAGTCATTTTAAATTGTCAAAATATTACTGTGTTTTTTGTGTATTTTTTATCAAAAAATTGCAGCCTTGGTGAGCAGAAGAGACTTCTTTTAAAAACATAAAAATCTTACCAAATCTTAAACTTTTGACCGGTAGTGTAATAGTAAGTAATAGTAATAATAATAGTAATAAAACTTAAATATAATAATGAAAATTTAGACAGATTACAGTAATTAATAATTAAAGGGACTAAATGTGTAAAAAAATGGTAATGGCCATTTTCTTTAAGCAAAATATAGTTTCTCATTTCAATCTTTTAATTTTAGCTTAACTAATTTCTCTTTTAGGTAACTTTTTATCTATCATTACCAGTAGACTGTCTAAAAATAAGGTCTTCATCTCTCTTCTTTTTTCATCAGAGAGGAACACATTGTGGCCCTGTTAGCTGTCCAGGCGATGCCAGTCGAGAAATGAGACAGATGATCATAGAGACTCTGAACCAGAACAAACCGTCCTCTTCCTCTGTGTCTCAGCCTGTCTTCAGAGACATCACCGTGCCATCCAGCACCATGACCACCATGACCGCCATGACCTCTATGACTGTACCTAAACTGCTGAAATAACCTGACTTTTGACCCCTGGAGACTAAGACATCCCCTTGATGCACTTTGAAAATACATTCACTGCAATGTCAGTGACGGCTTTGATGATTTATGATGACTCGATGTACAGAAACATTTTCAGGATTCCAGGTCTGTAACAAACCACGTCAGTTTTCATTTCAGTAAAATTTGGATAAACACTAAGCAATCCACACTGAATGATGTATGATGTTGGATTAGACCACCACAGGTCATCTGTTTATACACACACACATGCCCTGGATCTGCCGGTTTATGAGGAACAGGCAGCTTGCGTGACTATTGAAATGTTTAATCATCCCTCTCTTCTCATTGGCTGTGCGCATGGAGGAGCTCTGAGGGGTCCTGAGACTCCAGTACGAGCGTCTGACCGCAGGATGACATGTAATTATTCAAATCTTCATGTAACTGATACAATTTTGATTACACCGTGCCATAACTGGCTTTAAAATGACTGTTCAGATAGGAGTACTAGCAAACTGCTTCATATTTTATTTTAAGAATGTCACATTATGCAATAAACATTTCAAACCGCCACTTTGCTGTCAAGTATATTTAATAAAATAAAATCAGCAAGTGTACAATATAGTCTCATTTGTAAACATCAGTAAATGCATTAACTAACACTTATATACCAAATATTTTTATAGCATTTATTTACCTTTTTTAATGTTAAAAATGCTATGTTTAGGTTTTTACTTAAAAAAAAAATCTTTTAGATAGTCTTTATTAGTACATTTATGAGCTAACCATAATGTATAGAAAAAATGACACCACGGTTGCCTCTATTGGGATGTGGGCTCAATTGTGTGTTAAAATGTGTAGTGATGGGGACGACAAGACCGCCTATGCCGCGTCCGAGTCAAAGACCGATGCTGTGTCCGAAATCTCCACTCAAAGCACTATTCCCTACCCCCTATATTGGGGTTAGAGAGCAGAGCACTATATAGTGAGCTCACCAGCATAATAGAAACCACTTTCGGACACTACTCGATAGTCTCTTGGCGCCGTTGATTACATCATCTGTCAGCTGGTGTCGAATCCTGCTCTGGGCTAAAAAGATTTTTTTTAAATAAATATATTACATTATATTGAGCTTATTTCTCCAAAATGTAAAAACTAAAAGTGATTTCTGGCCGTTTTTGTTATAATGCGCTACTCCACACGTGATAATAACTTATTTTTATGATCAGCGCAATGCATGATGGTATGTAGGGCTTAGGATAGTGACCATCGGTTGTACACTACTTTTCCAAATGCATTCTGGGATACATTGAGTGGACTATATAGGGTATAATAATCATCACTATACATTCGGACAGCACTACAAAATGGCGAGCTCACTATATAGTCCACTATATAGTGAGTAATGGGGATTTCGGACGCAGCGGTGAGTCTTTGAAGGGTAGAGACCGTTGGTTTTCAAAAACAGTTAAATTCAGAATCCGTTTTTTAAATACGTCAAGATCCGAGTCAAGACCGAGTCTTTGAAGGGTCGAGAACCAAGTCCGTTGGTTTTTAAATACAGTCGAGTCCAGAGTCAAGACCAAGTCTTTGAAGGGTTCAGATCAAGTCCGTTGGTTTTTAAATACAGTCGAGTTCGAGATCAAGACCGAAGTCTTTGAAGGGTTAAGAACCAGAATTACGTTGGTTTTTAAATACAGTCAAAATTGAAGTTAAGACCGAGTCTTTGAAGGGTAGAGACACGAAGTCCGTTGGTTTTTAAATACAGTCGAGTCCGAAGTCAGAGACCGAGTCTTTGAAGGGTCAAGACCGAGTCCGTTGGTTTTTAAATACAGTCAGAGTTCGAGTCAAGACCGAGTCTTTGAAGGGTTCGAGAACCGAAGTCCGTTGGTTTTTAAATACAGTCGAGTTTGAAGTTAAGACCGAGTCTTTGAAGGGTTCGAGACCAGAGTCCGTTGGTTTTTAAATACAGTTCAGAGTCCGAGTCAAGACCGAGTCTTTGAAGGGTTAAAACCAAGTCCGTTGGTTTTTAAATACAGTCGAGTTCGAAGTCAAGACCGAGTCTTTGAAGGGTCAGAGACCAGAGTCCGTTGGTTTTTAAGTACAGTCGAGTCCAGAGTCAAGACCGAGTCTTTGAAGGGTCGAGACCAAGTCCGATTGGTTTTTAAATACAGTCAGAATTCGAAGTCAAGACCGAGATCGTTGAAGGCAGGCGATCTAGGCAGTTGCCTAGAGCGGCACTTTTGTAAGGGCGTCAAAATGTGAGCCAACCGGGAATGAACAATTCACAAATAGGTTATTTATATGATTTACTGAGCTGCCGCCGCCCGCAGCGCCGGTGAGTGCGAGCCGCTGCTCTCACGAGTCATGACTGGGTGAGGGGAAGTTCGGATCATTTTACTGACTCTCTCGAGTCATTCGAGTCATTTCGTAAGTGGCTTGGCTTTAAATGTTATTCTTTTAAAAGACAAATTTCCCGATCACATCCACCTACGCAATTTTGATTATATTCTGAATTAGGAAATCATAATGCAGTAAACATAAATAATTACTTTAACGATACCTTACGAGTCTTACTTTCATTTGAGTGATCCGTTCATTCATTCTGTCACATAATGAACAGATCGTCCGTTACTCACCGATCAGGGACAGGATGTCGTCGTCGAAACGATATCGCTTCAGGAGAACGCAGTTTCTAAAAGTTGATATTAATAAAAAATACTACCTTCGCAGTACAATGAAACAAGACTGGCAACAATCTTCATAGAGCGTGAACTGGCTCAGAGAATCAATAGAGGATGCAGTGAAGAGCTTTGCTGCGATGAAGGCCCGCCATGTGCGCTTCTGAAACGTAAGTTAAGCTTTATTTGTTCTTATGTCGTTGTTTTATGCTGAACCTGCTGATGAAATAATGTGCTTGCGGACATTTCATTTGTGTTTTTTTACGCACAGAAAGTGGTGTAAAGAAATTTGCAAACAACAGTAATTTGAGGAGGTGAAATGTGATTATTTGGAAAAGTCCTGTCATGACTGCTGAAAGAAAAATGCCAGCAGGCATTTGCCTAAATTGCCTCCTATAAACTTTATTATTGTTGATATTTTGGGCACACGTATATATGTATAATGGCATATTGGTCTTTGTGTGTTGTTGCTGGTATACAAGTGCACGCGCCGGTCCTGTTTGAAGGGTAAATACAGTCGAGTCCAGACCGAGTCCGTTGGTTTTTAAATACAGTCGAGTTCGAGTCAAGACCGAGACTTTGAAGGGTAGAGACTGAGTCCGTTTTTTTTTTTAAATACAGTTAGAGTCCTTTTGTTCTTAAATACAGTTGAGTTCGAGTCAAGAGTCTTTGAAGGGTCGAGACTGAGTCCGTTTTTTAAAACAGTGGATTCCGAGTCAAGACCGAAGTCCAGTACGTTGGTTTTTAATTGAGTTTGAAATCAAGACACGAGTCTTTGAAAGGGTCGAAGTCCGTTGGTTTTCAAATACAGTCGAATTAGAAATCAAGACCGAGTCCTTTGGTTTTCAAATACAGTCGAATTCTAGTCAAGACCAGAGTCCGTTGGTTTTCAAATACAGTCGAATTCGAGTAAAGACCGAGTCCGTTGGTTTTTAAATACAGTCGAATTCTAGTCAAGACCAAATTCGATTGGTTTTCAAATACAGTCGAATTCTAGTCAAGACCGAGTCCGTTGGTTTTCAAATACAGTCGAATTCGAAGTCAAGACCAAGTCCTTTGGTTTTCAAATACAGTTGAATTCTAGTCAAGACCCAAGTCCGTTGGTTTTCAAATACAGTCGAATTCGAAGTAAAGACCAGAGTTCGATTGGTTTTCAAATACAGTTGAATTCTAGTCAAGACCAAGTCCGTTGGTTTTCAAATACAGTCGAATTCGAGTCAAAGCAGAGTCCTTTGGTTTTCAAATACAGTCGAATTCTAGTCAAGACCTAAGTCGCGTTGGTTTTCAAATACAGTCGAATTTAGAGTAAAGACCGAAGTCCGTTGGTTTTCAAATACAGTCGAGTCCAAGTCAAGACCAGTCTTTGAGGAAGTAAGTCCGAGTTGAGATTTTGTCCTGACATATCAGTTTTGATATTCATAATTTAATATCACCCATTCACCCCAGTTAATGATCAACAGTTAGGCCTACAGACTAAGCTAGATTGGGAATTGTTAAGAGCAGACAGTCTTAAAGGGATAACGTTAGTTCACTTTGAAATTATTTTTTGGTTTGTTTTAGCTTACCTCAAGGGAATCCAAGATGTAGGTGTCTTTGTTAGGGATGCTCCGAATCGATCGGCCGAAGATCGGATCTGGCTGATAATAACATTTTATGACTCGATCGGTACTCACTAACTTGGCCGATCTTACAAACCGAATCAGCGATTTGATGACGTCAACGCGTGAGTACGTATGATGTGTGGGGACTTAAATTATTTGGTGAGCAGTCATGTCTTCGCCGGTGTGGAACTACTACGATGTTTCGAAATATTTTTAAAAAATTCGCTATTTGGCGTGTATTTTCCAAAGAAATCTCACGTGGAGGAGCATTGTCCAAAACATTTAATACAACGAACCTGATTCGTCACTTAAGAACGTGCCACTGCGAGACGTATGGCGATATGAAAAACGGGCAACGGCAAAAAAGGCAACGGGTAATCCGACTCTCACACTCAGCTTTATTTTGTCCTGCTCAGACTTGTATTGGACGATGTTTAAGTTACATCAGACTTCTCCATTTTAGGAGACTAAATGTTTATTTTGTCCTCCACAGTATTGGACAATGTTTAAATACACTTTAGGGGCTGCATTAAACTGTTCCATTTAGTTTATTTGTCTTATATTAAGTCAATTAAGCATCAGAGTCGGAATTGGTATCGGCCGATCACCATGACAAGAAATCGGTACTCGATATCGGCTGCAAAAATCCTGATTCGGAGCATCCCTCTTTGTTTCTGCAGCAGTTTCAATTTTTATATTTTTAGGTCAAACCGGTCTTGTGGCAGACTCGTTGCTCATCTTGTCGCTGCTTACTCCAGGCAGCAACTGAAGACATTGATGACCCTGACGGCAGTATCTGTACATTGCACCATGGGAAGTCATTTTCAAATAATGCCCATCAACATTGCATTTCATCATTATTGTTGTTATGTGTGTGTGTATTTTTATATAAACGTTAAAAAATCTCCCACTGTGGTCTGAGTCGAAGGGTTGAGTCTAGAGTCAAGACCAAGAAGTCGTAGAAGGAACATGTCCGAAGGCGACTCTAGAGAAAGCAGAAATCGGCCTCGAGATCCATCACTAATCAATTTGATTTGGAGTCATGCAATTTGGAATCAGTAACCGACTACAATTTGTAAGTAATCTACCCACAAAGCATGATGCATCAGATAACATGATTTCAAATCAGAAGTAACACAAAATGTCTTTTTTAAATATTTATTGCTAAGTTCTTGACAGAAATGATCAATTTGCCAAAAAATGCAAACGTGATCAGATTAATTTGACCTCTCAGTACAGATTAATCAACATTTACATATGAAATCCAGTAAACGTAAACTCGGAGGCAGATATCAAACCTCATCCATACAGTACAGCTTCATAAATCTATAAAAAGTGTAACGAATACAGTCGACATGGTTTGAACCTCGAGTAGTTAACTCCCTTTAGAGTCTATTTACAGATTAGTAACGATTTACCAAACCGAATGAAAGCACATTTAAAAACCTGCAACACTGTTGTGGACAGCGACTCTGTGGAAAGTCTACTCCACCGCATGTTACTAACCATAAATGTGCTAAAAACTCCTGGACAAGCAATTAAAGGCCTTGAGCCCTTTAGCAAAATCTCATGAAAATATCAAAATAAAATCCTTTAATGTATTTTTCTCAATACAAACATGCCAAATCTCCTTATATATATATTTGTATATATTTATTTAAAAAAAAAAAAACAGTTCAGGGCTGCTTTGGCAAAACTGCAATATGATTTCAGAAATACAACTTTGAAATTTTAAATATGTACTTTAAACACAAAAAATTAAGACTTGAAATTATTTCCAACACACTTCCAGCTGCTTGCATGGCAATAGGCACAAATGTTCGCCTTTTGGTTCTTTGACAATTCGCAGACACAAGCAAGATATTATGGACGCTCAAAGCTGTCCCGCATTAACAATAACTTTTTTTTCTTTGTTAGAAAGTAACTTGTGTGGAATTACAGTGCTTTAGGCTTAGGATGAACATGGATGAAGAATTTTGTCGGACTCAATCTTAAAGGGATAGTTCACTTTGAAATTCATTTTTGGTATGTTTTAGCTTACCTCAAGGGCATCCAAGATGTGTCTTTGTTTCCGCAGTAGTTTCAATTTTGATGTTTTTAGGTCAAACCGTTCGTATCTATCAGTCATATAATGGAGGTCTATGGTCACCACCTCAAAGAGCTTGCACAGACAAGTCCAGATTAAACATGATTTAATGATTTGTAAATGTAAGTACACATTGATGGCCTAAGACATCAGAAACGAGTGGTTTTTGTGAGAAACGAACAGTATTTATATCGTTTTTACTTCTTGAAACCACAGCCACAAAGAGATCCCTCAGATCACTTGGACGTGGCTGTGGTTACAGAGGTAAAAACGATATAAATACTGTTCGTTTTGTCACACAAACCGCTCGTTTCAGTGTCTTAGGCCATCAATGTGTACTTACATTTACAAGTCATTAAATCATGTTTAATTTGGACTTCTCTGTGCATGCTCTTTGAGGTGGTGACCATAGACCTCCATTATATCTGACAGACAGAACGGTTTGACCTAAAAATATCAAAATTGAAACTACTGCAGAAACAAAGACACCTACATCTTGGATGCCTTTGAGGTAAGTGAAAACATCCCAAAAATGTATTTCAACGTGAACTATCCCTTTAAAGAGATAGTTTGCCCAAAACTCAATAGTTGTTCCAAAACCTGTATGAGTTTCTTTCTTTTGTTGAACACAAAAGATGATATTCTAACGGATGTTGGTAATCAAAAATAAATACTACCGATGTCAACGGTCAGGTTACCAACAGTCTTCAAAAAATCTTTTGTGTTCAACACAAGAAAGAAAACTCATACAGGTTTGGAACATCTTGAGGGGCGAGTAAGTGATGAAAAAAATGAATTTAATTTTCGGGTGAACTATCCCTTTAAAGAGTCTCGTGACATGAGTAACTATGGCGGCCTCTAGTGGTCAGAGGTGTGAATGAGAGGCAGTCTTGCAGATCTGGCTATTTCAGTGCATTTCAAACACCCGACTCACATTTTTCAGAGAACAACAGTTGTAGTGCATCGCGTTGAGAAGGAGAACAGGGCAAACCAGCAGCGCATAATGTTGTAAGAGCATCATTAGAAGCCCTCAAAAAGTCCTCTCTGCTATCAAAAAGAGAATGCATATCTTCAATAACAAAACAAGAACTTCCAAAATATTCCTTTGCAGTATTTTTTCCATGTCGTTTTCTCTCGCAGCATGTATAAAAGCCTATAAAGATTCACCCGTGTCAGAAAAAACTAAAACTAAAAAAATACTGCACTACAGGACTCAAGTAAGTTTCCCTTCTCATTAACTTCGCCAGACGCTGTTAATGAGAGCGAAATAGCTTGAATAAAATCCTTCTGACAACAATAAACTATTCTGAACCTGAAACAAAATTCCTCTTACAATCCATCCTATTCAAACTATAACATTAAGATCATTTAATTTCTAAGAGAACTCATTAAGTTTAGCATCAGTCGTTTGCATTGGCTCTTTTTTTAAAGCAAACCTTTCCAGAGCTTATATAAACAGAACAAAACTCTATCTAAAGGGTCTCTTGAATCGCTGGCTGGCAGGGCTTTGGTCCCCTGCTTTCTGTAAATCGGTTTTGTCAAGAGCTTCTGAGGTGTTTGGGACAACATACTTCAGCCGGAAACCACCTGAAACATACAGACGTGTATCAGTATGAGCACTAAAAGCAAATATGTGGACACAAAGCACAGGCAGCACTACCGAGTACTGGAAGTAGATTGTGCAAATAATTTGGACTGTGTTAGTTCATGTATTGATGCTTATAATTTATATGGCAGACCTATAGGTTCGGATGTTTTGTTTATTCCAGCCAAATAAAAGGGCCCCTTGGTATGTATCTCTGTCGCCCCCTTAAGGCTTTTTACTGCCACTGCGATCAGCAACACAAGAACACACTGGTGTCGTTTAAAGCCCTTTGAAGCTGCACTGAAACTCTCGTTTGGACCTTGAACCGTTTGGTTCCCATTGAAGTCCATTATATGGAGAAAATCCTGGAATGTTTTCATCAGAGACCTTAATTTCTTTTCAACTGAAGAAAGAAAGATGTGGACATCTTGGATGACATGGGAGTGAGTGAATTATCGGCAAAATGTTTTTTTTTAAAGTGAACTACTCCTTTAAGTGAAAGTAAACAGCGGTTACTGCTTAAACATTACTACGGTGGCGTATTGCATTCACTTGAAGAAAAAAAAATCTACTCTGTTTTTCTGAATTAACAAGTTAATTTTTCATGAGAAATTTTTTTTTGCTGTTTTTCTGAATTAACGAGTTAATTTTTCATGAGAAAAAAAATTTTGCTCTGTTTTTCTGAATTAACGAGTTAATTTTTCATGAGAAAAAATTTTTTTGCTCTGTTTTTCTGAATTAATGAGTTAATTTTTCATGAGAAAAAAGGTTTTGCTCTGTTTTTCTGAATTAACGAATTAATTTTTCATTAGAAAAAAAGTTTTTGCTCTGTTTTTCTGAATTAACGAGTTAATTTTTCATGAGAAAAATTTTTTTGCTCTGTTTTTCTGAATTACGACTTAATTTTTCATGAGAAAAAAAGTTTTTGCTCTGTTTTTCTGAATTAATGACTTAATTTTTCATAAGAAAAATTTTCATTCAGGAAAACAGAGAAAAAAAAATTCCATGAAAAAGTAACTCATTATTCAGAAAAACAGAGCAAAAAAAAATTTGTCATGAAAAATTAACTCGTTAATTCAGAAAAACAGAGCAAAAACTTTTTTTCTCATGAAAAATTAACTAATTAATTCAGAAAAACAGAGCAAAAAAAATTTTTCTCATGAAAAATTAACTCGTTAATTCAGAAAAACAGAGTAGATTTTTTTTCTTCAAGTGAATGCAATACGCCACCGTACATTACAGCTTCAGTCTGTGCTATCAATGTTAATCAAACAACAAATGACAGTGATAAATCACTGCTCTTGAATGAATGACTTTTGTAGCTTTAATAAGGATTATTCTAAGTTATATTTAATGTATACAGTGAAGACTATGCAGTTACTGTATTTTACATTTGATTTCTTTATTCTCTGTTCTAGGTTGTTTCTCTGAATACCAGTACATCCTCCTGAAAAACTTAAAGCACTGTTTATTTCATTAGAATTTTTGTTCTGTTCCGATTGTCCATTTTATCCATAATTCGTTTATTTGTTCTTATTGTCTTGCTGACGGTTCACTTGTCTTCTGTAACTGTTTAAGAGGAGCTTTACTCGGCTACATTAGTTAACCTAGTATTAATTTTAGCCTATCATTATCTAAAAATTACTCATATCATGAAAAAATGACCAAAATAATCAGAATTATTATTTTTATCCATAATAAAGCAGCCCTACTTTGAACCATAGAAGCTGTCTTTTTCTGATTTTCTTTTTTTTTTAATACAGCATACACATTTCCAGTATTTTCTGGTTGTATTCTAATGTATAAATAGATAGACAAACTGAACAACTTAAAGCACTGTTTATTTCATTTTATTTTCACTTGTTCTGTTGCGATTGTGCCATTTTGTTTCTAATTTGTTTATTTGTTCTTATTTTCTTGTTAGACGGTTCACTCGTCTTCTGTAACCATTAAAGAGCTTTTACTCTGCTACATTAGTTAACCTAGTATTAGTTTTTGTTGAAGTAGCCTATCATTAATTGTGAAATTTTACTGAGATATAAAAATTACTCATATCATGAAATAAGACTTTGATCATATCACTTACCAATAATCACATTGTCAATATTGACCAAAATAATCGTGATTATGATTTTTTTTTCATAATAGAGCAGCCCTAATTTAACCAAAGAAACGGTCTTTTTCTGTTTTTCTTCTTTTTCTTTTTTTTAATACAGCATACACATTTCCAGTATTTTCTGGTTGTATTCTAATGTTTATACTTTATTATAATTTCCAAGTAATTAATTTTGTTCAACATTTTATTAATACCCAAGCAGATAATGGAGATGATATGCAAAAATTGCAAATTGGGATGTGCAAAAAAAAAAAAAATTACATCTGTCTTTGCATACTTGTGTAGAGGCGTTACCCGCATCATCGTACCTGTAACCCCAGCGTCGATGGACGGTTGCTTGCAGTCTTGAGCGTAATGTCCGCTCATGCCGCAGTTATAGCAGGACACGTTGTTGTTCTTCTTCATGTTGGTTCCGCCAGACATCAGGCCGACCGGCGGGAAGACAGGAGGGTAAAAGCGACGGAAGGGAGGCATCTGAGGCAGGCTGTAGCCCGCCTGCGATGCCAGTCATGTGATCTGAGTGAGCGTGGAGGAACGCTGTAGGGGGACCACTGTGGTGTAGAAGGACATACCACGTCCCATTATTCTGATGACCCTGGGCAGGGAAGCTGTTGCATAGAGACGGAGGGAGGTGGAAGAAGGTGGGCGGAGGCCCAAACATCTGGCGGGCAGGTTGGGGCGGCAGGAAGTAGCTGGGTGTCTGATGGGTGCCGTTGCCCCCACAGGTGCCCCGACAGCCGCAGGAGTTGCACCCCCCCTGCTGCATCCCGCACGCCTGAGGGGTAACCGGAACACTGGAGCTGTTGATGTAGGACAAGGAATCGCTCTGAGCGGTGCTGTGTGTGACCGCGGGGGGCCGGTAGGGGGCCCGGCCCCGGGGTGTGCGTGGGTACACTTGTGGGGCAAGGTCCCGGTACTTGGCTATTGGAGAGAGTGCAGGAACTGGCGCTGGCAGCAACGGAGGACTTGGCGTTTGTTTTGACAGGGATTGTTGGTTGTGGCGTTGGCGGGTTGTAGAGGACACTGGCTGGCCGAGAGGGCGCTGACGCACGCCATGACGGCTGCTGCAGTGGTTGAGCGCTGGCCGATGATGTTCCCGGGGTCTTGGGCCAGTGGGATGGTGATGGTTATCTTCCCTGCCCAGTGTCCCTCTGGGTATTGTTGTACTGCAGGGAGTAGGGGAGGCACGCGGTCAGTGCCAACTCCACCACTGAAGGAGGCTGCGGGACGTTCTGGGGCTCGGCAACCAATGGATTCACCATGGCAACCGCTTTCCGCCAACGCCTTTTGGGCGGGGTGAGTCTTTTCAGCTGGCTCCTGGGCCAGAGTTATCCGACTGACTCTCTGTATCTGAATAAACAGGAGTTTAAACTAATTAAAAATGTCAATCATTTAATAAAGGTGTCAAACTACAGTATATGACAACAGATTAGAATTTTTAAATCAAATTACTTTCTAGAGGACGTGACCAATGGTTAGAGGAACACATTCGCTCATCTGAGCCTAGTATTTATACTGAGCCTAGTATTTATAGTAGCCTAACCCATTACAATAGTCACTTTACAGTTATGTCAATGCAGTTATGTCCAACAAGAAATGAAGAGTTTAGATGCAAAAGCCTCTAAATGCCATTTGAAATTTTCTTCTAAAATGACCATTTTTATCAAGCTTGTATATTTAAGTTCAGTAATTTCACTTAAATGGCAATTGATAGATTACCTATTAATTGTCATTTAAGTGAAATTACTGAACTTAAATATACAAGCTTGATAAAAATGGTCATTTTAGAAGAAAATTTCAAATGGCATTTAGAGGCTTTTGCATCTGAACTTCTTCAAATATTGTAGCAAAATTTTTATTTTTGTCAGAGTTATTGCGCTTTTTCTATTGCACTTCTGTTTGGCTCACGTGTTCAGTTTAGTTTGCATAAGGCTTGTCCACTCCTGTCCTTAATCGCATCCAAAATAAAAGTTTGTGTTTACATAATATATGTGGGTGCACTGTGTATTATAATATATATATATATATATATATATATATATATATATATATATATATATATATATATATATATATATATATATAAATAAATACATACACATGCATGTATATTTAAAAAAAAAACATTATATATAAAATATTTATAAATATATAAATCTATATACAGTACATACAAAAAAATATTGCTTAAATATATACAAGCACGTGTGTGTATTTATATATAAATATATATATATATATATATACATATATATATATAAAATAATTATACACAGTGCATCCACATATATTATGTAAACACAAACTTTTATTTTGGATGCAATTAATCGCGAATAATCGTTTGACAGCCCTAAGAACGAAATGCCACATCTCCCAATTCACTAAACAGCATCTGACAGGGCAAGTTACATTAAACTATCCGCTTTAGCTATATCTTACCAGTTATTTTAAAGCCCTTAATATAAAGACATTTTTTGGACAAATTGTATTATGCACTTTCCCCACAGCAGCTCACTGTTTCACTATTTTTCAGATGTGTTTGTAATATTAAACTATTGTTTATTGATATAAATGTTATTGCCTCATCCTATATCGTTTGGACAAACTATTAAAAACACATTCTGAAAACCATTCTGCATTTCTCCTCTTAAAACCAGACCATTCTCAGTTGTAACTGAGTTATGGTCTGGCAAAGCAGTCATAGACAAATAATTTCCAGAGGGCATCACCAACGGACATCAGGGTAGACCTTAAACCAATCAGCGTGATGAAGGAGATGACGTATGCATCTCCAAATGTTGTTCTTTGCTCGGTTTTTAACAAAAAGGAAATATTCAAATCGCTTAAAACGACCGATAGCTGATTCAACAGTGATGTTGGACTGGCATCATCTTTGTAATGCGGCAACAAAATCTGCTTGAAAATCCCAGCGCTGTCGTCATTGTGTAAAGCCTGCCCAACGTTTCTGATTGGTGCTGCGATTTCTGCGGACTGGAAATGGGCTTGAATGAGCTCTTTGCCAGATTCACTTTCAGAGCAAATCTAAATTTGCCAGAAGTTGTCTGTTTAAAGACCTTTGTCTTCAGACGCGATCACCTTGTACCCAAACCATTTCGAATACTAAAAAGGACAAATTGCTTTCCTCTTTTGTAAGTCGTTTCGATAAAAGCATCTGCTAAATGCAGAAATTTAGTGTAGTAAAATGTAACAGCTGATCGTGTTCTGTATACTGTCCTCTCCAATAAAGGCCAAGAATATAATGTGTATAAATAAATGTAACACACCTTGGTCCTCCAGGCTCTTCTGGTGAACAGGGCTAGACGGCACCGAGTTCGAGCTCTCCGATGATGTGTCCCCATACCGATCTCTCCCAGTATTATGAAACCAAAGGACAAGAGAACACAAGGTTGTAGGTCACTATGAGGTGGTAATACATGTATGTGTGATGTACTTAGAGATGCACAGATATTGATCATTATTGTTTTGTGGTTTTTCTAGCCATGGCACAAACACCTTTGCAAGCTGCCTGGTTGATCATCAGTGCTGCAGAAGGTTTCTGGATCCCATTAGAACTCTTGACACCAGCGACTCGTCGTCCTCGTTCCCTGAAAACATACAACAGTGGTACAGCAGCCATGACCATAAACTCCTGCTGCATCAGTGAGTACAAGAAGGAGTAGTTCACTTTTAAAAAAAACTTTTGCTGATAATTTACTTATCCAAGATGTCCATGTCTTTCTTTCTTCAGTCGAAAAGAAATTAAGGTTTTTGATGAAAATATTCCAGGATTTTCTCCATATAATGGACTCCATTGGAACCAAACGGTTCAAGGTCCAAGACACTTTCAGTACAAACTGTTCAAAGGGCTTTAAACGATTCCAGACGATTAATAAGGGTCTTATCAAGCGAAACGATCGCTCATTTAATAAAAAATAACAAAGTTTAAGTTTTATAAGCTCAAATGCTCACCTTGCTCTGTACTGCGATGCACGTGACTCTCCTGTTCAAAACTCATTCATTAAAATTAACAAATCTTTTTCCGAGTCAATTCGTTCGTTTTGTTCGTTGAATGAAACAAATGACTCGAAAAAGATTTGTTCATTTTGATGAACAAGTTCGAACAGGAGAGTCACAGAACGTGCTTATAAAACTTAAACTTTGTATTTTTTTTTTTAAATAACGGATTGTTTAGCTTGATAAGACCCTTATTTATTGTCTGGAATCATTTAAAGCCCTTTGAACAGTTTGTACTGAAAGAGTCTTTTGGACCTTGAACCGTTTGGTTCCCATTGAAGTCCAATATATGGAGAAAAATCCAGGAATGTTTTCATCAAAAACCTTAATTTCTTTTTGACTGAAGAAAGAATGACACGGACGTCTTGGATGACATGGGGTGAGTAAATTATCAGCAAAAGTTTTTTCAAAAGTGAACTACTCCTTTAAATCGTTGTTGTTGTTGTTGTTTTTTTGCCGTACATTGTCAATTTTCAAAATGTTATCTCAGTTCAGACACAAAAACCAGGTCAACATTACAATCTGCACCCAAGTAGAAGGAAATTAATGAGATGACAGTGTGTGTGTGTACCTTTTTCCAGCTGATCTTCCTTTGTTCTTCTGTCCAGCTGTGAAGATTCTTCTGTCATTGGTGCAGCTCTGCAGAGACAGAACAAGAGTGTGTGAGCATAACCTCAAAATAAATTACCTCAAATTGTTAGAATGACTAACTTTGTCAGTACTGTATTTGTTACTTTAAATTAGTATGCAAAATAGTTTACACAATCAAGTAGTATGCTGCATTGTAATCACATTAGTTCATTAAGTTTCAAGCTGAATTCAGTGAGTAGCGCCCTGCCCACGTGTTTTGACAGTCCAATCGAAAGTGATTCTTCCCAGTTCATTATTAACTTATGGAAATGGAATTTGAGTACATTGAATTATAGGATACACTACAGTATTTCATTATAGAGAAACAATTTCACAGCCTCACCTGTTCCAATTCAGTTTCTTTCTTCCAAACTCTCTCTCCATTCTGCTCACAGTTTCCTCTCCTCTGGCATTCAGAGCGCTGATTACTACACAAGAGGAACACAGATCATGTGTACATTAGGTAAATTAAATAGGTATATATTTTCTATAACATTATGTCTATGTCTTTTCCATCTCTCCTTTTGATCAATTGAATGCATATTTGCTGAATATAAATATGAATTTATTTAATGAAGGTCTACCTCAGTCCCGCAGCTCTGACACTGTAAGCCTCTCCATCTGTGAAAGAGAAAGGACAGCGTTGAGACTTGCAGCAGTCAGTAATGGTGTAATGGTGCTGGTGTGTGTTTCTAGGGCAGATCTGACAGGTCTGGATCGCTCACCCTCCTCTAGGCTGGAAGTCTCGGAGCAGTCCTCAGAGAAACCACGTTCAGGCTGATGGATTCTGGTCACGGGCGCACTGGTACCTGCAGAGAGGAGCAGACGGTTAGTATTACAAAGAGAGATCAGGACAGATTTGGTCATTTTAACAGTCATTAATTGATAACATTTTCTGATTGGCCAGTGAGAAGGGTCCTCACAGTGGTTACAAGGCAGTACAGAAGCATCAGACAGGAAGAACCTGGAAACATCACATCTCTGAAGGACATCCTGTGATAAAGACAGGAACTTCTCCCTGCAAACCAACAAGAGAAAGGTACAGCTTTTTAAAATAGTGAAACATCTTCTTGCTGGTACAGGCGAGCACAATCTGTGACCGCATCTGAAGTGTGCTACAGGAAGTAGAATCCCCTCTGGTCCTGACATCAGTGTTACTGACCCAAATACTGCCATGTGCTCAAGGACACTTTGTTTCAAGTGACAAAAAAACAACATTGAACACTGATTCCCTTTAACAATTTGGTCATCAAATCTTCAAATCGCTGAAAGAATTAAAACCATCTGCATACTTTTATATAATTTAAACATTGAAACTAATAAAACGAATGCTCTCGTAATTTAAAATTAATTCATTCATTAAATATAAAATATATATGCATGGCTAAATGCAGGTTATAATGTGATTATACACATCAGCAACAAAGTGTCGCCCAGATCCGGTACATACGTGGAATCCAGATGTGAGCCGGATCTGGGCCAACACAATGTTGCAATCCGGCTAATGAGAGCGAATAGTGCTTCAAATTGAACAATAACATATACAAGCGTTATATATATACAAAAGACAGAGAGCCTAAGCAAAAGTAAGGACTTTTTTTCAGGAGTAACGCAAATGTAACATAACAAAATGAGATTCACCTGAGGTTCCTCTCCAGTTCTCTTGATTCACATTGATCTCCACGACTGAGTAATCTGACGATGCCCTTCTCAAAGCCATCTGGGCTCTGATCCTTAGGAAGCTGAGAGAGATAGAGGGATTGTTTTAGGCATTATTTTACCTCACTTTGCACAATTTGCATTGTCTACAGCTAAACAGGAGGTAAAATGCCAAATAAGACAAAAAACTGAAAGATAGACTGAAAAGGCTAATGCACCATACTGTGCATACTACATTTGCAGTATACAAAATGAATACCATGCACAGTATGAGAACTATCTGTATGTAATGTAGAGAATAACCAGATGACCCAACTATCTATATTAGACAAAATTTGCTGATTTGCACAACCAAAATTTGCACAAATTGCAACCAAACCACACTGTGGAAAACTGTATCCTACAATGCAATGTGCCCAACCTGACCCTCCATTTCCAGTGTAATATCTTGAGTCTCGATTCAATAATTTGATTAGAATGTAATTTCTCTTGTAATGTAATTTACACACACACACACACACATATGGATGGATATTTTCCATCCCCTAACCCCAACCCTAAACCTACCCATCCCAGAAAACTATCTGCACTTTAACATTTTCAAATAAGCATTATCTAGTATGTGTGTTCATGTAATCCATTTCTTTCGTCAGGGACCGCTGGCTGGTCCCCACGATGTAGGTTAAACAAGTACACACAGTATACAGTACATCAGTGTTTTTATTGTTAACTTTCGAAAATATAGAAAAAAAAATATATATCAGTATATATGAAGAGTTCAAATGCAAAAGCCTCTAAGTGCCATTTGAAATTTTCTTATAAAATGACCATTTTATCAAGCTTATATATTTAAGTTCAGTAATTTCACTTAAATGACAATTAATAGGTAATCTTCATTGCCATTTAGAGTGAAATTACTGAACTTTAATTTACAAGCTTGATAAAAATGAGTCATTTTAGAAGAAAATTTCAAATGGCACTTGAGAGGCTTTTGCATCTGAACTCTTACATATATATATATATATATATATATATATATATATATATATATATATATATATATATATATATATATATATATATATATATATATATATATATATATATATATATATTGAATGAAAAACTGAAATGAAAGTTTCCTTGGCAGTTAATTGAAAAAAAAAAGATTAAGTTGAGGTATTAAAAAAATCTGAAACTAATAACAAAAGTACAAAAAAGTAACACAATGACTATAACCTGAACTAAAATTAAAATTAAGAATGAAAAAATAAAAATAATTTACTAAAAATTAAAAATATGAATCACACACTGAAGCACACACAACGCAGTGTGCAGAATGCTAGTATTCTGTTTTCGAACAGAGCTAGAGAGAGGGAGACAGAAACCGAAACAGATGGACAGTCCCTGTTGGTCTGGGCAGGTGGCATCTAGCCCAACTGGTTGGCACACTGGTATGTGCGCCAGATCCAGCAGACTAAACAAACACAAAAATACAGCACCGAAAACCTGTCTCTCTGCTCACCTTTAAAAGAAAATCCTCCAACTCAGCGATGAGTTTTGGTGACCGCAGTAGATGAAGAGTCTGACCATGTCACCTGCAAAAGAGGAGAAGCTCGTGTGAATAGACTAGTATTGCTGTCATTGCTCTGAACATAATGAATCTTTTACTTGGATTCCCAAAGCTCATCATGTTTCACCCAGACATGAATAACTGTGCTTGTCCACAAATGCCTTAACATGGATTTCTTCACATGGTCCAAATATTCCAATCCTTTGGGTTCCAGAAATGACATTACAGCAAGAGAACATTTGAGCTCTTAGACTATTAGCTCATTTCCAAATCGTATGGTGTGTTAGGTAAATAAAATATTCGAATGGAATCTCCCATTGAAATATGGGCATACCTGAAATATTTAAACCAGCCTAAATAAAGACAATGACATCAGCATGGGGCGTATGCCCAGAATCCATTCTTGCCAAACTGGGTCACTGCACTTTTTTTTAGGCCTCAGCATTTCAACCGATAGCATTCAATTGGTTTAAATGAATTCCCCAAGGCTTTAGCTTCTAAGAGTCTCTGAGCTAAATTGAAAAGAACATTTAAACATACGTAACATATTTTTTAATCGGTAAAGACTAAGGTCTATTATATTCAAACATATCTTAACCTTCACTATGGTTAAAGAAAATTGGGGACAGTGAGACTTTTTTTTAAGAAAACACTTAAAATTGATAATTATTGATAATGTTTTTTTACTATTTCAAATTGTGTCTTACACAAAAATCCACATATATAGAATTAGAATTACACAATGTTTAAATAAATTTCAGCCATTGTAAAAATTCCATTCCGTTCCAGATATCCACTCAAAAAGACTCGATTAGATGATGTCTGTAATTGTGCCAATTCCTCTATCTCAGACAACAGAGAAAGTGTTGAAGTGTTTATCTGTAACTCCAAACCGGCTCTTTCAACACCCGGGTAGCCCATCGCGCAGAGTAAATATTTTAGCCTTAACAAGGGCTGGCACGCGGTTCGGTCTGCTTCTCCAGTGAATACTGATGTCTTAATCGTAGGGTTTGGCGAGACACAGGTGGTCAGGGTTCAGTGCTAAGCCTGGGAAAGGGTGGAGAATCAGTCTGACGGTGATGCATGGGAATTTCTGATTGGGATGCAACTCACATTAAGTTGGAATTTAAGACTTTAAAACAAACAGAATAAAGGTCAGTGGCTCGAATTTGGGGAGAAGATTTCCAAAGATTTCCTTTTTCATTCACTTCTTGTTTTGATTAGAATGGTTGAGGTGAACTCATTCTGGATTGGAATGACGCACGCGTACTAACCAGGCTTGATTGGGCACAAATCACAGCATCTAATGATTTTATGTTCACACTGAAAATAAAAAACAGCTGCATTCCAGAGTTTTTCCCTCTTTGTCGCCATCTCTGTTCGGAATCTGCAATTGCAGTCATTCACGGAATTATCAACTTGCACGCGAGTTGCAGTCTCTTTTTTCTGTAGCCACTCCGAAGTCTTTTGCATTTTAAAGCGGGTGAGTCTCTAGTTGTCACTGGTGACCATTGTTTGAACTTTTCTGGATACCGCCATCACATTGATAAGTTTAATTATATGTATATAATTTCAGGCCGGGACTTTAACGCGTTCATTAAGATTAATTAATTACAGACTTTAACACATTAATTACACAAAAAAATTAACGCATTTTAATCCCACTTATTTTTGCACCACAGAACATTTCTCACTGGATTAGTTTCGGCAGAACCGATTTTACTGGAGCACCAACTAGCGTTATGCTCATAGACGCTTCAGACAACTAAACAACAAACCACAGTGAACAAGAACGATGAAGCTGACGAGACCGCTTTGTTTGGTCCCGTGGATGGAAAATTTTGTTATAAAAAAGAACGGATGGAAGCGTCATTAAGAGCAGGGTTGTGTGCAAGCTATGCAACAAGGAATTCGCAGATCACATCGACCCTCAAGTTTTACCTCGACGCAAAGCATACACAATTGCACTGGTCTGCTGGACTTGGTTGGACAGAAATAAACAATATTTTGTTACCCCTTAACTGTCACCGTCCCGTATACGGACGCCTAACTTTACTTCAATTTATTACTATTAAATCCTAATCTAATTATGACAAACTATATATCGTTGGAAAGGTCTAAGACTCCTAAATAGATATTTGACTGCTGTTTTTTGCAACAAATTATGAAGGAAGAGTAACCGATAAATTTTTGACAAGAGTGCACCTCTAAAAATTCTGCCTCATAACAGACCTTTGTCGCAATTCTGACCTTTGTCACAAAAAGCCAATTGATCGACTTTTAATCATTGCAAATTCTGTTTTTATGCTAAAAGTTAATAATAAAACAAATAATCTAATATTTTTCAATAAAAAAAATTATAGTATAATATTATTCTCTAAAAATTATAATATGTATATATTATCCTCTAAAATATAATATTATTTTTTATCGCCTTTTTATTATATCACATATTTTAGTAGTTATCATAAATTAGGTATCATTTAAAAAGCTTACGAACTCAGAATTCATCCTGTAAAAACCGTTTTGAAATTGGACGTTGCGTACCATAGAAACGGTATTATTGTATTAGGCCCCTCCCCTTTTGGGCATCATCTTTCATAATTTATTATCAAAACCTTTTCTAATCTTGACAAAACACATTGTCAGAAAGGTCTGAGTCTCAAGGTTCCATATTTAGTGACGGACGTGATATTTGGATGGAAATTTGTTAATTTGTTATGGCAGAATGCATACAATTAAATTCAATGGAATTCAATGGCACCCGGTGGCTATTTTTGGTATAACGCCTAAACAAAATCTCATGGGAACTTCAAAATTTGTGATATCAACTTTAAATTTGGAACACAACTTGTTTAGATATATAGCTTACATTTTATAGTAATTGTATTGTAAAAAATATTTTTTTTTAATAATTTTTTATATTAAAATAATATATTAATAAATAATATTTGATTTACTGTAAATTATAACTTCCATAACTTTTTCATACTTTAATTTTTTGAAGTGCTTTCACTTCAGTAATAATCTGCTGATTGTTTCTTTAAAACAAGACCAAACTTGTGTATATATTCCAAAGCATTCTTGAATTACAACCATTTAAGTTTGTATAGTGCATTTTAATGTAAATTATCAAAAAGGGGGTGACAGGTAAGGGCTTAAGCTTATGTATTCAGTCATTATTCAATGGTATACTAAAAATCCCTGTGAAAAAAAAATCTCACTGTTCTCAGTTCAAATATTTATGCTATTAAAATGCGATTAATTTCGATTCATTAATTGCAAAGCCTCTAATTAATTAGATAAAAAATTTTAATCCAGATCCCGGCCCTAATATAATTATATAAGTGCTGTGAGAAAAGGCTTTAAATCTCCACCTCCAACATCCTCACACGCAATATAGCCTTCCAGCCGAGACTGGGTAAAGACACTTTATATTAATTTTCATATATGATAAATTCCTTGTGTCTTAGAGTTAAAGTCGCACAGACAAAATGCAATAAACTTGTAATCTATCTTGCTTTCGGACGCATAAAGTCTTTAAGCACACTTTTAGAGCATTTCCATCCAGCAGTTTTCAATACAATATCCCCAAATGCGCATAAAAATAGGTGGATGAAAACATACCTACATACAGATTGTGATTTTAAACACTTCAAATCTCTGTCAGCACTGTTTTCCATCTTAATATATCCTGGGGAAAGTAGAGCAAAAGTCGTGTGTCCTCAATATGTCTCCTTCCCACTTCAGCCTCCAACAACCTTTAGGTTCTGAAAACTGAACAACAGCCCAACAGACAGGCTGTTATGGAAATTTTGTTTATTTGTAATAAATGAAGAATTTGTTGTCACTGAACATTTAGACCCTGAAATGGAATGGTTGTATAATGCCGAACCAACAGTCAAATAACGTTTTATTTACTTGTCAAAGCCAATTTTCACTCGCACACTGTAACTTTTAGGCAGACAGTTCAGCATGACCTTTTACAAGACCTGATTAATATTGAAATTGTCAAAGCCATTTTAATAGTGAAACTAGTTCATGCATCCTAAAAAAACAACGCTCAAAAAACAAACCAGAATGAGTTATGGCTCAACAACTAAAAACCAGTCTGACTAGAGACTGATTAAAACCAGTCCATCAGCATGACCAAAGCCTAGTTAGGGCACTGAGTTAATCCAGCGATTAATTTTTTTCCTCATTAAATATAGTTTCAGTCGAAAATGTGACACAAAATCAAAGTATAAAAGGTTGTGAATTCAATTGACCTATGGCTAAGCCACGCCCCCTCCACTCAATCGGACAAACAGTCAACATTCGGGGACAGGCACTATGGCAGCTGTCACAGTAGGAGACATTTCACAGGAGGCAATTGGTGATTTTTGGAGACAGAAAGATTTTATATATATATATATATATATATATATATATATATATATATATCTTGAAGTTACCTAAAGGGCTTTAACTATGCATTGGAGGGTTATATTAATAATTTTATTGTTGAAAAGGTCGATGAAAAGCTTCAGCTCCATTTACATGAATCATTCAACACAACATTGTTAACATTTGTTATTTACAGATACGTTAATGAAGCCAAGTGACATGATGTACAACGCAGCTAGAAGCTAACGTTAACGTTTTCTAATGTTTGGCTAACGTTAGCCTAACGTTATGTTAGAGATTTTAAAGATAACGTTGAAACATGTTGTCGATTTAAGGCCATTGCACACGGAGTCCGAAATTTTCGCACGTTAAAGAAAAAAAAAAACGACCTCACGTTATGTCAATCACGTTTGCACACCGCCTCCAAAACTTTCGTCCGTCATAAAAAATGCGGATCAGGTTAGATTTTCTGCGTTTTCGCATCCACAGCCAGCATTTTGAGAGGTTTTTTGACTATTCAGGGCCGACTGGAGCTCGTTCCGCACATCTTTGCATGCGCAGTGCTTTCAGTTTCGAGTTTTTCATTTCGATCAAGTGTTCTCTTCTCTCGATTGGATTATGAAAGAAATAACCTCCCCATTCAATCAGATTGAAATTTCGGATCGATTAAAAGGTGTGATTGAGCAGCCAATTTAATAACTAATGTATTATTTGGGTACAATAGGCTATATAACAGCTTAAAATATTCAGCTGTTCTGTCTGCCCAGCGCTTAGAACCGGCCCGCGTGTGCGCGCGCGTGTATGTGTGTGTCTCCAACATTTTGCGTTTTTTTTTCCGCAGCGGTTTAATAAATACGCATCGGACTCGGTGTGCAAGGTTTCTCTGCGTGACGAATTTTTAGGCTGACGAACACGGAAAGACGCATTACGAAAATTTCGTACTCAGTGTGCAATGGCCTTTAGTAGGAACAGATGTAGACATCCTTGTTTAATTTATCCACGTTTAGTTGGTATTGTGGTCTACCGCATCACTTAATCGCAGACACTTATCTCGGTTAGAGATGTCATCTGTACCCCATGAACACTTTGACCATTTAAACTTAAAATGACAAGAAAAAACGAATGAAAACTGACTAACTGCAATGCATTTCAATGCACGTGGAAGCAGAGAATGTCCGAGTGTATTGGGTTAGTTGCGCACTGTGATTGGCTCATCGTGTTTGAGGGCATGTCTTAGCCATAGGTCAATTGTGTTGACCAAATAGGTCATTGTTCAAACTAAAAATGCAAAAATGACTCTCTCACTTATCAAATATGTCAGACAATTACAGTACAGCCCAAACAAAACATGCAAGATGTTCATCTTGCTTTCCTTAGTTTCATATTTTCCGTGGTACACTACAATGATTTTTACAGGATATTTGTTGTAGGTTTTGTGATAAAACTGTTTTGTAGGATTCCAAGGCAGTATTGACCCCTGAAAATTACACGATACATTAAGCAGAGGAGAAGAAAAGCACTTCTCTCAGTCAGGCCTCTCTCTCTCTCTCTCTCTGACTGTTTTGGCACTGCTCCATACTCTCACTGTGAGCCGAGCCAAAGCCTCTTTGGTGAGGCTGTCAGCTCTGTATCAACAACCGGATGTTTACAGCTCAGGCTTTGCATGTTTCCTGACTTGTCCCAGAGAGACAGGAATCTCATGTACACAGCCGAGAGCGAAGCTCAGCTTTCAGGACATGTCTGCAGCCATCAGAGGCTGAGTGCACGTTCATCTTAAGGCCTTTTAACGCCATGAATAATGCAAAGCGTGTATGCAAATCTAAAACAACAGCTTCTACAAAGACATTAACTGTGAATTGATTCACACTGCACCTACGCAACATCAATGTTGTTTT
Organism: Hybognathus amarus; assembly: GCA_030378365.1. Lineage (NCBI taxonomy): Eukaryota > Metazoa > Chordata > Actinopteri > Cypriniformes > Leuciscidae > Hybognathus > Hybognathus amarus. The sequence goes on from JAQIUQ010006219.1 coordinate 180,060, forward strand.
TAACCAACCACATTAGCACATATAAAACGAATCATAATACGCTGTACAGCATATTTCCGAGTGGAACATAATATGCAATGAGGAGGAAAAAATGTAGTGTGGGATTTTATCCAGTTGGGAATTGACTAAAATCATTGAAACGTGGGTGTTGGCATACCAGAATGTGGCCAGGCGGCTTGGTATTGAAAAAACATGTACAATAACACCAAGAACATGAATTAAGAAAGTTAATGCCATAGCAATTTCCATAGCAATCTAATCCCACTCCATATTAGCTGTATAATATCATATACATCAAATATTAAGGATGCAGCAATATTAAAATTGTGGCATATAATGAGACTAGCTAATAATTATTGTCATTGTGTGGCCTAAAGAAAATTTATTTAAAAATGATTAAAACTATTATATTTAGCAATGATTATGCAGGGAATAAATTTGGTGTTATGACTACAAACTTATTTCACAATATGAAAAATTTTAGGTTTTTAGTTATTTGTATCGCTTTATTTTTGACATCGAAAATAAAAAAGCTTTCTGCATTCCAAATTGGAAAAAAACACTGGAATTTATACGGAAAAACCAACGGCATCATTATGGTTTATATCACGGTGTAAGACGATCACTGGGGAAGCCTCCAGAGCTGAAATTCAGATATGGTACATCGGCGTTTCATTTTCGCTATAAACATTAGACCAATAAAGTGCTGGACGTCACTTTGTAGACAACTCGGAAGCTAGCGGCTGCATGGGTTCCCTCTCTGAAAAGCTATGCATTTTCCCCATAGACTTTTGGAAAATCGCAAAAAATAAGATCTGTGTTTAAGCTAAGAGTTGTGACCCTTACACGTTTTGTGTTATCAAGATAATCTTTACAAGTTAATCCAAAATTTACACATTTTGATGCCTACATAAAGTAAAATAAAAATTTAAACACAAGCAAGTTATAACTGGTATGTTATTATGTCATAGATCAAAACGTGAAAATATTTAGAGGCTCTGTTCACCACAAACCTTATTTCAGGCGATTTAGCAAAAACCTCATTCAAAAATCCAATGGACTTTAGAGCGGAGACGGAAGTGCTAAAATGCTACCACTTCCGCATTTTGGCCTACAAAGTGACGGTAATAACTTCGGCATTCTATTACAACAGACTGGGCGATACTGACCAATCAGAGCAGAGTAGGCTCTCGGAAAGGAGGGGTTTAGAGAGACTGAATCCTTTATTGAACCGTTTCAGACGCTATGAAAAACACTGCGTATGCAAAAATGTAAGTCTTTTTTGACCTTGGATGCATGTAAAACAATTTATAGGAGACCTCCAAAACAAAATTAGGAACTTCTAAAATACCATAATATTAATTAACACCAAATTAGTTAAGTCATTTGAATTCAGTGGAAATGTGTAGATTCAGTGTAAACCAACTAAGCATTTCTTTCTTGATTTCTTAGGAATCTTTTACTTACTGTTATGACACACAACTCTATGGGTGCATGTCATTCTAAATCATTTTTCATAATTGTGAAAATCCTGGAGGCTTCTTTTAAATGAAACGTCAGTGTTGAAACTCGGCTGTCTCTGAGGGGTTTCTGAACTTACCTCGAAACTGTACAGCCTCCCTTCTCCTCCCATAGTAACCTCCTTCAGAATGATCTTCTCAATGTGCACCACTGCAATGTCACAGAACATTGTTAAAGTGCTGCAAATGTGTCTTTATTATTTCAGCTGAAAAGCTTTTCTACATGCGACGGTGAGATACCTTCCCTCTGCGCTCGTGCCACTGAGGTGTGGACTGGCGTTGCTGCAAAGAGTCCAGTCTACGTCGTTCTCCCGGTGTCGACAGAGGAACCCCGGCCTGGAAAACTGGCTCTGTCACAGTGAAAGAAAATTACGTTAAAAGCGTGAGTAAACATCAATTTCCAACATCACACTTTCTACAAAGGAAAATAAATGCAAGTTTATAATATATACACCATAGGTTTATTGTCCTTACCGTAATAATAGCAAAAATTCAACAAACAAAAGCTATATTTGATGTTTAATATACAGTTATGTAAAGGAACCAACAAAAACATTTGTCTAAAGTGACAAGACTCAGGTTAAAGGTGCATTAACCTGACTTTAAGCCTATGACATTGTGTCTCCAAAAAATGCTTTCTATATCATTTCAGAGCAGGTTAGAATAAGGTATTAAATATAATAAATAATATATATATATATATATATATATATATATATATATATATATATAGCCATCTAACAATGCTAATTATAAATAGTTGATGACTGATATATATATATTTTTAATGGACAATATCCATAGACAGCAGGATGGCCATTGATTATAATGTCAATAAATTTAATAAAAATGAATGCTAATGAACTTCATAAAAAAAATGCTGAATTTAAATATACACCAAAATATTTACTTTAAAAAATATTTACTCAAATACTTTGAAATTGTATACAGAAATTGTGTATTATACTTTGACGGCTGTCCGTAAGATGTTGTTATGGACACTACATCACTTCAGTTAACCAATCAGGTGCAGTTAATCAATATACATCATATAGCCCACATATTGTTGTTTCACTAGTTTAATAATTTCATAGTTTCAAGACATTTCATTAGTATTTTTTTTCCAACAACTGATCAGGGGACAGAATGCATATGAGGCTTACACAATCAAACCAAATAAAAGCCATTCACATTCAGTCATTCAAAATATGTCAATTAATTTGATTGAAGCCGAGTGATCCATCGTTTCCTCTTGTTTTACATCAATTGAGCATTATGCTACACCGTACATGTCCACGACTCATCGCCATCATTTAAACCATTAACATCATTCTCAACTTGACATCAGCAACAAACAACAGACATTCATAAACAGACGGACAATGTCATTTTGGAGACCCGATTCGGTCTAATGAGTGCGACGGAGAAACCACACACATGGCCTCATTTACCGAAACGCAAAGCCCACAATAAAGTCATTCACATGGAGATCAAAGGAGATCAGGGAGGATAGCGTTGAACCACAAGCCTATAAGAAGGATGAATTTAGCAAAGCAAACGTCCCATCATGTAGTTGTGTTGGATTAAAGGCTTTGTAAATTTGAGATACCACAATCCTATCAAGAAGGAAAAGGGAATGTGCTAGAATTTTGCTGACACATAGATAACCAGGCAAAAAATAAATCAAATGCAATGCCATACCACTTGTTTGTAAGATCTCACCGTTTCTGTGTTAATGAAATATTTTGAATTTAATCTTGATGAATAATATATACATTTGATCACAGTATTTGCCAGGATTTTTCCCGTCAGTGTCTTGTTTTAAAAGGATAGTTCACCCAAAACTGAAAAACTGAACGCAGATCCATGACAGAACCGAAATACAATGCTGAATAAAGTCATAGTTTTTGTTATCTTTTGGACCAAAATGTATTTTCGATGCTTCTAAAACATTGTAATTAACCCGCTGATGTCACATGGACCACTTTAATGATGTCTATATTTCCTATCTGGACAAGGACAGTATACCGTACACACGTTTTCAATGGAGGAACAGAAAGCTCTTGGACTAAATCTAACATATCTGGTGTTCTTCTGAAGATGGATGGAGGTCTTACAGGGCTTGGGACGACATGATGGTGAGTCATTAATGACATCATTTTTATTTTGGGTGAACTATCCCTTTAGAGAGACACTTTACATGACTGAACATCTGACATTAGCACATGATGTGACCATTTCTGGCTTTCGCTGAGTCAAAAATAAACAAACAAACAAAGGAATCCTGTCGGAGCATCTTGAAAACAATCCAGAGATGGAATTTAGATTAAGATTCCAACAGAACTAAACAGACTTTCTTCTTTCAAGAACTCCCAACAAGACAAGAACAGGCACCTGCGGAACATCCAATGGAATGTAAATAAAATCTTTCAGGAATCATGTGATTCCTTTAACTGCCCAAACAGTTAACTGACATCATTCCAGCACAAAATATTTAGAACTTTATTAAGCATTGCACAATATCCAAAGAGACTCTCTTAAAAAAAACTAAGTAATAATCCAGAAATCTTGTAGGAGTGTCAGTTTATCCAGTTGGATCTTATTTGATCCTTTAGGATTGATTCAAAAGTATGATAGAAATTCCAACTGGATTCCAGCACACATTCCATTTTCACACTAGAGTTTATTCAGTTTCATGTACTAGGTGATGTCAGTTTAAGTGGCGGTGCCATGGAGCACTGATGGGATCACATGATAACACCATGGTATTTATGGTATTGGCATGACATGTTCAAATTATACTATGGTGCTTTTTGTTACTGACTTTAAATATTTACATGACTCATATTGGTAAAAAATGTGCACCATGGTATGTGTATGCTTCTCCAAGTGTTTTGGTCATTTTTATTAGTAACTTTTGACAATATATGAAAAAGTATCATATTACTTACTACCATGTTTTTGACATGTACCATAATAGAACCATAATATTCCCTGCCTGGAGTACCATTTAAATACAATGATATATGAATTTTTAAAGATTAATATATATATATATACATATATATACATATATATACACACACACACACACACACACACACCAGTTTATAGTTATGCAACATTACCATTTTTAATGTTTCTGAAAAAAGGATCTTATGCAGGACATCAAGCCTGCATTTATTTTGATCAAAAATACATATATTGTGAAATATTATTAATTTAAAATAATATTCTATTTTAATATACTTTAAAATATAATTTATTTCTGTGATGCAAAGCTAAAATTTCATCAGCCATTACTCCTGTCTTCAGTGTCTATCAGAAATCGTTATAATACTGATTTATTATCATCGTTGGAAACAGTTCTGCTGCTTAATATTTTTTTATAACCTGTGATACTTCTTTTTTTCAGGATTCTTTGGTTAATCAAAAGTAAAAAAGAAAAAAAAAATAGGGAAAAATATAGCAGCATTTATTCAAAATAGAAATCTTTTGTAACAATATACAATACCATTAAAGTTTGGGGTCAGTAATTTTTTCTTTCTTTTTTATAAGAAATTAATACTTTTATTAAGCGAGGTGTGTAAAGTGTGTAAATAAAAAGTGATAGTAAAGATTTTTTGTTATTTTGTTATTGTGTGTGTTTGTATTTTAAATAAATTCCTCAATTAAAATCCCTTATTCCTCAATCCTGAAAAAAATTTTTTATTTTTTTAAATCACAGGTTCCAAAAAATATTAAGCAGCACAACTGTTTCCAACTGATAACAACAGAGCAGCAAATTAGCATATTAGAGTGATTTCTGAAGGATCATGCGACACTGAAGACTGGACTAATGATGCTGAAAATTCAGCTTTGTATCACAGAAATAAATTATAGTTTAGGTATATTAAAATAGAAAATCATTATTTTCAATTGTATAAATATTTAACAATTTTATAGTTTTTTCTGTATTTTTTATCAGATAAATGCAGGCTTGATGAGCATAAGAGACTTCTTTCAAAAACAATAAAAATAGCAATGTTACTACGGCCCTTCTGTATTTGTCCGTTACATGTTTAAGTGTGTATACACTCACCTAAAGGATTATTAGGAACACCATACTAATACTGTGTTTGACCCCCTTTCGCCTTCAGAACTGCCTTGATTCTACATGGCATTGATTCAACAAGGTGCTGAAAGCATTCTTTAGAAATGTTGACATCCCAAAGATGCTCTATTGGGTTGATCTGGTGACTGTGGGGGCCATTTTAGTACAGTGAACTCATTGTCATGTTCAAGAAACCAATTTGAAATTATTCAAGCTTTGTGACATGGTGCATTATCCTGCTGGGAAGTAGCCATCAGAGGATGAGTACATGGTGGCCATAAAGGGATGGACATGGTCAGAAACAATGCTCAGGTAGGCCGTGGCATTTAAACGATGCCCAATTGGCACTAAGGGGCCTAAAGTGTGCCAAGAAAACATCCCCCACACCATTACACCACCACCACCAGCCTGCACAGTGGTAACAAGGCCTCCATGTTTTCATTCTGTTTACGCCAAATTCTGACTCTACCATCTGAATGTCTCAACAGAAATCGAGACTCATCAGACCAGGCGACATTTTTCCAATCTTCAACAATCCAACTTTTCCAATTTGTAGTGGAGATGAGTGGTACTCGGTGGGGTCTTCTGCTGTTGTAACCCATCCGCCTCAAGGTTGTGCCGTGTTGTGGCTTCACAAATGCTTCGCCGCATACCTCGGTTGTAACAAGTGGTTATTTCAGTAAGTTGCTCTTCTATCAGCTTGAATCAGTCGGCCCATTCTCCTCTGACCTCTAGCATCAACAAGGCATTTTAGCCCTGCCATATACTGGATATGTTGCACTTTTCACACCATTCTTTGTAAACCCTAGAAATGGTTGTGCGTGAAAATCCCAGTAACTGAGCAGATTGTGAAACACTTCAGACCGTCCCTGTCACCTTTCTTCCAATTCTGACATTGGAGTTCAGGAGATTGTCTTGACCAGGACCACACCCTAAATGCATTGAAGCAACTGCCATGTGATTGGTTGATTAGATAATTGCATTAATGAGAAATTGAACAGGTGTTCCTAATAATCATTTGGTGAGTGTGAGTGTATATTAGTAATGTTACCAAACTTTCAACCGGTACTGAATGTATGTGTAATGTACATCTGTATCTCAAAGTACCATGGTCTTACCATCTAATGTACCCTGGTAACAATCACTGTCACACGACTTTTCTGTAGGGGTGGTACTTCCATCTGCCATCGTATAATTTGGGGAACGTGATCACAACATTAAATTACTATAGTAGCCTATTTTAGCTACTTATGTTAGTGTAATGCAAGTGATTTTGAGGTAAATATCACACACCCATTTTGGAGTCTGTCCAACTGCGCACGCAGCTCAACCCGCTGATGGAAACTGAACGCCGGGTGTAACGAGCCCATCATGAAGAGCAGCCGCAGTTGATCCACAGTCTCCGGCTCCGGTAGAGCCCCGCACATCCCCGCGTCCATTCGACTCAACGTCCTGAAGAGAATCCCGGCGCATTCCCTGCTCTTGGATCCGAGCAAAGACAAATAAACAAGCAGTTTGGACAGCACCACGGGGTCGCTTACGTCCACCAGCCCCTCTAGATCAGCGGGGCAGTTGGCCCGGATCTCAAAGTCCCGCAGGACGCTGAAATCTCTCCGGGCCAGATCCTCCAGACAGGCGCCGAAGAAGCGCAGCTCTAGCGGCTGACACATATGCAACAGCCCGCAAAGCAGCTCCACGCGCCCGGCAGGGTTCAGCTGTAAACCGAACCACTCGAACACCGTCTCCTTGTCGAGCGGAGCCGCTCCGGGTGCCGCTCTCCGTGTCGGTTCCGTTAACGGAATTCAAGTCGCATCGGTGATTTTCGCCTCCCGCCGCTCGCAGCTTCATCTTCATCATTACTCAGCTCTCAAACACGATTATCAGAGATAAAAGTCCATGGATGGTGCTTTCTGGACAATATTTCGGCATCAAAACGCGATGAAATTCCCGATTGGGGCGGAATTTCGTTAAAATTCGCCGTCGGTAGTGTGACGGTGTGGCTGTGGTCAGTTTCGCCAGATTACTCGCCTGCCGTGCCTCCAGAATATCCTGTCAATCATCCGTGACTCCACCCACTCGTCATATCGTATCGGGTCGCAGGGTCCTGAACTCCCCTACGGCAGCTCGAAATATACATTGTCATGGAGTGATTCGATATAGTGGCTACATTTATTTATGAAATGCTGATGTAACGAAATACAATGAAAAGTTACAATAATACATTACATAAACCACAAGCTTATTTTTCCTCGTAAATCCAAAACCAAGACATTTAGCTCTAAATTGATGACGTCATGACATGAAGACTGTGTATGGTTTTCAGGGATATTTAGTTTAAAATTTTGATATTTAAAAGCACACATGTAATTTTACAGAATCACTTGGAACCACTAGGGGTTCCCAGCCCAGGATTTACTTATGCAAGTGTGTGCTCAGTGTAAAGACCACTCTATCCACTAGAGGGCTATATTGTATAGCCGTGCACATGATATCCATTTTTCAACAAGCACTCTGAGTTAACACTATGCAAATATCTCAATCACCAATACCACAATTTAATTGAATTTAAGACAAGCAGAAACATTCCTCCTTCATTTTTGAGATATACACATCATTCATTTCCAGTGCTTTTCCACCCTAGATCCTTTGACACAACAAATGCATTGTAGTTCAGCGTCATTACATCATATTAAAAACACTACACACCATTAAACTAAACTCACATGGTTGAGTTGAGTTGTTTATGTCTTCTCTATTTTTGTCTAATGTGATTCCTCTGGTAGCTGGAGAGGCCCACCTTTGATCCAAAATAGCTGTGTTAATACATAAATGTGTTTGAACAGCGGATATGTGTACAATTCTGTGGTGTATAAATATATACACAGGGACGTTTAGCAAAGCAACTCACAGGTACATATTCCTTCCCCAGGTACTAATGTGGTTGGATGTGCTAAACATATTTTCATTCATAAACAGCCCAATAGAGAACTACGGTGGTCCCCTAGGATTTGTTTCACAGTATTGGGATTCAAAGGAAGGTGCCAACATCTGTGTTTAAGTATCTGGCCTAAACAGATGGATGTGCTACTGGAAGAATAAAGACATATTCTTTGCTGTAACACAAAAGACATTGCACAGACATGATGTTAATGTAATGTCAATGGACTCAACTAAATAACTCAATGCATGACAGCAGAGAAAATAAAGACTTTTTGGACTGTGCTATTTGTGGCACGGGCCTTGAGATTGGAGGCTTGGAGCCATTTGGCTTGACTTTCTTTGAAGATGGTTTTGTGGAGGGTTAAACCCGTACTCCTCCCTCTCTCTGATGCCTGTCCGCTCCTTCATTCTGCCCAGGGAAGGCTGTACGTCACTGGGTGCAGATATAAAATAGTCTTTGGCTGTACCGTCTGCTCACTGGACTTCACTTCACGTCAGTTTCTGAGAGCATTTGTAGCTGTTGCCTTTTAACGTGTTGGGTGGCGACTGACTTTTAAACCTCTGGATATCCAGGACTCACGTTGTTGGTGAGAGATTTAAGTTTTTACTTGTTTATTGAATTTTTTTATGTTCTCTTAATTTAACTTTTCCAAGGACCATGGTATTACTTTAAAATATTACATGGGAAATCATGTTTTGGATGCATTTGTTAAAATAACATCATTGAATCATTGTACTTCTGCAGTACGTCTTTACATTGCATTTACAATTTAATTAAAAAAGTGATAATTCTGAAAAAGTAATAATTCTGAGGATGCTCATTACATATATTGATAATTATATATTTACATAAAATTTCCGGACAGGATTTTCTACCTTCTGCGTGGCTTCTAGTTGGCATACGATGAGGACATGGAGGTTTTGTTCACTGGTCGTTTGCGTTTTGTTGCCGTACATCAGTGGATTCCAGCAAGAGGACACTCAAGCTGGTTTGTTTATCCTATTCTTAGTCTTATACTTCATGATATATTATTAGTCAAATGGTTTAAATCATTGAACATTTGAACAATATAAATGTGCATTAAAGTGACACTCTTGAGGAATGTGTAGCTCACACAGGAGATCATTGCAGTAGCAATGTCAAGGTCATGGGTTCAATTTCAGTGCATACATGAACTGATTAAATGTACATGTATAGAGGGAATGCATTGACGTCACTTTCCCGCCAACCCCCCTCAGCCTGACTGAATGGCGAAAGGATCTGCTGCGTGACTGGATATAACAGGAGAAACTGCGAAAATGCGACTAAAACGAAGAAATTTATCAATTTAAACTAAATGTTGGACTCAATATAGTGTTCCTTACAACTTACTAAAGATCCAGTGATCCATGGATATTGACATGCAGCCAGTAATCGTGTTGCCTGACATTTATGTTTGCCTGAATTCCGACACCGGGGAAGTAAAACCAATATAGACCTAAACATAAAGCGAATTTGCCTGTGAACGCATATATAATATATACAATATACATATATATTATATAAATACAATATAGGTAGGTCTAAATCCGGGTGATCAATATCAGTGTTATATAGCATCATATAGTCCAGCCCTAAAACTTTATAGGTTTTTTTTTTTGGTCGGTGCTTATTAAAAAACATCCAATAATGCAGAATATGCAATGATAAATATTTAATCGATGAGTTGTTAATATAACAATACAAAATATATGGGTATGGTAATGGTTTTACACCTAAATTCCGCATATTGACACGAAATGAAAAAATGACCTTTTGCTGACTGGAGTCCAGTTCCCAAAGCGCCATATAAAACGCTTTTGCAAAAGCGTAAATAGAGGGAATGCATACACGTGACTTTCCCGCCGGAACAACCCCCTCTCAGCCTGACCGGTGACAGAGTGGCAAAAGATCTGCTGCGTGACTGGATTTAATAGGGGAAACTGCGAAAATGCGACTAAAACGAACAATTTTATCAATTTAAATTAAATGTTGGACTCAATATAGTGTTCCTTACAACTTACTAAAGATCGTGATCCATGGATATTATTGACATGCAGCCAGGAGTCGTGTTGCCCGACATTTATGTTTGCCTGATTTCGACACTGGGGAAATAGAAGCAATATAGATGGTAAACATAAAGCAAATTTGCCTGTGAATGTTTTATATAAATACAATATAGGTTTAAATCTGGGTGATTACTTATATCAGTGTTATATATAGCCTATATATCATCATATCGTCCAGCCATAAAACTTTATAGTTTTTTTTTAGTCAGTGTTTATTAAAAAAACATCCAATAATGCAGAATATGGAATGATACATATTTAATTGATGAGTTGTTAATATATATATAACAATACAAAATATATGGGTATGGTTTTACAGCTAAATTCAGCATATTGACACAAAATGATAACTGCAAATCCACCTTTCGCTGACTGGAGTCCAGTTGTTTCTGTGAATTGCAGTGATCCATTTGCTCCTCTTTCTATCGCAGTCTGTAAAAATATACTTCCGATTTTTTGTCAAATCTAGTTGTACAGTCAATCTCAAAGCTCTTTCCCACTTTATATGTGTTGTGTTTGTTTTTCGCGGCATTCACGCTGAACACATATACAGCCTATGTATACAGCCGCTCAGTCTTTTTGCCACTCACTGTGAGAAACTGCAGCACTCCGGCCGGAGGTGACGTCACGGATTCCCTCTATAGACGCTTTCAGCAGTGACAACATGAACACACGGTACTGCCGCATGTGGCATAAAACTGGCCCAAACTTAACTTCCGGCAAACTTGCGCAGACAATCCATAACAAGTAAATAACCATAGTAGCTGGTATTTCTTGACAGTCAAAGAAAATAAATGTTACCTGGCCAAACTGAAATGTGACACTACTCAGACCCGTTGAACAAAAATAGGAGACAAGATGTTTTTACTACCCGACGTGTCCTGATTTACCGACAGTGTTAAAAAACTGTTGGCGAGCGGAGCGCGGCGACGAGGCTTCTATTAGGTGAACATATCTCTCCTTATTAGCTTCTTACATGCTTGCTAACCTTTTTTTGCGAGGGAGAGATGAGGTGTTAGACCTAATTAATATATGGGCTAATTAATAAATAGCCAATATTGCTTTCTTTCTCTTCATTCTTCTCCTCATCATCACCTGCTCATTAATTTTACAGCTTCCATTACACAGACATTTAGAAATAAAAGCATAAATGCTTACTTCCTCCATAACCACACAAACATTAGTGCAACAGCGTGCTGCATATGATGTCATTGTTGTTCTTTTGCGCATGCGGGTTAGTTTGAAACATGCAAACAGTTCACATTGGAATCAGATATAGGCCACATTTTAAAAGGTGATGTGAACAGCCAAACCCAAAAATCGGATCTGAGCAAAAAATCAGAATTGAGCATTAAGACTTGCGGTGTGAACGGGGCCTAAGAGTAACTGCAGGCACTCCGGCCGACGGTGACGTCACGCGAATACCCTCTATATCTACCTGAATACAGTGTAAGTCGCTTTGGATAAAAGTGTCTGCCAAATGCATAAATGTTAATGTGAATACACTTAAGTAAATTACTTCAGTAATATGTATTCAGTCATTCTTGTGTCGACACTGTAGGGTGAATTCAGGTAAATTGAGCAACTCTTCACATTGAGATCAGCAATCGACAAATGTACTTGTCTTCACAAGAATTGCGTGCATGTGGACTCTATAGGCAAATGTTTTCCTGGGTTTGCAGGTTGTAGCACAACTCCCAATGACCTTGCATTCATCATCGATGGCTCCTCAAGCTTGGGGCTCCCCAACTTTGAAACAGCCAAGCGCTGGCTCATCAACATCACCAGTGGCTTTGACGTGAGCACCAGGCACACTCAGGTGGCGGTTGTCCAGTACAGTGACACCCTCGCCTGGAGATTCCTCTGGGAAAGCATCAGAACGGCCAGGAACTGGTCGAGGCCATCACCTCCATCTCGTACCTGGGAGGCAACACGAGGACTGGCCGCGCCATCAAGTTTGCCACGGACCACCGCCTTCGGGATGTCCCAACCGCACCTCCAAGTCTCCCAGAAACCGCATCGCCGTGGTTCTCACCGATGGACGTTCACAGGATGACGTCGGAGATGCTGCGATAGAGGCCAGGGCACAGAATATTGTTCTATTTGCAGTTGGTGTGGGAAGTGAGATCACTTAACTCTGAGTTGGTGTCTGTGGCCAACAAGCCGGCCTCTACTGTACGTGCTACACGTGGAGGACTACAAAATCTATTGCAAGCATATGGGACCTGATGAGAGCAGAAACTATGCGAGGGTGAGTCGTGCTTGACTTTGGAGCATATTTGTAGTAACTATTACAGGGACATAAACTCTGGGGCCCAATACATTTGAGAGCTTTGTTCATCATCTGCCATGACAGGATGTAGATACAGAGCCTTGGAGATCTTTGGACTAGTGATCTTTTTAATGCATATGTGTTTACGCACTGGCTTTCTGATTTTTTTGGTCACTGTGTGTTTCCTTTTTATTGCTCAAATGTTGCTCTTTCAGAGCTGGAGAGACTTGGAGTTCTTAGTTCACGACTAATTTCAAATAATCAACTTTGTCTCAGATGTTTTTCCTGAAGTTCCTTAGGAGGAACAAAAAACGAGTGTAGTAATCAAATTAAAGGAGTAGTTCACTTAAAAAAAAAAAACTTTTGCTGATAATTTACTCACCCCCATGTCATCCAAGATATCCATGTCTTTCTTCTTCATTGAAAAGAAATTAGGGTTTTTGATGAAAACATTCCAGGATTTTTCTCCATATAATGGACTTCAATGGGAACCAAACGGTTCAAGGTCCAGTGCAAACTGAAAACTGTTCAAAGGGCTTTAAACGATTCCAGATGATGAATAAGGGTCTTAACAAGCGAAACGATCGCTTATTTAAAAAAATAAAAATAACAAAGTTTAAGTTTTAAGCTCAAATGCTCGCCTTGCTCTGTTGTGTGATGCGCGTTCGTGACTCTCCTGTTTGAACTTGTTCAGTCAAAATGAATGAATCTTTTCCCGAGTCAACTCATTCATTTCGTTCGTTGAATGAACCAAATGAGTCGAAAAAACATTTGTTCATTTTGATGAACGAGTTCGAACAGGAGAGTCACGAACGCGCATCACAGAACAGAGCAAAGGCGACCATTTGAGCTTATAAAACTTAAATTTTGCTATTATTTTTATAAATGAGCGATCGTTTTGCTTGATTAGACCCTTATTAATCATCTGGAATTGTTTAAAGCCCTTTCAACAGTTTGCACTGAAACTGTCTTTTGGACCTTGAATCGTTTGGTTCCCATTGAAGTCCATTATATGGAGAAAATAATAATTAAGGTTTTTATCAAAAACCTTAATTTACTTTTTAAAACCGAAAGAAAGAATGTCACGGACATCTTGGATGACATGGGGGTGAGTAAATTATCAGCGGAAGTTTTTTTTTTTTAAGTGAACTACTCCTTTAAATTTGGTCATTCTTATTCTGTTATGGTTGTCTGGTTATCAGACACAACAGTTGAAGTGCAACTAGAGGCTGTGAAGTGTCTGTGACTTGAGTGGCTAAATTCTCTCATTCACAGAATCGGTGTGTCCAACGCGAATCCCTGGGACAGTGAATGATCAGAAAGGCTTTGATTTAATGAGCCTGATGAAGATCGAGCAGGGGGCTCAGAAAGTTCAGGGCTCCTTGACATCAGAGAGAGCGTCACAGCTCAGCCCTCGCATGGACATCACTCGTGACACCAGGTGGTTTTTGCTTTGCAATTTATAGAGACATTCTTGGACATGGTTAAATTATGTCCATGTAGACATAATTAATGTCCATAAGATATTCAGCCTACTCTGACCTACACCTGATGTTCCTCACAGAGAGATCTTTCCAGAAGGACTTCCACCAGCTTTTGTGTTTGTGGCAACTCTACGCTTGAAAAACCCAGCTCACTGGATGAAGTTTGACCTCTTGAGGGTGTTATCTCAGGACGGAGATAAGCAGATCGCTGTGACTGTGAACAGACCAGACAAATCTGTCACTTTCTCCTGCACAAGCACTCTGAAGAAAGAGCAGACAGTCATTTTAATGACAGAGGGATAAAGGTCTGAGTCGCTTTTAAATCTCATTAAGATAAACACTGGCTGCATGCATCCCAGTTCACAATATATCCATCCAAATGAATATAAGATTCATTTTTGGGTGAACTAACCCCTTTCTGACCCAGAAACATTATTTGATACATCACAACTTAACAATGAATTGTAACACTATGATTCATGTCTCCATAGAGGCTCTTTGACACGGATTGGCACCAGCTGAAGTTCTTGGTGAAACCCAAACGCATCACTTGTTTCGTAGATGGCGCGTACGTGGAGGAGCAGCTCCTAGATCCAGTTGTTCCTATCTACATTAACGGAAAGACTCAGGTGGCCAAGAAAGTCAGTATTCGAGACTACAGTCCCTGTGAGTGTTCCCAACTCTTTTTGACACCTGATCTGATCACAAGTATTAACGTGCCAAGTTAAAAGGATCAGTAGATACTGGTAGTTTGCTGTCATAATATTCAGATCAGATCATTGCATTTCTGTGGTGTCTGGTGCTGCTTTATCAGATTGTGCTGCAGAAGTTACGGCTCTACTGTGACCCCCAGCAAAGCGGAGCGAGAGACAGCATGTGAAATTTACTCAGTGGTAAGACTGTAATGTTATCTGCCACACTAATGGGCATGTACAACATGGTTCAACATACTTTGCTAGTTCTGGAACAACATTCCTATTTACAGGGTTTCCGCGGGGTCTTAAAAGTCTAAAATTTCTAAATCACAATTTAAGGCCTTAAAAAGTCTTAAAATTGCTGAGGTATTGTGTTATAGGTATTAAATCACTTTAAACAGTGCTCTTAATTTTCTTACGTCAATGTAGATCTCATTGAAATGCTCCTGCAGCGCTTTGGAATGTTTTTTTCTATTATGTGGTTGTAGTTCTTTATTTTGCTTGTTGAAATATAATTCGCTGTATTATGACTACAAAATAGACCAACATGCAACAGCCAATCAGTTTTGAGGTTTCGTGTTATTGGCGCCTAGAGGTGCTCTGGGTTCTCACACATGGTGACATGACACCAGTCCTACATTGTTTCATGTTTCCGGACTCTGACAACTCAAAATCCTTAGGGTGCGGGAAAGATAAAACGGCCTACGTTACGTGCTTTGGAATAGGGGATGTTATAAAAACAGAAACAGAACTAATTTCCAAAATCACAGGACCGTTCGTGTTCGATTTTCGTCCAATGTTCAGTTTGAATGAGATTAAATTACTTTGCGAATAATTTTGATACTCTGCGTTTTTTTTGTGATATAGGTCTTAAATTTCATTCATAATGGTCTTAAAAAGGTCTTAAAAAGTCTTAAATTTGACTTTGTGAAACCTGCAGAAACCCTGTATTTAACAATTCTACCCCTTAAAGGAATACTCCACCGTTTTTTCATATTAAACTATGTTATTCCCTTAAAGGGTACCTATTGTGGCATTTAAAATGTTCCTAATATTGTTCTGGGAGTCCCCAACAACAGTTTTACAAGCATGCAATGACAAAAAACCCTTTTGTTGTCTTATAATATGCATTTATTTTTACCTGATTTGCTCACCGACTCCCATATGAATCGTTTAGCGAGTCCTTTTTCCAAAACCCGCCTTTGCGTGACGCTAATCTGCGGTGATTGGTCAGATGACCTAGCCAAGTTGTGATTGGTATTCTCTGTGCAGAGTATGTCGGAATAAACTCGGTACTGATCCTTCCTTCAGTATCAGCCGGCTCGCGAATCCATACTTTATAGCATTTAGGTTTGTGAAGCAATCATCTTCAAAATGACGCGAACACAGACCAAGGTTTGGGCTATACTTGCATGGTATACTTGTATATATGAACTGTAGCCACTTAGTCTTCAAATGCTCCTCTCCTGGCAGATGAAAAAAGTTCGCTTTTGCATCGCACTTCAAAACAGCGTCTCATCGACATGATTGTTTTCCTGTTTTCCCAGCGCAATAAGTGGGCGTTTCTTATTCAAATAACTTGTCAAGTTGACGTCAACTAGACAAAGGAAAAGCATCGTTCGTTGAACGATTCATATCAGAGACTCAAGAGTTCGACTCTTACTTTTGAGAGACAATAACTTTGTATACGGTGAACTTTCATTTTTAAAACTTTGCAGGATGTTTTCGTTCACTTAGATCTATGTTACACACTACATGAAGGGCAATTTTCAAAACTCCATAATAGGTACCCTTTAACTAAGACGAGTTGATACCTCTCGTCGTCAGTCGCACGCAGACACTTCGATAGCACTTAGCTTAGCCCAGTTCATTCAATATGAGCCAAGCAGAGAAGCGACCAAACACGTCCACATTTTTCCTTTTAAAATGCAGTTTCACGAGAGTGTAACTCTACCTAGGAAATGACACAAAATAAAAAACGTTGCGCTTTTCTTAAACGTGTAAAGTGGATAACTATATTGTATGTGCGAAATACCACAGCAAGTGCTTGTTGTCATTAGGCACGCAGAACATATTGAAGATTACAGTAAAAGTCCATGGAACCAAACTGTAAACAAATTTATGCTGTGAAAACAGATATTTTAACATGACGGCTATGGATATTTGCTCCCTTTTGGGACCGGCCTCTAGCGGATTTGAGATGTATTGCAGTTTTTCGCACTTCATCTTTCAGATTAAAATGTTGCCGCCTGATCAGCATCCAATCAGCAATAATCAGCAATTCTGGTATTTTCAAAAGAGTATTGTTTCATAATAATATCGTTTGAGCCTTTAAAAAGGAGTAGTTCACTTTTAAAAAAACTTGCTGATTATTTGCTCACCTCAGTCATTCGAAGATGTCCATGCTCATTCTTTCTTCAGTTGAAAAGAAATTAAGGTTTTTGATGAAAACATTCCAGGATTTTCTCCATATAATGGACTTTCAATGGAACCAAACAGTTCAAGGTCCAAATGAGAGTTTCAGTGCAGCTTCAAAGGGCACAATTGCTCGCCTTGCCTTGCGTTCGTGACTCTCCTGTTCGAACTCGTTCCATCAAAATGAACAAATCTTTTTTCGAGTCATGACTCAAAGGGTCCTGAGATAAGACCCTTATTCATCGTCTGGTGTCGTTTAAAGCCCTTTGAAGCTGCACTGAAACTCTCATTTGGACCTTGAACCGTTTGGTTCCCAATGAAGTCCATTATATAGAGAAAATCATAGAATGTTTTCATCTTTTCAACTGAAGAAAGAAAGACGTGGACATCTTGGATGATATGGTGGTGTAGTAAATTTACAGTTTTTTAAAAAGTGAACTACTCATTTAAATCAAATCCAAAATGAACCTTCTAATCTAATTGGTTGATAGCAATGTTGTTTCAGGACTCAACAAGGAACGTGTCCTTCTAGTGTTTATCTGCTATCATTAATTTCCTTCACACTTTAATTTCTCTTTCTGTGTTTGTTACAGGATGATGACAGGGTAAATACACAAAGCCTAACTATTCTAGCCTAAATGTGAAAAATTCAAATGTTCTTTTTTATTGTGGATTGGTTTATTTAGTTTGTGTTTATGTGCAATGTTTTGTATCTCCAGTGTCCTTCGGATCGCTCTCTTGCTCTTAGAAGGTTGCGATTGTCCCAGTGGTAAGCCTGGTCTGCCTGGTCTACCTGGACCTATGGTGAGGCATTTTTCAACTGTGCATCCTAGTGGATGGACACACAAACTTCCTGTGGTCTTTTGCATTGTTAATTGATTAAAACACATATTTAACTCTTCACTGTTTGAACGCAGGGCTTCAGAGGGGAGAAGGGCAGAGAAGGACCTCCTGGCCCTGATGGTAAACCTGTAAGTAGAATTGTGAGTAGAATTAGTGGCTCAGGAGGTTTGGACAAATGTGTAACCGTCATGATTTATTCGTCCACCAGGGGAAACCAGGAGAGAAGGGAGCAGCTGGAGAGCCTGGTCGAGATGGACAGAATGTAAGTGAAACATCAAGAACATTTTCTGATATTCTCAAAGCATTATGTTATTATTTTATTTCTCCATTTACAGGGTGAAGCAGGTGAACCAGGGCAAAAGGGGGAGCGAGGGACTCGAAGGATCCAAAGTAGGTACATTTTGAGATTTTCATTGTCATTAAAATTAAAAGTTATTGAATGGCTTGTATACTTTTCCATCCCCAATCATTTAACAGGGAGAAATGGGATCACCGGGGCCACCGGGGCCTTCAGGACCGGCAGTGAGTCTCAAACTTTCTATTTTCCTGTTGTTGTGTTTAAAGGTTTAGAAGCAAAATCTGCAATGACTGGAATGATATCTCCTTTAGGGCACTGGCTTTTCCACATTGGATTTAGATGGCTATGGAATTCAAGGGAGCAAGGTTAAAACAAAAACCCACATTATATTGCTTTAAATGATTACCTATTACATTATATTTGCTTATGCAAACTATTGTGTCCTTATAGGGAATCCCAGGAGAGAGAGGGGAAATGGGACCACCTGGAATACCCGGACCAAATGTAAGAAATCTGCTGTTAGCATCTACTCATTAATGTTCATATGCTAATTAGTGATCATTAACAGATTTAGCTCTTTACAGTCTTCTGTTTGAATGAAGATTGGAAATGTAAAAATGTAACCCTCAGAAGGTCTTCGTTTCGGAGTCACATCCTGCGCCTTTCCGGACACCTAAGTGACCGGACACCTAAAATGAAATTTCCTCCATCCCAGTAAAACCAATGCAATTTATTTTTGTTCTATAATATTTATTCTTTTTAATTTAGTATTTTGAGACAATTTGATGGAATTTATTAATATTTATATAATATTTATGGTTTATTTTTGCCATGGAAAAATACATATATATATATATATATTTTTTTTTATTATGAATGCAGTATTTTAGTTTAATATAGAGTCTAGGTCTTCAGAAAAAAAAATATTTTTGAAGAAAATTAGCACCATCTGGTTACAGTATAGAGAAAAAGCTAGATGGCATGTACGAATTCTTATTAAAAAATTAAAAAATAAATAATAATAATTTGTAAATTTTTTGTTTTTGTCAATTTCCCATTCATTTGCTATGGGGGTCATTTTTGACCAAAGACCACAAGTGTGACTATTTTTTTAAAGACCACTTAGAATGCTCAGATCATGAACTCAATTTTTTTGTGTCAATAAAAAAATATATAATGCCATAAAAGTCAAAAAATTCGTAACATTCAGATGAAGCAGTGATTTTTAAAAAATTCAAAACATACTTTTTGTAATCAAAATTTATTGGTGTGTATGTGTATAAAAGTGTGTTTGTATGTGTATGTATGTGTCTGTTTTGCACATCTAGATGTTGTAGAGTGTCACCCCTTTCCTGACGGTGTACTTTTTTTTAGAATTGTGGCCGATTTGTAGATTGTACATACAAAATTCAGTGAATAATTTATTTTTTTGTCAATTTCCCATTCATTTCCTATGGGTTGGTCATTTTTGACCGAAAGACCACAAGTGTGACTATTTTCTTTAATGACCACTTAGCATGCTCAGATAATGACCTCAATTTTTTTTATGTATTCACATACCAAATGCCATAAAAGTCACCAAGTTTTATAACATTCTGATGAAGCAGTGATTTTTAGAAATTCAAAACAGAAAATTTCCTGGTCATAAATGACCAAAGACTGTTTGAGGGTTAATTCAAAGAGACTTATTTTCTTTCCCTTGCAGGGTGAACCTGGGCCACCTGGTCTACCTGGTCTACCTGGACTTTGCTGGTCCCAAGGTAAGACAGATTTCAGTCTGACATTGCATCCAAAACTGTTATAATTCAACTACCACTACTTCTGTAATCCATAATCGCTCACAACCAGGGGTTTTGTCCTGCATGTTATGACGATGGTGCTTATTAAAAGCAGCTATTAAAAGGCTGTGGTCTCAAACATCGCAAAAAGCGATTTTCTCTGTATGTTTTGAAGACATCTATAAAGTGTTCGACCAGACACGGCCTGAATCTGGTACACATGGAAATCCACACGTACCAGACGTGGGCTAGATCTGAGCCGAACACTATGTTGCTGTGTAGGAATATACAAACATTCCTAACTCAATATACTTACTTGAGATTCAAGATGACATAGCAAATTTAGTTGTGTTTTCTGATAAATATCGTGTTCATCCTTAAAACACGAAAAAATATCTGTAAAAATGTTAGGAAAAATAAATGTTACATTTTTTTCCTCTTGTTTTAAGCATAAACTCACTTCATTTTGACAAGTTTATCAATAAACAAGACAAAATTTCTTATGTTATGTTACTTTGTTCAGGGAAATGTCACAATGCTTAGATTTTTGTACTGATTCGTTTCAGTTGCATAGGAAGGAAATGCTGCATCAGAAGCGCACGTCTTGTTTCTCTGTTGATTTGTGCGTGTAGAATGTAGATGCACCTTTGTGTATATTTTTAGGGGAAACCCACCACAAATCTTTGGTCCTGTACCTCATGAATTCAAGTGATGTTGATGACTTTTATCTTGTTTTTGAAGTTCATGTGAATTTGTTGTTTTTCTGTTTCTATACACGGCATAAAACACGCAGTCTGAATTTCAACATCACACCCAGAATTTCTAAAGTATTTAAAGCAGCACAGGGTGTAAACCATCAGATGTGTTAGGGATACGAATCAGCACGTCCTCTCACACGAGAAAGTTCTGGATTATTTTTAGCATAAGGGCATATTTGTGGCCTTGTCGTCGATCCTTTTTATCCGTCTCTCTGACATTTTTCTTAGCTTTTTGCCAGCAGCAGACTGCCGTCTTGCCCAAAGCTCTATATATAGCGACTTAAACGCCTAGATTATGATGGGTCAATGACACAGTAGACATCATGAGCTGCTCTTTGCTCTACATGAGTATAAGGTCACATGCCAGCGAAATTACTGTGTGCTGGTTACATTTTACATCCGGTTGGGAATCATTATAGGTCAATACTGTGGTATTATGATAAATAAAAGAAGAATATTGCTTTCTGTAGTTTGTGTTTCATGGCAAAGCTGGTTTTCAGCAGGATGTTGACACTAAACATAAAATAGCAGCACATATAATATTTGAATGCCACTACGAATATTAAAAACATGCATGATGATGAAGTAGTTGAACCCAGACAAGAACTTTGGGTGACTCTTAGTTTAGGGCTCAATTTCTATCTATTAACTTGCTTATTAGCATGCATAGGATATTGCCAGTTTATTAGCACTTATAAAGCACATAACAAAATTTTGTATCAAATTTATAGACAAGCACAAGTAGTTTGTTCAGGCATGATTTTGTCAGGGAATTACAAACCTGCGCACATATTCAAACGCACATAACTATAGAATCAATTGAATGCCACTGAGCATTTATCACATGTTCGTGTCTAAAGACGTTCATATACATTTATACCTCACAGTTACTGTGAAATCCGGCTTCATGGACACCATTAGGTCACTTGATGGAGTTTTAGGACACCTTTAGGTCACTTGATGGAGTTTTAGGACACCTTTAGGTCACTTGATGGAGTTTTAGGACACCTTTAGGTCACCTGATGGAGTTTTAGGGACACCTTTAGGTCACTTGATGGAGTTTTAGGACACCTTTAGGTCACCTGATGGAGTTTTAGGACACCTTTAGGTCACCTGATGGAGTTTTAGGACACCTTTAGGTCACTTGATGGAGTTTTAGGACACCTTTAGGTCACCTGATGGAGTTTTAGGACACCTTTAGGTCACTTGATGGAGTTTTAGGACACCTTTAGGTCACCTGATGGAGTTTTAGGACACCTTTAGGTCACTTGATGGAGTTTTAGGACACCTTTAGGTCACCTGATGGAGTTTTAGGACACCTTTAGGTCACCTGATGGAGTTTTAGGACACCTTTAGGTCACTTGATGGAGTTTTAGGACACCTTTAGGTCACCTGATGGAGTTTTAGGACACCTTTAGGTCACCTGATGGAGTTTTAGGACACCTTTAGGTCACCTGATGGAGTTTTAGGACACCTTTAGGTCACTTGATGGAGTTTTAGGACACCTTTAGGTCACCTGATGGAGTTTTAGGACACCTTTAGGTCACTTGATGGAGTTTTAGGACACCTTTAGGTCACCTGATGGAGTTTTAGGACACCTTTAGGTCACCTGATGGAGTTTTAGGACACCTTTAGGTCACCTGATGGAGTTTTGGGACACCTTTAGGTCACCTGATGGAGTTTTAGCAGACACCGTTTAGGCCACCTGATGGAGTTTTAGGACACCATTAGGTCACTTGATGGAGTTTTAGGACACCTTTAGGTCACCTGATGGAGTTTTAGGACACCTTTAGGTCACCTGATGGAGTTTTAGGACACCTTTAGGTCACCTGATGGAGTTTGGGGACACCTTTAGGTCACCTGATGGAGTTTTAGGACACCGTTAGGCCACTTGATGGAGTTTTAGGACACCATTAGGTCACTTGATGGAGTTTTAGGACACCTTTAGGCTCACTTGATGGAGTTTTAAGACACCATTAGATCACTTGACGGAGTTTTAAGACACCTTTAGGTCACCTGATGGAGTTTTGAGACAACTTTAGGTCACCTGATGGAGTTTTAGGACACCTTTAGGTCACTTGATGGAGTTTTAAGACAACTTTAGGTCACTTGATGGAGTTTTAAGACAACTTTAGGTCACCTGATGGAGTTTTAGGACACCTTTAGGTCACTTGATGGAGTTTTAAGACAACTTTAGGTCACTTGATGGAGTTTTAAGACACCTTTAGGTCACCTGATGGAGTTTTAGGACACCTTTAGGTCACCTGATGGAGTTTTAGGACACCTTTAGGTCACTTGATGGAGTTTTAAGACAACTTTAGGTCACTTGATGGAGTTTTAAGACACCATTAGATCACTTGATGGAGTTTTAGGACACCTTTAGGTCACCTGATGGATTTTTAGGACACCTTTAGGTCACTTCATGGAGTTTTAGACACCATTAGATCACTTGATGGAGTTTTAGGACACCTTTAGGTCACCTGATGGAGTTTTAGGACACCTTTAGGTCACCTGATGGAGTTTTAGGACACCTTTCTGTCACCTGATGGAGTTTCAGGACACCTTTAGGTCACCTGATGGAGTTTTAGGACACCTTTAGGTCACCTGGAGTTTCAGGACAACTTTAGGTCACCTGATGGATTTTTGGGAAACCTTTAGGTCACCAGATGGAGTTTTTCGGTTCCTTGCCACTTTTGCCTTTGGCTTGCTCAGTTGGGGATATTCTATATTAATTAACCAATCAGTAATACCTTAGATAAGCTCTACCAAACGTGGATGTTTTTCCACCAAGAAACAAACATTGTTATTATGTCTTGATTGATACTGTGAAGCTGCTTTGATGCAATCTATATTGTGAAAAGCGCTATATAAATATTATTTGACTTGACTTGACTGAAAAAAAAAAGTCAAATTTAATGTTGCAATCCAAAGTAACCCCCAAATTTCTGACAGCAGGCTTAAGATATGGAGCCAAAACCCCAAACTCACCACTGAACCGTTCGGGTTACCGAAGATGATACACTCATACTATCATTCGATTTTACAGGCAAATAAATCTGCAAATCATCAGCATAACAGTGAAAGGACAGGTTGTGTTTTCCTACGGCAAATAAAGCATGACGAAAAAAGTTGAACTACAGGTTGTATCTTTGACTTCGGCATGTCGGCAAATCTGAGCAGAGTTTGAGACATTTTTATCTCTTTTGAATCTCTAGGAGACGTGTGAGATTACTGTGTGGGTTTCTTGAGAGAAACGTCTGAAAGTTAATTTAGTTGCTGGCTTAGAGAGACATTAAAGAGATAGTAGATTTATATACCATAACCCGCAGATTTTTTTACATAAATCAACAGTCTGTCTGTCGCTCAGATCTATTTTCAGGCTCCAGCATCTGTCTCAGCATCTGCGTGCCGCCCTGCCATTTACTGCCCCATTAAGTCAAGCCTGTTTATCAGTGCAGGGCTTTGATTTGACTCTTGGTTTGGCTTAATGTTTATTCAGGTTAGGATGTGGCTCTGTTTAAAAGATGTGACATTTAGATTTTGTTCCAAAAACCTTTAAAAACGTTCAAAACACTTAATAATGTTCAATGAATTGATTAGAATGTATTTGGACTTGTTAAATCATCATGATTTAATGATCAAATTAAGTTTTTTTATTGATTTTTGTAGTTGGGACGAAGTCCCACATCTATAAAAACTAGACCTGTGCTGTTTAGTGCTTAAACACAAAAGACATTTTCATGCACTATGAGTTTCTTCTGGGCTTTACATTCTTGATGCATCACAACCATTACTTGTTTAAAGCATGCAATGGTTTCAGATTCACGGTTTAAACTCTGTTAGCTTTGTGAATTTTTTTATAGCAGTTGCAATATTGTGCATTTTAGCACTTTGATAAGAAATTGTCGTCGAATTACATTCATAAAGGGCTAGCATATGGATGATGAGACTTCAGTGAAAGTTGATGGGCTTCATTTCTCAAAAGCAAGCCCATTTAAATCATATTGGCACCACTGGTCTCTACCATCAACTTAGCTCACGATGCTTTCGAGAAACACAGCTCTGGACAGCATCACTGTTATAATGTTTGCTAGTTTTCCTTGTTAAGTCCCAGCCTTCCCATTTTGGATCTGAGACAGAATTGCTCGCTGTATAGCGGTAACACCAGGTTTCCCCAGACCACTGAGGGATGATTAGTTAACCAAAACTTGGTTTCATGTGGCGCACCATAGAGATCTCTCATAAGGGTGGGTTTCCTGAAGCACTAGTGGTGCCACCAGCTCTGGAAACAGTCTTTAATCATGACATGATGCAAACATACATGCATATGGACTGTTAAAAGAAACAGAAACACACAAATACCCTAAACGACTCGTGACTTGGTTGATTATGAGCTTATTTGATCAGAAATGGCTCATTACTGTACGTTTCGCCTAAGTGCATGCACAACAACCACCAACAGGTTAAAAGAGATAAAAGTCACGTGGAATCTCATGAATTTCTTTGAATTGGCCTTCCCTGGATATAATTGCAGAGCGACGGTATAAGGTACAATTATTGTTTGTCGTGTTTTGAGAGCATGCTTTGTGTGAGGTCTTTCCAAATGTCAGAGCCTCGGGGTGAAGTATAATTGTGCATGTGTTTGTGTGCATGGAAGAGAAACACATTTTTACACTAACGTTCAGTAAAGAATGAGAAGACTTTAGTATCTTGTAGCACAGCCCAAGTATTTTACATCAATATTGAGGGCAGTTCATTTAGGCATTAGGAATTGCACAGTATATTTTGTTTTGAAACATAGGCTATATAAAAAGCACAGTATGCATTGAGAAGTGATTCAAATCTTAGTATGCGTGTCTGACACATGGCCTACTTTGACAAGTGAATGAAATGACTGTAAATATTTTACAAGAAATGGACACATGCAACATTGTTGAAAATTCACATATACAGTGAACAGAATGCATAATGATTAGTATGCAACCCACACTCTTAGAAGAAAAGGTTCTATATAGAACCTTCAAAGGTTAACCTAGTATTTGGAACCCCTAAAAGGTTCTATACAGAACCCTTTTTAAGGGTTTAATAATAAGAACCCTTTAGGGTTCTTTGTGACCAGGAAAAAGGTTCTATATGGAACCTTTTGGGTTCAATCATTATTATTTGTTTTGTCCTTTCCGGATTAAATATTTCATATTATTGATAAACATCACAACCCAAAAATGAATTTATGAATGCATGTGAATGATCACAAAATTCAAGATATGGCGGTTTGAAAAAGTATATATTTATATCATTTTATGTAGTTAATCAATATCACACGAAGAGTGCCATATCAGTTTTTTCTCCTTCAAAAATCAGCATGATTAAAATGTTATTAAGTTACTACAATAAACAATAATTTACAACTACAAAATGTTGCAGAATAATGTAATATATGAATGAATAATAGGCTATAAAGAACATTTGTCCCAAAAGGGTTCTTTCTTGTCATTGTAGAACCTTTTTTAACATAAAAGTTTCTGTAATAAAAGTTGAGTAAAGAACCATACTTCATATATAGAACCCAAATAAACATTTTTTTTCTGAGTGTATAAAGGCAAATCTACAACTGGAAATGTCTTTAATGTTTTTTTATTGGTTAATTATCAATATCCAGGACTGATATATATCTAAAAGATTTTTGACAAAATGTGTTGTTACAGTGTTTGCCTTTGTAGGGCAGTATTGTAGTGTGTTATTCCCCATGCCTCATGCAGAATGTGGGACATTACTTATTTTCTGTCAGGTGTGTTCCACCATACACAAATTACATCCACATGTAACGAGAAACATGTCTCACATGATGGGCAGCCACAGCCCGGCAACTCGGAAAGGAGGACATTTCTTACCAGCGTTTACACATGTGTTTAGGCTTGTAATTTAGTACCTCAGAAAAGTGCAAAAAAGTCTTTAGATAAGCTCTATTTACTGTTGGGTGTAACATGTTTAGATTTTAATGACAGACCGTCTCAAATTTCATACTTACTTTACAATTAAGATGTGTGCATATTTAACTCCTCTGCGCTAGATTTCTCTTCATGTAATTAGCATGTAAAAACGTAACCCAAACTGGAACTGCAAAACTCTAATTATATCTGCAATTAGTGGAATGTAGAATGATTATTTAAAGCACAGTGAGAGTCTTTAGCTTACCGCATTTCTATGAAAAAACTGGAAAAAAACTGATTTAGAATATCCTTAAAAAAGGTAAATGGGTGAAATAATATATACACAAACCAAAAATGTATATTTTTATTTTAATATAAATAATATTATGTAAATAATATCATAAAACTCTTTTTTATTTACACTAAGATGTAATGGTAATTTAATGCATTTCACAATGCATTTAATGGTCCTTTGTGGTGCAATATGATTATAACAGCATTTGACCACTTTGTTTTCATTCAGGGAGAGAAAGGAGAAGATTGCACAGCAGGATCAGATGGACAACCAGGAATCCCTGTGAGTTTATTTAACTTTATCTTATGTGTCTGTTCTTTGTATATTTATTTTCTATTCTGTTTTCTATCGCAGTTTTAGTTCACAACAAAACCATTTTTTAAGTCACTTAAAACATTGTAGATGCTAGAAAAAATATAAACTCACTGGCCACTTGATTAAGTGCATCTGTTCAGCTGCTCGTCAACAGCCATCTAATATTTCGGCTTTATGCCGAGCGTCACATGACCAAACTGGAAAACAGGTCTCAATGCACCCGCTTGCCAGAGAAAGTGTTAACGGCCGTAAGAACTGACTATGATATCTATGGATTTTAAGTTAATCAGCTAACCTACCTAGTTCACTTTGTTATTGGCGTTTTATTCCATTTAAATATCTAAACATTACTGTGAAGAATTAAATAAAATGGTAACACTTTACAATAAGGTTCATTAGTTAACATTAGTTAATGTATTTACTAACATGAACTAACCATGAGCAATACATTTGTTACTGCATTTGTTCATCTTTGTTAATGTTAGTTCATGAAAATACAGCTGTTCATTGTTTGTTCATGTTAGTTCATGGTGCATTAACTAATGTTAACAAGTTTTTTATCAAGTATTAGTAAATGTTGAAAATAACATTAACAAAGATTAACAAATGCTGTATATGTGCTATTCATTATTAGTTCATATTACCTAATGTAGTTAACTAATGTTAACTAACGAACCTTATTGTAAAGT
Organism: Hybognathus amarus; assembly: GCA_030378365.1. Lineage (NCBI taxonomy): Eukaryota > Metazoa > Chordata > Actinopteri > Cypriniformes > Leuciscidae > Hybognathus > Hybognathus amarus. The sequence continues at coordinate 208,473 of JAQIUQ010006219.1, forward strand.
GTTACCAATAAAATATATAAAACGTTTAAATATCAATCTGCACATGTGAGGGACATTGGTTATGCTAATCTTTGCTCGCTCCTTTTAAGTTATCTTGAGTAAAAACAGCAAAAAAAATCATGAAGCACATACAAAAGACCAGAACCGGAAGCGATGAGACCTGTTTAACAGAATGCGCAAGTAAGTTGTGCATAGAGCCTATTAATTGAGCCAAAATCAAAATGCGTTAGGTTGTGCCCCGCTTTCCCCTAAACAACATGAAAACATGGATCCATCATGCCTTGCATCGGGTTCAGGCTGCTGGTGTAATGGTGTGAGGGATATTTTCTTGGCACACTTTGGGTCCATTAGTACCATTTGGTGTAGGCCTACACTACCGGTCAAAAGTTTAGGGTCGGTAAGATTTTTAATGTTTTTAAAAGAAGTCTCTTCTGCTCACCAAGGCTGCAATTTTTTTGATAAAAAATACACAAAAAACACAGTAATATTGTGAAATATTATGACAATTTAAAATGACTTTTTTATGTTAATATATATTAAAATGTAATTTATTCCTCTGAAAAAAAGTTTCAGTCATTACTCCAGTCTTCAGTGTCACATGATCCTTCACAAATCACTCTAATATGATGATTTTATGCTCCAAAAACATGTATGATTATTATCCATGTTGAAAACAGTTTTTTACATTTTTATTTCAGGATTCTTTGATGAATAGAAAGTTCAAAAGAACAGCTTTTATCTGAAATGGAAAGCTTTTGTTACATTAAACACTACCCTTTAAAAAGTTTGGGGTCAGTAAGAATTAGTATTTTATTTTTGGGGAAATAAATAAGAAATCAATACTTCTATTCATCAAGGATGAGTTACATTGATCAAAAGTTACAGTAAAGACATTTATAATGTTAGAAAAGATTCTAATTAAATAAATTCTGTTCTTTGAACTTTCTATTCATCAAAGAATCCTGAAATAAAAATGTAAAAAACTGTTTTCAACATGGATAATAATCATACATGTTTTTGGAGCATAAAATCATCATATTAGAGTGATTTGTGAAGGATCATGTGACACTGAAGACTGGAGTAATGATGCTGAAAATTCAGCTTTTTTCCAGAGGAATAAATTACATTTTAATATATATTAACATAAAAAAGTCATTTTAAACTGTCATAATATTTCACAATATTACTGTGTTTTTTGTGTATTTTTTATAAAAAAAATTGCAGCCTTGGTGAGCAGAAGAGACTTCTTTTAAAAACATAAAAAATATTACCGACCCTAAACTTTTGACCGGTAGTGTACCTAATGAAGTGGCCTGTGAGTGTAGCAGTTTGATTGATGAGCCAGTACAATTCTAGTAACTTTTAGGAGTATATCATCAGCTTTTCTGTAACACAATATAACGATTTGTCAGATCTTTGCTTTTTTTTCTAAGATTTGTTATTGTAAATCCAAAACTCTCTAGTAAATCTCTAGGTTTCAGCTTGCTGTGAAAATACTCTTCAACCCACCAGAATAAAACTTTCTAAATGACACATTATCACAACAATAATGGTGTGTGCACTTTTAATCATATATTTATGTTATGAGATTGACTATGTAAAGTTTCATGGTGTTTCTGGTGGAAAGGGTTTGCAGAAAGCCTCACAGATTTGTGGTGTGCTGCTAACTCGGAAATGACGAGGCCACAGTGTTTACTAATCCCCAGAATACATCACAGAGAGCATCAACAACACTGTTTACTGCATGCTTAAAATGATCTTTAAAATCATCCTGCTTCATCACCAATCACACACATGTGGACTGAGGAAGGAAACTGCTTCTTTGGCACAACAGATGGAGGCTTAGTCACTCATGAGGTCTTTATAGGGTCCTAGCCACAAAGCAAACGGAAACCCTTTTGTTTCACATATGGGTTAATTTAATTATTATTCCTAATCCTAATATTCTTTCGTTTTTTAACCTTTTTGAGCTGTGTGCACACACTAATAGCAAGCAAGAACAGCTAATATGCATATTAAGAACAAGCAGTGACTTATTTACATTAAAATGTCTTTATTAAAATGTGTTTGTTCTCAGTGTGGCATTTGAGACTGCAGGAAGAGTGAAGCAAACTGCTGATGGTGTGCAAAGTTTCGTGACTGTGGTTGCAAAGGTGTCACTTCTGGAGAATGACTTGATTATTTATTTTATTATTAGCTTCTTTCTAACACCCAACACTATTATTTGTTCTCGTCCTTCTGGTTAGTGGTTTGAACAGACCTAACGTGAAGTATTAAACTTCGACAACTCGTCCTGCACAGTTTGGGCATGAATGGCACATTAATGTGTATTGTTGAGGACCGGTGTGTCATTAGTATTACTTTTGAGATGGAGACTTACTTTTTATTTGTTCAGGTATGTATTTAACAGCTACAGCTTGAAACTCGCAGCTGTGTATGTGGTACATGGTTTCAATCCTATGCCAACCTGAAGTCTAATTTCAGCCAATGACTTGAAGTGATGTGGTTTAGGCCTCAATGTAAACATTTCGATATCCTTGGCTTAGTTTGATATATTCATATAGTAAGTACTCCCTTTTGGGAAATGTTTTGGCAAGCACACTGTTCTGCCCATTTCCAAGCCCAGATGCTGTATGGAAACTGTGTCATGTGATATTATAGTTAATACACCCCTCCCTCTTCCTGAGGTTGTGGCTGAACCTCTGAATGTTTTAACTTCTTTTTCTTTCCTGCTGAACCGTTTTATTTGGCTGAATCATGGACACAGCAGGTGGAGACAGAGGTGTTTCTAGTAGTAACCAATTCATTAATGTCAATAAATGCTGCAGTTTTTCAGCACGGCCACGACCTCTGTCTCGTCGTCTTTCTATCTGTCTGTCTCTGCAATGTTTTTTGTGAAACAGAAGCAACTGTTTTAGTTGTTTGGCCTGCTTTCTGTTTATAGCCAATGAAACTGACTCATTTGAAAGAAAAATTTACATTTTGAGATTCCTGAAATCGTTTGGTGCTGGAAACGGGATGAATCAGCTGTTATAGGTGTGGGGATGTATACTTCACTTTTATCTTTCATCATAAAACTCTTATGTAAACCGTTCTAATGGAAGAACATGTGCTTGCCAGTACATTGGATGGGTTACAACGTGGTTTGGCAATGAGACAGAAAGGGAGCACTGAAGTAAGCATGCAATAGTGGTAGTAAAAACCGCTGCCAGCATGTTAAAATCACCATGATATCCAAATTGACTCATCTTATTTTTTTATGGAATATTGCAGTATTTATTACGCATGATTTAACCATGCACATCATTATTTTTGTCATTCATAATATTTAAAGTAAAACCTGACCGATAAAGGATTTTGAAGGGCGAGGCCGATACAAATATTTTTTGGTTTTAAAATCCGATATATCGGCCGATATTTTTTTATTTATTTTTTCACAACAAATATTAACAGATTTCCCTAACATTAGTTATTTGTAGTTATTTATGTGTTTTAACTAAAATAATATGATAATGCATTTTAAAAAGAAACTTGTTTCTTTTATTGTCACAACAGAACAGACTGATGATAGTGGTATTAGCTAGATTTATGGTTAGCTAGTCTATGATGAGCCATAATTTAGCAATGGATTACGGTCATACTGCAAATTGGAAAACATACATTTTCAGTATAACAGACCAAGGAGAGATTATACGTCTCATTGCTATAACTGTCACGCGCTATTAAAGAAACACTTTAGTCACATTGTCAAAAGTTAAAAGGACAGTCAGTCAACTACACTGTTACAACAAAACGTAATTATTACTAGCTAATTCCGCTTCACTCTCGGCTTATTTAACAGCAGCAAAACTGGACATGATAGTCACAAATGTTGTCATGCTTATTCGAGTTAAGAGAACTGATGCGGATGTTCTTTTAATTGTTATTCAAGCAATGTCTCGTGACCAACTCAACGAGTGTTGCCAACAGGGACGGTGTAGAGTGCCCCCTGGTGGACTGACTATACAACACTCATGATATGGTTGAGGCATGTTTCGTCGATTTTTATTTTATTTTTGAAATATTCATTTATCGGCCCTTATAACTGCCAATACCGATAGTTTGGAAATGCCTAATATCGGCCGATAAAATCGGCCTGCCGATATATTGGGTCTGGCTCTAATTTAAAGCTGCAGTCTGTAACCTTTTTTGGTGATTCAAAGAAAATTAGCCGTTATACCTTTTAAAGAACTATCTCTATGCCTTATCTCAATTCAAAGCGATAGGCTTGTATTAATGTTTATAATTCAGTGGAACAATCCAATCAATTCCCCATGGACAAAATCAAGCTCAGTCTTGTTCGAGATGCCATTTCACTCCGAAATATGTCACAAATACTGAAGAAAATACTTCTGTTTCAGAGTAGATCCATAATTGTGTATTTCAGTCATTAACAAATTTGCACAGATGGAAAAGGGCTCATGGGATGCAAAACTGTAGAACTACTGCTAAAACCATACACTATTTATGACACATTACTGCTTTTTTGTATTTAGGAGATATGGGGACTTCCTGGAGAGATTGGCCCTGCTGGACCTCAAGTAAGGACCCAGATTAATCATAATTAAAGTCTAAAACTTACTATTAAATTTACTTGAAAGCTATTCATTTTTTATAAAAAAATCTCAGTTTTTTTAACCCTCAGGTTTCGGAGTCACACTTGTTATCCTCCCGGTCAAAAGTGACCGGACACCTAAAAATTTAATTTCCTCCATCCCAGTAAAACCAATGCAATTTATTTTGGTTCTATAATATTTATTCTTTGTAATTTAGTATTTTGAGACAATTTGATTGAATTTATTAATATTTATGCAATATTTATGGTCTATTTTTGCCATGGAAAAAAAAAAAATATATATATATATATATATATATATATATATATATATATATATATATATATATATATATATATATTTTTTTTTTCACAAAAATATTAATGCAGTTTTTTAGTTTAATATAGAGTCTAGGTCTTCAGAAAAAATTTTTTTTTAAGAAAATTAGCACCATCTGGTTACAGTATAGAGAAAAGCGTAGAATCATGGTGTAACCACTAGATGGCATGTATAGCTCTCTATGGAGAAGCATGTGAACTTCCCCAGATGTTTATGAACACATTTGAATATATAGTTGAAACAATCTCAAAAACGATTTTTTTATTAAAAAATGTAAAAAATAAATAAATAAAAATTTTTGAATTTTTGTGTTTTTGTAAATTTCCCATTCATTTGCTATGGGGGTCATTTTTGACCAAAAAGACCACAAGTGTGACTTTTTTTTAAGACCACTTAGCATGCTCAGATCATGACCTCAATTTTTTTTGTATTCACATACATAATGCCATAAAAGTCACCAAGTTTCGTAACATTCCGATGAAGCAGTGATTTTTAAAAATTCAAAACATAATTTTTGTACAAAATATTTCTGTTTCAAATAAAAAAAACGTTTGGACTTTCTATGAATCCAACGCAACTGTTTACATTGATGATAATAATAATAACAAATGGTTCTTGAGCAAATATCAGCATATCAGAATGATATCTGAAGGGTCATAATAATGACAAGTAATGATGCTAAAAAATTCAGCTTTGCATCACAGTGATAAGTTATTATTATTGAATTATATTAAAATATATTCAAATAGAAAATGCTGATTTTTGCTTGAATAAATGCTGCCTTGGTGAGCATAAGAGACTTAAAAACATTAAAAAAATCTAACCCAGCCAAACTTTTGAATGATAGTCAAAGTTATTTTGACAGTGTTGATTTTGTCATAGCTTTTGTGCTGTTGTATAATAACAAATTATTTTGACAGGGTGAGCCAGGCATGCCAGGACCAGCAGGCTTTACTGGACCAACAGGACAGCAGGTATCTCATCATTTCAACAGATTGATGTTTTATTTAATGCAATTAATTGGCTTGTAGCTATACAGCAGTAGCTGTTTAAGGAGTAGTTCACTTTAAAAAAAAACTATTGCTGATAATTTACTCACCCCCATGTCATCCAAGATGTCCATGTCTTTCTTTCTTTCAGTCGAAAAGAAATTAAGGTTTTTGATGAAAACATTCCAGGATTTTCTCCATATAATGGACTTCAATGGGAACCAAACGGTTCAAGGTCCAAATGAGAGTTTCAGTGCAGCTTCAAAGGACTTTAAACGACACCAGACGATGAATAAGGGTCTTATCTAGCGAAACGATCGCTCATTTAAAAATAAATAAAAAAGTTTACGTTTTATAAGCACAAATGCTCGCCTTGCTCTGTTCTGAGATGATCGTTTGTGACTCCCCTGTTCGAACTCGTTCATCAAAATGAACAAATCTTTTTTTGAGTCATGACTCGAAGGGTCCTAGATAAGACCCTTATTCATCGTCTGGTGTCGTTTAAAGCCCTTTGAAGCTGCACTGAAACTCTCATTTGGACCTTTAACTGTTTGGTTCCCAATGAAGTGCTTTATATGAAGAAAATCCTGCAATGTTTTCATCAAAAAACGTTTTTTTTAAAGGTGAACTACTCCTTTTAGCTTCCTCATTAAGGCCTACTTTTAAGCAAAATGTCCAACATTAATTTTCCTAAACAAAATCATTCATACTTTTACTGTAAAGGAGGGACTCAACTCATCTGTGGGAACCAGAATATAATAGAGTTTTTGTAGAGCGGTGCTCTTTTGTAACCACCTACGGTAGCAGCCCACTCACAACACCACCAGCCACAAAGCAAAACCTCGTCAACCACCCATAACACCCTAGATCTGTGGTGCCACGTTTGGTGCACTTTTCACAAAATGTTTGAAGTCTAGTTTCCAACAACAGTTGTAAATGATTTCTTTTTAAAGGTGAAATATGCCCCAAACCCACGTCATTGGTTAATATTTCCAGACAGAATGGTTTGATTTGTACCAAGGTGTTTCAACCTTTGGAGAAATGTATCTACGAATGACTTTATTGCTGTTTCTGCACATTGTTTTGGCAAAGGCGAAGACATTTCAACAAAAACTGCACACTCTACATTAAAAAATGGTAACACTTTATAATAATACTGTATACAGTAAAGTAGACTACTTACAAATCATTTGCAAAGTATTAGTTTATAGTTAATTCAATATATTGTAGTGTAGGTTAGGCTGCATTGTTAATATATCAATAGACTATTTTTAAACAGTGAGTTCTTCATTTATTGTCACTGTATTTTAACTAATTATATTTGTTAAACGTCCTGTGAAATCTGCTCTTGCAAAGTCCGTACATGAAATCCGTTCAGCACAATCCTCTGGTTTGTTAACATTGTCAGGGTCTGAATCAGGCTCACACTGGGCCAATCACAACACACTGGGCCAGCCAACCAATCACAGCACATTTCGTATTTCCTTCATTGAAAACGAGTTCGGGACAGACTGGGAATGGATGAGTTTATACATGTAAAATAATGTGTTTTTTAAATAATCTATATTATAGTACACCCCAAAAAACAAAATTAAGACTTCATAAAAGGGTATAATAGGACCCCTTTAACCTCTTAACTGTCACCCCCCTTTTTTGAATAGACATGAAAATGCACATTTCAAACTTAAATGGTTGTAATTCAAGAATGCTTTGGAATATAGACATATGATTGGTCTTGTTTTAAAGAAGACATTTGGCAGATTTCTGTAGAAGTGAAATAAATTAAAAAAGTTAAACAGAAAAAAAGTTATAGAAGTTTGAGTTTATGGAAATGTACAATGTACAAATATTAATTATTTATATTTTACATCAAATATATATTTTCAAAACCTGGGCTACTCAAAAACTGCAGAAAAATCAAAGCCAAAAATATGAACAAGTTGTGTTTCAAATTTTAGGTTGATATCTCAAAAAATTAGCTTTCAGTAAGATTTTGTTTGAGCGCAGTACCAAACTTTTTCACTAGGGCACAATCAGACTCCATTACTGCCCATATAAGGGCGCCTCCATTATTTTTTCTTGATATTTCAAACTTTTCAGTCCTTTTTTTCCAAAATAATTGTATGGATGCTATCTTTAGAACTTTTGGAATGAAAACAAACTGAGGTATCTACCATTTTTTCATGATTTTTCATGTTCTCTGCTATTTTAAAATAAAGGTCTGAACTAGCTTTATGAGTATGAAAATATTCTTGTTGCATATTGATAAATTATGGTTCCTCTGTAATATATTTTGAAAATCAGTCACCAAATATGGAAACTAGAGATTGTAAGCTTTCAAATGATATATAGTTTGTCAATATTACTAAAGGTTCTTTACTAAGATATAATTGATTTAAAAATATAGTGGCAAACGTCCCACCTGTGGGACGGTGACTAAAATGCACGTTTGAGCTGTTTTGCAACACTGATATGTCAGTACCAATGTTTTGTCTCTATGTGCACATTAAATTACTGATATTTGCTGCTTATTGCAAAAATACCTTTAATTTCAGGGACCTCCAGGCCCAGCTGGCCCACCTGGCATTGAAGGTCCTCCTGGTCCTAAGGTAATTCATCGTGCAATTTTTAAAAAAAAATGTTTTTATTTTTTAGCAATGACACGTTTCATTTATCAAAAGATTTTTTTATATCACTTCTTAACATCACTTTACCTGTGTCTTGATTATAAGTATACCTGTTGTATAGCATTTTATTAAAACTCTTGTTTGTTGACAGGGGAATTCTGGCTCTCGTGGACAGGATGGGCTCCCTGGTGCACCTGGAACAAAAGTGAGTGAGCTAGGGGAGGGGGATTTCCGCACATAAAGATCTGATTGTACGATATCATCTCCTTTAGTCACACACCTGCCTCTTTCTCAGACAGCTTCAGGAAATAACTTTGAGTTGCAGATGCTTTAGCCTCTATCAAGTCATAATGTGAGAAAAAAAATGCAAAATGCATTTTGCAGGGTGTGAAATGGCTGCAATTTATAGTTCAAATGCATTCATTGCACTTCATTGCATTAAGCAAAAGAGCTAAGTGATATTAAAGTGATATTCACCCAAAAATTAGTAAAAAAAAAAAAGTAGTCCATTTTGCACATATGCAATAAATGTGAAAAACGGACTGAAATGTATGTCTTAATTCATTGGGAAGTTTCCCTGAAAAAGTCATAGAATGTCTTATATCATAAATATGATAAATGCTATAACAAAAGTCCTAATTATAATTTTAAAAGGTCATAGATTTGGAGACTAAAAAAAAAATTGCAATCTGGCCTAATGCCATTATGGGCTGCCCTGTCACAGGAAGTTAGTTATTCAATATATAGATTTCACTGCACAGATCTGAATGGACATACTGTATTAATTTTATTTGAGCAGGTCTTAATTTTGATTTCAAAGACTTTGCAAATGCCCTATAGCCAGTGGGGTTCAGTGTCCCGTTTATTCCTTTATTCAAAAGATAAACTGAACTAAATAATACCTGTGAGTAAGTATAGCAGTAATGCACAAGTGATTAATCTAATAAAGGTGTATGTGTGTATCCACAGGGTTCAGACGGAGAGTACGGCGTTCAAGGTCCCCCTGGCATTAGAGGTCTGCCAGGGTTCAAAGGTCATAAGGTACGTTCGCTTTACTCTTCATCAGTGGCAAACCTAACCTGAATTAGCATCTGCATTAATTAGCATAGACAGGGTACAATGGTATGACTGTTGTCAGATGCTTTAATACAGATGTCTTTTCAATGATGAACTCATGATTTGCATTGCCAATTAGTCATTATCTTTCACCGATTGGTTTTCATGTTGTTTTATTCAGTAATAAAATATTGTATTGAATTTTTCAAGTCGTAATGAAACATATTTTTTGTACTGTAAGCGTACATCCAAGTGTCACATATTATCAAAAAAAGAAAAAAATATAAGGAAGGGGCTTGGTTGTATGCATTGATTGTTGATTGGATTTTGAGATGTCAAAAGCAAAACGCAACAGTCTAGATTCATAACATTTGGATAAAAAATGGCAAAGTCAAATCATACATACATGGATGAATCATTCACACCAAAAAACTATAACATGCATTTACAAATTAGACCGAATGATTTCATGGTCATTGACTTTGTGACATTTAACATCACAAAAATCACTCAGACTGTTGACTTTTCCCTCTTCCCACCCTTAACAGTGTGAAAAAGAAACTCGATTCAATGAACAATATCACATGAGTAATTTCTGACATTTTCAAATTCTCACTCACATCTTTAACCCACTCTATTTTCATGGTGCGCTTTAAAACATTCTCCTCTTTTATTCACTATGAATTCTTCTGAGGCATATTTTGCAGTGGGAATGATTCTAAAATAATCAAAATTGACAATTCTTGCAGTATTTATTAATAAAGGGTTAGTTCACCCAAAAATGAAAATTAAAGGGGACATATCATGCAAAATCCACTTTTTTAGCCCTTAAATGCATTTTGTTGTAGATTTGGAGTGTTTATGAGTACAGAAAAGATGAAATTATTCTCTTCAGGTGCTTCGTTTATATCTTTATATTCTGTTTTGGTCATATTTTTCAACCTGTTCAGATTTTTCTGTTGTCTATGATGTTTTTTTGAGCAAGTACGTCACCGTATTTGCAGCGGAACTGACAAATAAGGACATTGACTACCGGTCCAACACTGCAAGCAATCCGCCATTATTATTTCTCGCTCCGATTTTGTAGTCCAAGCTCAATGATGCAGAAGTTACCGAGGACGCTCAGTCAAAATGTTCGGTTGTTGGATGTAGTGACCTGAAGCACTTTAGGATCCCCACTTCAACAACCTCAGCCACTATAGAAGGGTTTGCCGATCGACTTCTATCTTTTAGCTGCTGTGTTTCCTGATGCTTTCTAAACGTAAGCTATCATTTTATTATCAATACAGATTTTTAGTGGTAAGATCAGACCGCAGTCATTTATCTTTGTCAGTGTGCTTGTTTTAACAAGAGAAATAGTCGAACTTTCACTAATAACACAACACAGTTAACTTACATAACGTTACCTGCCTCCATATGAAGACCTGCAGGTTCGTCGTCGTCGTCTTTTTCAAATCGCTCGCTCTGACTCAAATACGTAAGGCTTGGTGGACAAGTCTTCCATTGTTGACATTTTGCTAACGTGTGAATAAAAATGTTCTTTGAAGCTATAGTAATCGTATCTCTTATCAAACTACAATAATGGCCAACACAGAGAGTTGAACCTGAGTTGAACTGACCGTGAACTCAGCGACCTGGAGAGTGGGCGGGGTAAGACGGTACGCCTTTTTATTTAAGGGGCCGCATTGAAACGACTTGCTCACAGAAGCACATTCAGAAAAGGGGTAGAAAAGGGGCCTGTGGAGCTATAATAATGAGGAATTCAGACCCAAGCATTGCAGTTATGCTTTATATAGACCACAAATGTATGATTTATAAGTAAAATTGAATGATTTAAAAGCATGATATGTACCCTTTAAGTCATTAATTACTCACCCCCATGCTGTATCAACCCCGTTAGACCTTCGTTCGTCTTCAAAAACAAATTTGAGGTGGGATCACTGCTACATCAGGCTGCTTAAGGGATTGAAACTTGAGCGAAAGTCAATGAAGAAAATGTTTTAAATATTCCATGTGACGACAGTGGCTCAACTTTAAGCTTATCAAGCGACGAGAATAATTTTTGTGCGTAAATAAAACAAAAATAATGACTTTATTCGACTACTCTATTTCTTCCTCTAGGCCTGTAGACGAGAGTTCAAGAGATTTCACGACGCATGCATGAGAATTGCAATCTTTTTCTACTTCAGTCTCGCACATGCGTCGTGGAAATCTCTTGAACTCTGTCTCGTCTATATCACGATAAGAAAAGTCTATCACAACTTACATTTCATGCTGGCTTTCACACAAAATGATAAAGAGTTGCGATTTTAAATTTAATTCAGCAAATGACTATTCTTGGTTAGATCTAACCTCGGGTTCGGGCTGTAAAATGTTGCACTTTTGCCTGCCCATCCAGGCTTAATATATTTATATTTAGTTTACTTATAATAATTTTTTTCTAATAAGGTCTATTTAATTATGTCTCAATTTAACAGTACATTTAAAAGTACCTGAACGCGTTGTCTAAACACAAACCATTTATGTTAAGTAAAAATATTCGTACATCCAGAGGGTGGCAGTATAGTGCGAAGTCAACTGCCATTTTGCCCGAACTTAATTTGATTGTGTTCAATCTGCTTAAATATACATACAATTTAAGTTTATTTAATCCATTGATACATGATTGATTTGTGTTGCATTAACTGAAACTGGGCGGTGCTTTTAGTTCCCAGCATGCTTTGCATATGGTTGAATTAAGGGAGAATAAATGTTAAAATTAAGTGTTGTTTTATCTTTTTTTTGTTGAGAAATTTAGAAAAGGGGAAGACTTGATAATGTGTAATTGTGTTTAATGTAAAATTACATTGGAATTATTAAACCATTTAAATTACAGTGGGTTACCATTTTGGAGAAGAGTGGAGCATTTTGTTTGGCTGTCGACTGAATTATTTTCTATTACATTGATTGAAGGAGCATGTAAATCTTAGCATTTAAGATGCTAATATGTGCTACTGCTAGCAAATAGCTAGCTATAGTAAATAATTTACATTTCATTTATTTCAGTGACACATAATTGATGTAAATTTAAATTTTTATTTTCATTTAAACTTAAACTTAAATTTCAATTTTAATTTAATTTTAATTTTAATTTAAATTTTATTAATTTAATTGATTAAATTTAATTATGTGTCACTGAAATTAATGAAATGTAAATGAATAACTGGATATAAAAGAACACCTGAATCATGTCAGGAAGCCTTTAAAAATTCACGTTGAGACTACTTAAATTGGGTCGGTTAAAATTACTTAATGTCATGATGTTGAACTTACATGAACAAATTATATTTGTTTTACATGAACAAATTGGGCCTTATTTTAACGATCTGAAACGCAAGTGTCAAAGCGCAATTAACTTTGTGGGTGGATCCCGGCGCTGTTGCTATTTTCCCGGCGGCATAAATGCCTCTTGCGCCTGGCGCAAATCTAAAAGGGGTTGGTCTGGGAGTAGCTTCATTATTCATAGGTGTGGTTTGGGCGTAACGGAAATAAACCAATAAGAGCGTCATATCACATTCCCTTTAAGAGCATGATGAACGAGATGCGCTTGTTCCGTGGCGCAATTCTATTTTAACGGCGCATTTACCAGGCGCGCTTCAGCATCGGTTCACAGCCGAGTAGAACGAATGTTCTCGTCAGGGCCGTAAAAGAAAGAGAAGGGACACTGGGGATGGGACAAACACACAGCAAATTAGCTTCGGGTTAAACATGCATATAATAATTTGGGTAAATGTGTAAGCTTTATGCCTGTTTTTCCCATCATCATGGACACAACAATGATTTCCCATCAATGTTTTAATATTTTTCCATATAATAATGTATCATTTGCAAAAAGTAAAATGCATCTGTGTTGTTGATGAGAGAATCATCTACAGTGTATGCGCGTTGTTCACACTCTGTATTATGGCCAAGCATGCACGCTTAAAATAGCATCTGAATATACGCGCAACGCGCCACTGACTTTAGACCAGGTTTTTTGTGGTCATTGGCGCAAGTGTTTTCTGGAACTGCAAAATAGCACCAGGGATTGTTTGCGCGACACACGCCTCCTTTTTGCGCCAACCCGCCCAGGAAGCGCAAGTTCATTTGTTAGTTTACCGACCTGCGTCTGTGGAGGAAAAAAGCCCGCTTTGCGCGAGTGCAAAATAGGAATGATAAATGCGTCAGTGTATAAAGTCATTTGCGCCGGGTGCAAGATTTAGCCCATTATGATTGTTTAACGTAATCCAGTTATGTGGAACCTGTTGACGAAAAAAAATTAAGTAAAGCCAACATATAATTTTTTTGAGTGTATTTCATGTTAATCAAACTTGGCTTTCTGTCCTCGGCTTCGAGCTCCGAGCTCAACTCCCCGTAACGCTACTACGCAGAGGGACAATGAGAGAAATTGAGGAGGAGGTTGAACGATGTTGGAAGAATTGCCACTGGGATGGCGCTGTGACTGCTGCTTATATTCCTTCATAATGATGATTGACTGGATTCCTCCTAGAACATCACTGTTGGCACAATTAGCACTGTTTAAGGTATCTTATATGCTTGATTACTTTTGCAGGGTGACTCAGGATCATCTGGACCGAGGGGAAGTCAGGTACTGTGACTGCTCAGTGATTACTGACATCTGTGACATTTTATTTCACACCGACTGTGGAAAAAGAAACATGTTGAGAGAGAGAGAAAAGAGGAAGTAAAAAAAAAAGTGTCACTTTTTTTTTTCGAACAGGAATTAAAACCTACAGATCACACGCACGCACATTTTACACACATTTTTATTCAATATATGAAGAGTTCAGATGCAAAAGCCTCTAAATGCCATTTGAAATTTTCTTCTAAAATGACCATTTTATCAAGCTTGTATATTTAAGTTCAGTAATTTCACTTAAATGGCAATTAATAGGTAATCTTCATTGCCATTTAAGTGAAATTACTGAACTTAAATATACAAGCTTGATAAAAATGATCATTTTAGAAGAAAATTTCAAATGGCACTTAGAGGCTTATGCATCTGAACTCTTCATATGGAGTCAAAATGATTGAACAAATTACATGTTATTGGTTAATGCTGATCTGGTGCTGATCTTTCTTATGGATGAGAAAAATAATGATGGTTTCAAGCAAAACAAAGCAAATTGATTGCAAAAATGAAGACCAACTAATGTTTTCTGGCCTTTTTTGCCATAATACTGTACATTTTTGTTAGAACAATATCAACATTTTGATTATAATAAATAAATCTCTCATTCCAGGGCGAGAAAGGAAACCAGGGAGAACCTGGAGTCGCTGGAAAACATGTATGTAACAGTCTTCATGCTTTAGTAGTGGTGTTGATAATACTAATACAAGTGTTCTTCTGGTTATGAGTTATGAATAAACCCATAAACCTACGTTATAAACTTTGACACACAGCTAGACCCACATTGCTTGTGCAATGGAAATGAAAACATCCCACACACTTGTTTTGAAGGAAGAATCCAAGTGTCATAGAGACTCTTTTGATCTGAGCTAGTAAGAAAGCACTTAGCGACCATCCAGAAGACCCATGCAACCACATAACAATGCACCAAAAACAAATAGAAAACATATAGCAATGCTCTGGCAACACATTAGTATCCTGACGATGAGCTTTGCATTGGAAAATGTGCACTTAACAATAAAGATTATTAAATACTCAAAACAATTATTGCTCATTGTAAGTTCATGTTAGTTTATACATTAACTAATGTGACCTTGTTTTAAATACCTGAATTTTTAATGAAAAAAAAAGAATAATAAAAACAAACATTATACACAGTACTGTTCAAAAGTTTATGATTAAACTTTTTCTTTCTTTCTTTTTAAAATAAATAAATAATTATTAATAAATAAAATAAATAAATAAACAAATGCAATCTCGGTTTCCACAAACGTTTTCAGCATTGATAAAATTGTTTCTTGAGCATCAAATCAGCATATTAGCATATTATTATTTCTGAAAGATCTCATTCTGTATTTTTGATCAAATAAATACAGCCTTGGTGAGCATGGCGTCTTAAAAATAAAAAATAATATATATATATAAATATCTAAATGCTTTGAAATTAATTTTCGGTAACACTTTACTGTAAGCGTACATGAATTATCATGAATTCATGTATAAATTAATGCATGAATGATATATTCATTCATGCATTAATATAACATAATTATATAAGAAAACATAATGATCGTGCGTAATAAATCATAATTCATGATGATGTGCTTATCTTAGTTAATGTTTTAATCAAGGTGTTGTTCATCCATAAAGTCATGAATGAAAAACGTTGAACGTATAAAATGTGTGGATATATAAATGCAAATCAACTGAACAGCACCTAATGTGTGTGTGATGTAACTCTGTCATTCTCAACAGGGTGAACCAGGTCTAAAAGGGAACAAGGGAGAGGTATGTGACTAACTACTCATAAAACATAACTACTGTTGACAATGTCTCACAACTATTTCCTGATGAGTCAGAATATGAAAGTCTCTCAGTTTCCTAGCAAGGGACTAATACAACCTTCAATGTTTTGAACCCAAAAATCATGTTTCCATCACAATTTAAAACACTTCTACTCACATTACTCAAATAAACCAATGTGCACAAAAATTGAAGTTTTTATGATACTTCTGAATTCATTGTATAATAGTGATGATACTGTTTTGAATTGTTCTCCCCAGCCAGGTGTAGCTGGGGATCCTGGGAGCAGAGGGGCTGATGGGAAAAGGGAGATGTGGGTCCATCAGGTCCACACGGATCTCAAGGCTTTCCAGGTCTAGATGGGTTACCAGGGCAACCAGGAGTTCCAGGTTACCCAGGGAAACCAGTGAGTGTGATGCTTATGAGAATTTATGAACTATGCATGGTTTTGATGGTCTTGTTCAAATATGACACACTGTGTTACAGGGCAAGCCACCTTCAGAAGATCAGCTGATGAAGATTTGTGCTTCTGTGCTACAAAGTGAGTTTTTTGTCTCGTTTCAATGGCAAATACATTTTGTGAGGTACATTTTGTGAAGACAAATTATTTTGTATAGAAAAATATGCTTATGCAACTGTTACTATTAATATTGCTCATACTTTTGGTTAGAATTTAAACAAACCCTTAACCGTAAGTTTTAGATTTAGTCATATAACTCAGACTTCTTATACTTACCAAGAAACTATCACTAGCAAACAAAAAACACCATTGTGACACCTTAGAATCGTGTCAGTGACGTGTGACTAGTATTGAGATATGTCTCTTAAAGGATTAGTTCACTTTTAAAAAACTTTTGCTGATAATTTACTCACCCCATGTCATCCAAGATGTCCATGTCTTTCTTTCCTCAGTTGAAAAGAAATTAAGGTTTTTGATGAAAACATTCCAGGATTTTTCTCCATATAATGGACTTCCATGGGAACCAGACGGTCCAAGCTCCAAAAGATTGTTAATAACAGTTTCAGATCCAGCTTTAAATGTCTTTAAACGACACCAGACGATGAATAAGGGTCTTATCATGCGAAACGATGGGTTATTTCAAAACTTATTCCAAAAATGTAACTTTTCTAAAGACAAATGGTAGCCTAGCTCTATTCTGGAGGCGCGTTTGTAACGTCACGTAATACGTAATTACGTTCAAAAGGTCATGGGCCACGTAGCTGGAAGTACAGAATCAAAATCGTCCAACATCGTTATTTTACCTTTTAATTCTTTTTTTTTTTGTAAACGGCGTTTGAGTTAGTTTGCATGTTCAACCTATGTGTTCAACTTACTGACTCTGTACTTCCAGCTACGTCGCCGTGACCTTTTGAACGTAATTACGTATTACGTGACGTTACAACGCGCCTCCAGAATAGAGCTAGGCTACCATTTGTCCTTAGAAAAGTTACATTTTTGGAATAAGTTTTGAAATAACCCATTGTTTCGCATGATAAGACCCTTATTCATCGTCTGGTGTCGTTTAAAGACATTTAAAGCTGGATCTGAAACTGTTATTAACGATCTTTTGGAGCTTGGGCCGTCTGGTTCCCATGGAAGTCCATTATATGGAGAAAAATCCTGGAATGTTTTCATCAAAAACCTTAATTCTTTTCGGACTGAGGAAAGAAAGACATGGACATCTTGGATAAATTATCAGCAAAAGTTTTTTCAAAAGTGAACTAATCCTTTAATGTGCATTTTACTTGTCAGCTAAATTTATTTTTGGAAGAAAAGACAAAAGTTGTTTCCAAATGATGCACTTTACACTATGCACTTGTATGCTATGCATTATGTACTCAACCATATATCAATTTTATAAGGTTTTTAGTCATTGAACATCTGATAGCCCCTCCCACTCCTCTACAAAAGGTTGAATGCATGAAGTGTCCGAACATTCCTCACGTAAATGGATACTTCAGGATTTAGCATTAAGCTTTGTATTAGTAGAAAACCTGAAGTATTTGAAGTATTTTCGAATTAAAATGCTTTCTACTCTCATATCTCCCTGAGACGAGAGATTTCTGTATTTTTTGTCTGGAAAAAATCTCATTTTGCATCATCGGAGGATTTTTTGGCCATGACTAAAGACTACAATCAGTAGTGGGTCTGTCCTGCATGTTCTCAACCTGCCCATAGAAGGCGATCTCACTCACAGAATGAACATATAGTGTTGGCCGTCTTTTTTTGGAAGCTAAGTTAGCTAAGCTAGCTAGCTCTGTTTCCCGTACATGTCCGGCCGTCGATGTCCGAGATTCAGCTTTTCTTTCTGCAGTCGCCATTCATTGTTTACATGCACAGCTTTTGTTTCAATCTAACTGAATTCATTCCGATTGGTGAATCTGAATGTAGTGTTTACATAAACGCTAAACAAGTGATCGGTTGATGTGCGTTTTAACATTGCTAAGAAAATTCCCGCTCCTCCGTGAGAGATACGAGACCGGTGCGTCTCACAGGTGTCGCTCATCGGTAATCACGCCACCGGCCTCGCGCCGTTCTCCCGGCCCTCACTCGTCCCGCTCGCCACAGGAAACATGATGAATGGCGACTGTAGAACACAAAGGCGAATCCCGGATATTTTGGACAATCTCGAAACACATTTTCGGGCAGACTCATCACAGAGACTCATTAGTAGCCTAGACTTGTTGTTTAACTACTGCGCTCTGTTACCGGTAGGCGTGGCCTACCAAGCAAGTGCATTCTGGGAGTTGTTGTCTTTCATCCACATCAGTCAAAAATACATTTTCTGGCTTTTTTTTGTCTGGAAAGCTCCAAATTCAAAAATAATTTCACATTTCTTCTACATAAATGACCCATTTTAAATACACATTCATCTTTCCAGAGGTGGAGTATCACTTTAAATAAATGCATCACCTGGGTATTTAAAGCACACTTTTACTTTGTCTGAACAATCTACTTACTCTATTACATCCTTAATTGGGGTGCACTTAAAGAAACTCCTGAAGAATAGCATTTAACTCTATGATAACTCTGTGATAAGAGAGTGTGTGTATCAGGGTTCTCAAGTTTTATCAAAAGCTTGGAGTGAGATCACATTCGGTTAGGGGAGGAGCCCAATGGAGCCCCGCCCATCCCTGCCACCCAATTTAAATTTTTTCTAGCACAAATTGAAATTATAACAATTGGTAAATCTCATAAATGACAGAACAATTCATCACATCAAACATAGCCTACTCTTGAATGTTATATTTCAAAAATATACAAAAAATACAAAAATATAATGATAAAAATATAATGTCATTATATAGATTAGTGGTGTTGGCGCATCTATAACGAACGCAATCTGGCCGAGAGATGCGTGCTGGCGTGCTCACTTTGTGTGCCAACACCTTGTATACAACATTATATATATAAAGCTTGCAGGACAACTTGGTTGGCGTTGCCTTATCAGTGTGAGAAATACATGGTGTGGCATGTGAGGGTGTGAACTGGTTGAATTGCGTGTGTCTCACGGCCAATGCGTGAGACTTGAGAACCCTAGAAGAGAGTACGCTTGCCTTTTGGTCAGATATCTAAAAACATCTAAAGTGGTTGGAGCAGTGATGCAACTTTCAGTTCTCTTTAAAAAGAAGACAAACTTATAAACAGTTGAGAAATCTATGTGTTGAGCGAGACCAACGCTATTTGTAATGTTGGCGAGACTGTCACAGACCTCACCCCTTCTTCACCACACTCTTTAAAAGTCTGTTGAGTCCACAGTGATTACGCTTGTCGCATGCACATACTGTAGTAAGGGATAACGGACAGCCAGATTGCAAAATAATAGCAGTGTGAAGCAATTGTACATTATCTTTCTCACTGCATGTTATTTGGCGAATGAATAAATGCATGAATAATTAATTATTTGAGAATGAAAGATGTGAAACTAGCACAGATATGTAGGAAACAGTTGCCAGGGACAGTGTAATATGTTCAGTTTGAGTTAAGCATTGTTATACAAAAATGTTTGATAGTAAAATCAGCAGTTGACCAGAATGAAGTATTCGAGAGAGCCATAAAAAACACTGAACAGCATTATATTCAGCAACTGCGTTTGCAGGTGTACACTACTGGTCAAAAGTTTAAGATCTGTAAGATTTTTTATGTTTTTAAAAGAAGTCTCTTCTGCTCACCAAGGCTGCAATTTTTTGATAAAAAATACACAAAAAACACAGTAGTATTGTGAAATATTATGACAATTTAAAAAAAATTTTTTATGTTAATATATATTAAAATGTAATTTATTCCTCTGAAAAAAGCTGCATTTTCAGCATCATTACTCCAGTCTTCAGTGTCACATGATCCTTCACAAATCACTCAAATATGATGATTTTATGCTCCAAAAACATGTATGATTATTATCCATGTTGAAAACAGTTTTTTACATTTTTATTTCAGGATTCTTTGATGAATAGAAAGTTCAAAAGAACAGCATTTATTTAATTAGAATATTTTCTAACATTATAAATGTCTTTACTGTAACTTTTGATCAATGTAACTCATCCTTGATGAATAGAAGTATTGATTTCTTATTTATTTCCCCCAAAAATAAAATACAAATTCTTACTGACCCCAAACTTTTTAAAGGGTAGTGTTTAATGTAACAAAAGCTTTCCATTTCAGATAAAAGCTGTTCTTTTGAACTTTCTATTCATCAAAGAATCCTGAAATAAAAATGTAAAAAACTGTTTTCAACATGGATAATAATCATACATGTTTTTGGAGCATAAAATCATCATATTAGAGTGATTTGTGAAGGATCATGTGACACTGAAGACTGGAGTAATGATGCTGAAAATTCAGCTTTTTTTCAGAGGAATAAATTACATTTTAATATATATTAACATAAAAAAGTCATTTTAAATTGTCATAATATTTCACAATATTATTGTGTTTTTTGTGTATTTTTTATCAAAAAATTGCAGCCTTGGTGAGCAGAAGAGACTTCTTTTAAAAACATAAAAAATCTGTACCGATCTTAAACTTTTGACCGGTAGTGTGTATAATAGTCTGTTATATTAGAAAATCCAATTAAAGCATTGAGTAGATACTCAATATTATATCAAAGTGTTTTGCATGAGAAGTACTGCTTTATGTGTTCCTTCATAAGGCCAGCTGCCACAGCTCCTGCAGGTCATGGGCCAAACAAGTTGCCAGCACTGTGAAACCAAACAAGGACCACAAGGCGATCCAGGTCCTCCAGGCCCAACAGGCCCCTCTGGACCCCCAGGGTATCCCGGCATGGCAGGGTCTCCAGGCTACCCAGGACCTCCAGGGAGGAGGGGACCTGAAGGGCTGAAAGGTGAGAGTTAAATCAAGCTGTTTATTTACTGATTATAAAGTGACTTTACTAAAGGGAAAATTCTGCTCAAATGTTATTCTCACAGGTGATATTGGCCCAATGGGAATGAAAGGTGCTAAAGGACAAGGGGAGATCGGGTTGCCAGGTCCTCCTGGCCCAGCAGGTACAAAAACAAGGGCTTGACATTAACTTTTTTGCTCACCAGCCACTTTTCCTAAGTTACTAGCCACTCAGCATTTTCACTGGTCACAATTTTAACATCGATTCCATGTGGAAAAACTGTCATATAGATATTTTAATATTATCTCATTATTGGGCAGCAGGTGTATTAGGCTGCTGTCACTTTAAGACCTGACACACTGGTCCATTATTCTGTTATACATGCGTTTTACTTCTCAACTGTTTACGTTCACTTAAAACCTAATTGACTGTGTTTATGTAAATACTCACCAAGGCCGGCATTTTAAACCTTGTCTATAGACCTTATTCGATCTGTGTCATCAGTGTTTGCGCGGCCATTTTGTTGACATAGAAACCACGGAAACTGTCAGTCTGTCAATGGACAAGCGAGGTAGCATCAGGATTATCCATGATATTATCACTGTTTTTTTTTTAAACAGCGTGATGGTGTTGTGTAATACACGGCTGTTCTGACAACAGCAATAAGAACATCAGAGTTAGTTTTTATGCGATAAGTTACCGACTGTCAGAAAACGTGAAGGGAAGGAGACAGGGTTGAGACAGCGCAGGAGAGGATAGCTAGGATAAACAGGCTAAACTTTCAGCCAACTCCTCACAGAAAAGTCTGTTCCTATCATTTTACCACAGGTTTCACACATAATCCATGTGCAATGCGTGTGTGGTGTGTACGGCACAGAAACAGGACGCAAGTGCTTTAAATATGCTGCGTTTGCAGTGCATAACTGATCTGCGGCTAACGTTACCACAAACACCCCGGTACTCACTTTTTATTAACACATACTCATTATTTCAACAATGTAAGCCAGTTATTCCATGCATTACTTCTATAACTTTATATTAAGTTAATGCTCAAATATGTAACCATGTACTTATATTAAAATCACAAACATTTTAAATGAAAACTTAAAATGGATAAAAACAACCGACTCTCATGCCTTTTTTTTGCACTTACATTTTAGCACAACAAATCTTGCATGTCTCAAAGCACTTGTTTTTCCACCTCCACGAATGAGACGAGTGTCGTTTATGTTGCCTTGTTGAGGTAAATTGTAGTTTGTATGTTATACGGAAACTGTATGATCGAGATCGTTATAAATATCCGGATAGGTTATGGCTGGCAATAAGGACGGATCTTTACTTAATGCTATTATTTAATTTTGATGTGGGTCCACACACCAATCAAGCTCATCTTCTCTTGATACCGACGAGATGAAGCTCCCCCTCAACTCAAATCTGCGTGCTGCTAAGGGCATCAGGACAAATGTCATGTCAACAATATGGCCAGGGTTAGCTACTTCCGGTATTTGCGAATAAGGTCTATATCATACTTGTGCATGATAATAATAACATTTTTTTGTCTTTGTAAGCACAACCTTAAGTAACGTTCTCCTCCACAGGTTTGCAGGGCCCGCGTGGGGATGCTGGTGAGGGATATCCCGGGCCTTCTGGTCCACCAGGGAAACCTGGCACTGCGGGCACCCCAGGCAAACGTGGGCCCCCAGGATCCATGGGGATTTGTGACCTGTCCTCTTGTTATCAAGCCTATGGCTTCCGGGACGATCCATTCAGAAAAGGACCTAACTTTTAGCATCAGGACAATGGGATCTTACTGATTCTGTACAGTCTTTTCTCTCTCAGATGAACATTTCTGGTGCTCAGCATTGACCTCAAGAACTCATAACCTCTGAAGAACGATGCCATGATCTTGACTTTAAATGTTACATGTTTTCCTGTCTGAGAATCTTGAATTTGAGTGAATCCTCATTTTTTATAATTGACACAACTAGCACCATAAAAGTGGTCAGTACAACTCATGCATTATGTTCCATGTCTTTGTGCGAGAAACAGTGTAAGAATTAAATCTTTATTCAGGGAAAATGCTTTTAACCCCTGGGGCCAAGGTGTATTTGGGGTCCTTGAGATGTTCTGACATGCCCTGACATTTGTACTTTTTTCAGTTGCTTATAAACATATTAATGGCACAGGTGAAATTACACTCTATTTAGCACAAACAGGGCTACCATAATATGTGAGCAACATGTATGTACATGTTTGTATTTTTGAGAGAATATTGTTTATGCATGGTTATTGAAAAAACTAAAAACACAATTTCTAATTTGTCAAATCTCTAATCTCTAATAATTGACACAACTAGCACCATAACAGTGGTCAGTACAACTCATGCATTATATTCCATGTCTTTGTGCAAGAAACAGTGTAAAAATTAAATCTTTATTCAGGGAAAATGCTTTTAAACACCATGCATATGCATGTACTGTACACATACATCATTCTCACGTTTCCTGTGATCAATTTAATTTAAAATCTCTGTTTTTGTTTCTGGGTAAACTGTTCCTATAAAGAAAAATGACTATACTGTATCATCTGCACTGCCCTAGCCAAGCTACCTCTGTACAGGATGTGAAGCTTTTTGTACGGGCTTATGTTAAAATGTAATACTTCTGCCTAAGGGCAATTTGTACGTTTTTATGCAGTAGGAAAATTTTACTGTTGCAACATTTTTTTTATTATTTAATTATACTTTAATTGTTTGATATTTTGAACATGTCTTGTAGAATTTAGCAGTACTCTTAATAGTGTAGTTTTGGCTCGTCTATCTGTTTGATCTGATAGATTTGTGCAAAGATTAACATCTATTTATTATTTAATGTTCCCTGTTCATGTTTTTTTCTTTTTTATGCACGTAAGGTTATAGTCTTGTCACGTTTTTACTGAATTTAACAATTAATTTGTGCAGCTGACATTTCAAACTCTTTAAATTACAATAAATATTTAAAAATGTTGAATTAAATTGTTTCAAGCTTGCCACTCTGTCCACTATTGAAGCTTGTTTCCGCCATAGAATGAAAAAATAAAAAAGGTAATTGCGACTTTTTTCTCACAATTCTGACTTTATTTCTCAGAATTGCGAGATGTAAAGTTCGAGATTTAAACTATTCTGAGGGGGGAAAGTTAGTATTTTTCCCTTCAGAATTAGCCTGATAACTCGCAAATGCCAGTTTATATCTCACAATTCTGAGAAAAGATGTCAGAATGTCGACATATAAACTTGCAATTATGTGTTATAAATTCAGAATGGCGAGATGTAAACTCGCAATTGTGAGAAAAAAAAAAGTCAGAATTGGGAGATAAAAAGCACTTGTCTTTTTTTCTCAGAATTGCGACTTTATATCGCAATTACTGACTTTATAACACATAATTTGCAAGTTTATATGTTCGAAATTCTGACATCTTTTCTCAGAATTGTGAATATAACTCGCAATTGCGAGTTATCAGGCTAATTCTAAGGTGAAAAATACTAACTTTTTCCCCTCAGAATAGTTTAAATCTCGAACTTTACATCTCGCAATTCTGAGAATAAAGTACAATTGTGAAGAAAAATTCTGACTTTCTATCACGCAATTCTGACTTTATATCTTGCAATTCTGACTTTATATCACCCAATTCTGACTTTATATCTCGCAATTCTGACTTTATATCACCCAATTCTACTTTATATTCGAATTTTGACTTTATATCCCTCAATTCTGACTTTATATCTTACAATTCTGACTTTATATTCCAATTTCTGACTTTATATCTCTCAATTCTGACTTTATATCTCGCAATTCTGACTTTATATCACCCAATTCTGACTTTATATCTCGCAATTTTGACTTTATATCTCTCAATTCTGACTTTATATCTCACAATTCTGACTTTATATCTCACAATTCTGACTTTATATTCTCAATTTTGACTTTATATATCAATTTCTGACTTTATATTCTACAATTCTGACTTTATATCTACAATTTCTGACTTTATATCTCACAATTCTGACTTTATATCATCGCAATTCTGACTTTATATCTCGCAATTCTGACTTTATATTCTATTCATATTTTCTGACTTTATATCTCTCAATTCTGACTTTATATCTTACAATTCTGACTTTTATATCATCAAATTCTGACTTTATATCTCGTAATTCTGACTTTATATCACACAATTCTGACTTTATATCTCACAATTTCTGACTTTATATTTCTCAATTTCTGACTTTATATCTCGCAATTTTGACTTTATATCTCTCAATTCTGACTTTATATCTCGCAATTCTGACTTTATATCTCTCAATTCTGACTTTATATCTCTCAATTTCTGACTTTATATCTCGCAATTCTGACTTTATATTTCGCAATTCTGACTTTATATCTCACAATTCTGACTTTATATTTCATAATTTCTGACTTTATATCTCACAATTCTGACTTTATATCTCGCAATTCTGACTTTATATTTCGCAATTCTGACTTTATATCTCGCAATTCTGACTTTATATTTATAATTCTGAATTTTATATCTTCACAATTTCTGACTTTATATCACCAATTTCTGACTTTATATCTCGCAATTCTGACTTTATATCACTCAATTCTAACTTTATATCATCTAATTTGACTTTATATCTCCAATTTAACTTTATATTCGCAATTTTGACTTTATATCACCCAATTTTGACTTTATATTCGCAATTCTGACTTTATATCACTCAATTCTGACTTTATATTTTTTCAATTCTGACTTTATATTCTCAATTTTGACTTTATATCTCACAATTCTGACTTTATATCTGCAATTCTGACTTTATATCATCGCAATTCTGACTTTATATCTCGCAATTCTGACTTTATATTTCCAATTTTGACTTTATATATCACCAATTCTGACTTTATATCACCCAATTCTGACTTTATATATCGCAATTCTGACTTTATATCACCCAATTCTGACTTTATATCATCGCAATTCTGACTTTATATCTCGCAATTCTGACTTTATATCTACTCAATTCTGACTTTATATTCGCAATTCTAACTTTATATCTCTCAATTTTGACTTTATATCTCACAATTCTGACTTTATATTCTCGCAATTCTGACTTTATATCTCGCAATTCTGACTTTATATCATCAATTCTGACTTTATATCTTCCAATTTTGACTTTATATTCTCAATTCTGACTTTTATATTTCATTCACATCTCAATTCTGACTTTATATTTCACAATTCTGACTTTATATCTTGCAATTCTGACTTTATATCTCACAATTCTGACTTTTATATTTCGCAATTCTGACTTTATATCATCCAATTCTGACTTTATATCTCGCAATTCTGACTTTATATCATCAAATTCTGACTTTATATTCGCAATTCTGACTTTATATCACCCAATTCTGACTTTATATCTTCGTATTTTGACTTTATATCTCACAATTCTGACTTTATATCACCAATTCTGACTTTATATCTTACAATTTTGACTCTTATATCTTCGCAATTCTGACTTTATATCACCCAATTCTGACTTTATATCTCGCAATTTCTGACTTTATATCTCTCAATTCTGACTTTATATCCACAATTCTGACTTTATATCACCAATTCTGACTTTATATTTCGCAATTCTGACTTTATATCTCACAATTTCTGACTTTATATCTCACAATTCTGACTTTATATCTCGCAATTCTGACTTTATATCTGCAATTCTGACTTTATATCGCAATTCTGACTTTATATCTCACAATTCTGACTTTATATCTCACAAATTCTGACTTTATATCTCGCAATTCTGACTTTATATCATCCAATTTCTGACTTTATATCACCCAATTCTGACTTTATATCTCGCAATTCTGACTTTATATCTCGCAATTCTGACTTTATATCACCCAATTCTGACTTTATATCTCGCAATTCTGACTTTATATCACCTAATTCTGACTTTATATCTCACAATTCTGACTTTATATCTCGCAATTCTGACTTTATATCTCGCAATTCTGACTTTATATCTCACAATTCTGACTTTATATCTCACAATTCTGACTTTATATCTCACAATTCTGACTTTATATTCACAATTCTGACTTTATATCTCACAATTCTATTTCATATCTCACAATTCTGACTTTATATCTCGCAATTCTGACTTTATATTCACAATTCTGACTTTATATCACCAAATTCTGACTTTATATCACCAAATTCTGACTTTATATCATCGCAATTCTGACTTTATATCACCCAATTCTGACTTTATATCACCCAATTCTGACTTTATATCTCGCAATTCTGACTTTATATCATCTAATTCTGACTTTATATCTCACAATTCTGACTTTATATCTCGCAATTCTGACTTTATATCATCGCAATTCTGACTTTATATCACCGCAATTCTGACTTTATATCACCCAATTCTGACTTTATATCACGCAATTCTGACTTTATATCTCGCAATTCTGACTTTATATCACCCAATTCTGACTTTATATCTCGCAATTCTGACTTTATATCCCTCAATTCTGACTTTATATTGCACAATTCTGACTTTATATTCGCAATTCTGACTTTATATCTCGCAATTCTGACTTTATATCTACAATTCTGACTTTATATCTCACAATTCTGACTTTATATCTCACAATTCTGACTTTATATCTCACAATTCTGACTTTATATCTCACAATTCTGACTTTATATCTCACAATTCTGACTTTATATCTCGCAATTCTGACTTTATATCTCACAATTCTGACTTTATATCACCAAATTCTGACTTTATATCACCAAATTCTGACTTTATATCTCGCAATTCTGACTTTATATCACCCAATTCTGACTTTATATCTCGCAATTCTGACTTTATATCACCCAATTCTGACTTTATATTACCCAATTCTGACTTTATATCTCGCAATTCTGACTTTATATCTCGCAATTCTGACTTTATATCACCCAATTCTGACTTTATATTACCCAATTCTGACTTTATATCTCGCAATTCTGACTTTACATCACCCAATTCTGACTTTATATCACCCAATTCTGACTTTATATCACCCAATTCTGACTTTATATCTCGCAATTCTGACTTTATATCTCGCAATTCTGACTTTATATCACCCAATTCTGACTTTCTGAAATTGTGACTCACAGTTATTTTTTTATTTTTTTATCAGTGGCAGAAACAAGCTTCCATTGTCCACTTCTCTCTCTCTCTCTCTAACAAAAAAAAGCCAATAATTTTACATGTCATTTGACCAAAAATAGTGGTGGTGAACGTGGTTTTGCGTAGTGCTGACGAGGTGCTCTGTATTATTTAAAGGCTCTGTTCAACTTCCTCGTTGAGGATGAGTGCCGCTGACTTCTAGTTAAGCCACAACATGTTTGCGTCAGTTCTACCACAGCTGCAGACTGTTTCACACACTTCTTTACCAAAGGCACAGGTGAGTGAAACCAATATTTGATGCTCAGAATGAACCTCACCTCAATAGAATTTCTTTATTAACTCTATTGATTTTATTGCAACAGAATTTGACTTCAGGCACCATAAACACAACAATGGCTGAGTATCCTGATGATTACTTTGACTATTTTTTCAATGACACCAGTACCATTATACCAGGCAGCGTCGTAAACGGAGAGGTTCCTTTATGCAATAAAGGCAATGTCATCCAGTTTGGCGCAGCATTTCTCCCAACCTTCTACTGCACCAATTTCTTGCTAAGCTTGGTGGGGAATGGACTGGTGCTGTACATCATCTTCAGATACGAGAAGCTCAGCACGGTCACCAACATATTTTTGCTCAACCTCGTCATCTCGGACCTGATCTTCGCCTCCAGCCTTCCCTTTTGGGCGGTCTACCACAAGTCAGAATGGATCTTTGGGAAAGGCCTTTGCAAGTTGGTTGGAAGTTGTTACACCATTGGCTTCAACAGCTCCATCCTCTTCCTCACTCTCATGACTTTCGACCGGTACCTTGCGGTGGTCCACGCCATCTCTGCAGCCCATAGGAGGAGAAAAACGTACGCGTTCGCATCGGCCGCCACTGTCTGGGCGCTCAGTGTATTTGCTAGTGTAAAGGATATAGTTCTATATGATGTAATGGATGGTTCGAATGGTTTGCTGTGCGAAGTGACTGGTTACCACCAGAATATCCTCACAAAGTGGGAGCTGTTTGGCTATTATCAGCAGGTTCTTCTTTTCTTCCTAGTGCCTCTGGCTATCGTCTTGTACTGCTACATCCGCATATCCATCAGGATCATGTCCACACGCATTGTGGAGAAGTGCAGGGCAGTCAAACTCATCTTTGTCATTGTCTTCACCTTCTTTATCTGCTGGACACCTTACAATGTGGTCATTCTGTTAAAAGCCATCAAGACGTCATCTGGAGACC
Organism: Hybognathus amarus; assembly: GCA_030378365.1. Classification (NCBI taxonomy): domain Eukaryota; kingdom Metazoa; phylum Chordata; class Actinopteri; order Cypriniformes; family Leuciscidae; genus Hybognathus; species Hybognathus amarus. Next base: position 238,345 of record JAQIUQ010006219.1, read on the forward strand.
CGGGCAATTGCTCGGAAGCCCTCGACTATGCGCTGTACATAACACGTAACTTTGCCTACCTGTACTGCTGCATCAGCCCTGTTTTTTATACCTTTTTGGGGAAGAAGTTTCAAAGCCATTTTCTGAAAATTCTCTCAAGCGCATGCCTTGTTTGAAGATCGATACCTTGATGTCAACGGCGAGTAGTAAAACCACATCAATCAGGAGCCCAACCACTGATTACTGATCGTTCATTGCATTTTGTTCGTAAATTTGCTGTTAAGAGGACACAAATTAGAGCGCCAAGAGAAAGAAAAAACTGAATCCAAGATGCAATGTTTGCTTTGTTTGACCATAAAAAACATGTTCAATAATTTATCATTTAATGGATATTATTAATTGAATGGTGCATGTCTAATCAGGTCCATCAATTTTACCAAATGAAGCAAAAGTAAAAAATTAATAAATAAATAAATTAATAAAAAAAAAAATTACAAATAAGAAAAAACATTTAAATAAAAAAAATGTAAAAACAAGTGAAATATTGTCATATTTTTACGGTTTGTTTGATGTACATATGTAAATATTCCTTCATAAATATTACTTTGGTGACATAAAAAAGTTAAAAAAAAATGTTTTCAATAATTTCTCATTTAATGCATAATGAATAGTGTATGTCTAATGAGCTCCATCAAGCAAAAGCATTGATAAAAAATTAAAAACAATTGAAATATTCTCATATTTTACAGTTCATTCAATGTACATATGTAAATATTCCTTCATATCTCTTTGATGACATACCAAAAAATAAAAAAAATAAATGTTACCAATAATTTCTCATTTAATGATGAATAGTGTGTCTAATGGGCTTGTACCTAATTGTGAAACGGCATTTAATGCCATTCTTATTATTATTAATAATAACTTGCATATTTTACTGTCTATAGGCCTAGTAAATATTCATTCATAAGTATCGCTTAATTAAACAAAACACACAAAAAACCTTATCAATGGCTTCTGTGATGAAAGAGCATCATTGCAGCATATTGTTCGTTGTGTAACTCTAGACCTTATCTGTGTTCTTTTGCAACATTCTATAATTCTGTGTATTCTGTAAGAATACATTCTATTCTTTTATAAGTAATATTGTTTTGTGTTGTATATTGTTGTAAATAGTTATACTGTTAGTATTAAAGATTGTATATTGCTGGTGTAACCTGTGCAAAGAAGGAATTTGTTGATTTATTTGGTGACCAGATATGAAACTCAAAAGCTTTTAATGTTCTCAGAAATGAGTAAACTTCCTGTCCATGTCAACATCTAAATATATCCTGTTCTGATCTTCATTTTGAGCATGAACTCAGCCTCTGCAGTGTTCTTTTGGTTCTGTAATATACATCTTATTTTAATGCATGATAATAAATATTCGAAATAATCTGTTTGATTGTGGTTGTCTTCTATGAAATAAGTATCTGTTAAATGCATTGTTTTTTATGCAATGCTAAGCTCTTTTTTAATTGAGATCACATGACGATCACAGGACCACCATCAGAATCCTATCGTTGTTGTCATCACATCACAACACATTTTTAAACGCTTTTAAATCTTTGTCTGGAGAATGCATTGTCTAATTGAATATTTTAGACAAAAAATATATACTAATTTGATTATTTCTTCTAGGCTACACCAGCAATTTAAAGCGTGAATTTGCCCTATTTATAGAATCAGGCTAGTCAGTGAATCGGTCAGTTGCTTTAAAGGTAAAATAAATCCACCTGACCTTACCAAACAAGTTATTTGTACAACATTTGCAACTGCTTTTTATCACTTAATTAAAAGCACCACAGTTTTAAATGGTGTCTTCTATTACATAGGGCCTACTGACCAGACATTTAGAGATTTATTTTAAAATGCAATGTATTGGAAATCAAAATAAACCTCTGTAAACACTTGCATTTTTGCAACAGTATAAGTGTTTTTATTTTTTCAATTTTTTTTTATTGAACAATCAAATGACAATTACAAATATACACTTTTCCAAACATATATCCATCCTAAATGTCCATGTGTGTATTACATACAATAACAACAACAAAACAACATTCATTAACTATTATTAAAAAAAATACAGGTTTAAATCTTACCAAACTTAAAAGAAAGGAGACTCACGTAGATTTAAATAATTCTTCAAGGGTTTGATTATCTTTGGATAAATGTTTTAAAGATTCAAAGTATTGTTTGCATTCATTTTTAAAGTGATTTTACTGTTATTCCACTTACTTTTGTGTATATGGTATTTACCCATTGTAATAATAATGTTCAAAGTGAATGACAAATCTGCATAAACCAAAACCTGAAACAAAACCAAAACCTTTTTGAATGCTGTCTTTCTATTATTGTAATGGTTCTATTCCACAATGTGGAACAATGTGATGAAACATTTTGGGTGAATATCAATTTCCAGAGTCTGTTTGTGGAATTGTGAAAACTTAATTGGCAATTTGGAAACCTCACAATCACATTTCAACAAAAATCTAACACTAAGTGCCATCTGATAATCAAAATTTGTACACACACTTGCAGTCTCTACATCTGCTTGAACACTTCGGCCATAATAAGTTATGAGAGCCAAAGACCGCAAGTGTGGCCTATGAGAGCAATTACATCCAATCACACCCGAGCACAACCTTACATTCATTCAATCACACCCGAGCACAACCATATATTCATCCAATCAAATTCGTTCACAATAGGAACGACCAATCAGCAGCCAGTCGCTGTCCAGCGTCCAGTCTCAGTGCGGGAAGCGCGTGCGTACGTGCGCGGGTGGGGTGGATGACGTAACCACGGTCATAACTGGAGGAACAAAAAACAGAAATCAATCTGACGGAGCAGTTTCCATTGGTTACAGGCTCCTGGTACCCAGGAAAGAGGATGTAGCATCTCCTGAGGTAGCTTAGCAAACAGGGCAAATGTAAGGAAAGGACGGCTGTTGTGCGGGTAAACATGGGACGGATAATGGCCGTATGAACGAAAAGGTGATGATTCACCGGCAGGTTATACTGACCCAGGTGAGTGTTAGTGTATTACACACTAATGTTGCCTATAGTCAGGCGTGTTTTGAGATGTCTGTGGCGAGAGGCAGTGGGTGACAGCACGATAACAGTCACTGGGCTTCAGCATTGTAGTGCTCTGCGATATAATACTGTTTTAAAAGCTGTTTCGTTTTATTTAGGGTGGCCTTTCTTTTATATGTTGATGTTCAACATCAGTCGCGGCCTCGCGCGTCTTTGTGTGGTGCGCGCGTCCTTTTGCGTGCACGTGCGTGTGTATTTGGCCCAGATGAGATGAGCATCATCTTTCCTGAACCCTGCACTCGGCACTTAACCTTATACTCAAATCGACACAGTAACACTACACCTAAACCCACCCTTTATTGAGTTATTGTAGTAAATAGTGTTAAAGATTTTGTAAGCATGTATTGTACGGTTGTGCTTGGACTGGAGGCAATTGTTTAATTGTGATAACGCAATGAAGCTTTCCACATTGTGTGGATATAATTTTTGGCTCATTGGCTGTTGTGCTTTACCAAGTTTCAGGATTTGTTTTCCCTCATATTTAAAAAAAAAAAAAAAAAAAAAAAAAATATATATATATATATATATATATATATATATATATATATATATATATATATATATATATATATATATATATATATATATATATATATATATATATTGAACTCATTAAAAAATTTAAAAAATATCCCCTAACATTGGATAAAAATTGGTAAAAAAAACCCCTGTCAAATCATTATTAGCCCATTTGTAAAAAACAAAACAAAAAAATATTTTAGGTCAACTTTTTACAAAAATAAAAAGTCAAATAATCGCGAAATGTCACTGAATAATTCGCATCTTAATACAATGTAACCTTAAACTACACCTGATACTAAAATGTTTCTTGCACATAAACCCCAATGTAATGAATGCAAATAAGGTTAAGATGAAATCAGACAGTCATAGATCGATAATCATTTAAAATTATATAATATATTTCATGGCTGTATTATATAGCACTTAAATATCCACATAAAAAAGTAATTTTCTTACTTCAAATAACATTCAAATGAAACTCATCAGAATAATGATGTCTTATATGAGTAATAAACAAATAACACAATAATGGAGTTAGAAGCTGATATCTGTGGTGGTTGATAAGCATGGTTGTCCGTGTTTAATTGGGGACATGTGTTCATTACTCAGGGGTTGTTAAGAGCTTAGACGAGGAGCAGAGATGGGGTAGATTAGTCCTGATTCACCTGAGACCTGCAGTCTATTGATCTGCTGTCAAATCAATCTTAAAGGAGAGGAAAACAGGCCTTGTTCCTTTGCAAGCAGGAAGTGCTTCCTGTTAAACGACCTTCACATGATGACGTGGATCTTATTGAGTGAACTGACTTCATAAGTTTTTATTTATACATGATGTTTACCGTAGATGAGTTCCCAGAGGGTATCCCAGAGCAGAGCGATTATGTAATTTCACCATGTATTATTTCCAGTAGTATGTCTTATAGATTGAAATGAAGATATTTTGATTTATGTAACAATGTAGAGCTTTTCTAAGAAGAATTTTTAGAACATTTTTCATTTATTTTTGTTATATTTACAGTAGAATACTCCAATAATATACTGTATATATATATATTAGGGCTGTCAAAAGATTAATCGCGATTAATCGCATCCAAAATAAAAGTTTGTGTTTACATAATATATTTGGATGCATTTTGTGTATAATTATTTTGTATATATATAAATACAGACACATGCATGTATATTTAAGAAAAAAATATTATTTATATGTAAAATATATATATTTATATATAATATAAATTACATATAAATCTATAAACAGTATATAAATGAAAATATGTCTTAAATATATACAAGCATGTGTGTATTTATATATATAAAATAATTATACACAATGCACCCACATATATTATGCAAACAAAAACTTTTATTTTGGATGCGATTAATCACGATTAATCTTTTGACAGCTCTATATATATATATATATATATATATATATATATATATATATATATATATATATATAGTATATTATTGGAAGTATTCTACTGTAAACATAATAAAAAATGTTTTATGGGTAAAAAAAAGCAATTAATCTTGCAGCTGTGCAAAGATTAATTGCGATTAATCACATCCCAAATAAAAGTCTGTGTTTACATAATATGTGTGTGTGCTGTGTATATATATTTTTTGTATATATAAATGCATATGCATGCATGTATATATTTAATAATTATTTGTATATACTGTATATACACATAAACATAATCTATATTATATATAAATATAAATATTTTCAATATGAATAACACATTTTCTTAAATATATACATGCATGTGTGTGTATTTATATATACAAAATAATTATACACAGCACACATAAATATATTATGTAAACACAAACTTTTATTTTGCATCCGATTAATCGCAATTAATCGTTCCACAGCCCTAATATATATACATATAATTAAAAATAATATGTGAAACATCATAGCATTATGGCATTATATACTTCCCTATTATTGAGGCCTAGGCGAATTTAGTAGGCTATACTAAAGGGATAGTTCACCCAAAAATGAAGGTTATGTCATTATTTACTCACTCTCTGCTGAACACAAAAGAAGAGTGTGTGTTCTTTTAACACTGAAGAGTGAAGAACCAAACAGTTGATTGACCCCACTGACTTTTTTCCACACTTAATGGGGTCCATCAACTGTTTGATTACCCAATTTTCTTCAAAATATCTTCATTTGTGTTGAACTTATTCATACAGGTTTGCAACTTCTTGAGACTGAGTAAATGATGACAGAACTTTCATCTTTAGGTGAACTATCCCTTTAGGTAGTATACTATATTGATGTCACATTGCATTTTTAATACAGTTAGTTAGTTAGTGGCATCCGGTTATGATCTCAGAAATAAATATGATTATTTTGCATTTATATTCCATTTTCGGCTGATATTGGTTCTGGTTCATTTGTTATATTGGAGTTTCTTCAGATTGAGTATCACACACAGTGTTATTTGGTTGCATACTGCACATTTTGGCAAATGTTAATTAAATGCATCCAGGCATTTAATGCATGCAGATTTGCATAATTGCACTTACATGCTTTTGTCCAAAGCGGCACAACAAGTTTTCACATAGAGCCAACAATATTATACAATAATTGACAGAATAGTAAACTGTAATCCAACTGAGATGCAAAAATAGTAGCATGATAGTATGCCATTAAAACTAAATGTAGACTTCCAAAATGTTTGTGGATTTACTGCCATGATGTTCTGTGCCATGCTAGAGTCTATTGTACGTCACAGAGGAGATTACATACTTCAGATCTTCTCGGTAACAGAACTGTGGCTTGATCTCTGTATTCTGGGGAGAAATATGCCGCTCCCGTAGGCCTTCACGCTCCGTTATGTAAGTACATTAAGATTCTCAGGTTTAATTTTGGCACGGCTTGGAGCTAATGCATCTCATCCTGCTCGACACGCAGACGCTCACAGTGGGATTGAGTGGAGTCTGGCCCTCGGGGCCTTAATGATTATAATTAATTAATCCGTGTCAGTGTGATTGCAAGGTGCATTCCTTTCATTTTGTAAACACATATTTGCCCAGTGGAAGATTCTATTTGTTTTGTCATGTCACAGTGATTCAATCAGCATCTGAATTTACTGTTTTCCATCAATAAAACGGAGCAAAGAAATGACCTCGTTATAAAAAAAAATCTTTGCCCTTACATTAATTAACCTTTAAGAGGATCACGTGTGTCCGCATCGCTGGAGGTCTGCTAATGATATTGCTTTGCTGCGAATGCGATCGGTTGTGACCCCTGCGGCCTTCTGGCCTGTGGTGACCTCAGCATGAATTCACATCCCTTTTCATATACACAGCAATCTTTCGCTTGTCAACATAAAAATAAAGTACTGTGTCCCTATCATACTTTCTCAAATATTACCTTTGTAATGTAAATTACACTTACCCACTGTGAAAATACACATACATTTTTTTTAAAACATACTTTTCAAATTAGTAACTAGATTAGACAACTTGGGTGTTAAATGAGTAGTTCACTTTTGAAAAAACTTTTGCTGATAATTTACTCACCCCTATGTCATCCAAGATGTCCATGTCTTTCTTTCTTCAGTCGAAAAGAAATGAAGGTTTTTGATGAAAACATTCCAGCATTTTTCTCCATATAATGGACTTCAATGGGAACCAAACAGTTCAAGGTCCAAATGAGAGTTTCAGTGCAAACTGTTCAAAGGACTTTAAACGATTCCAGATGATGAATAAGGGTCTTATCAAGCGAAACGATCGCTCATTTAATAAATAAATAAACAAGTTTAAGTTTTATAAGCTCAAATGCTCGCCTTGCTCTGTTCTGTGACGCACGTTTGTAACTCTCCTGTTCGAACTCGTTCATCAAAATGAACGAAATCTTTTCCGAGTCATTTGGTTTATTCAACGAACGAATTAACTCTGAAAAAGATTTGTTCGATTTACGGAGCGCTAGATTGACTTTGCAAAAGAAAAAAAACTTTGAAACGGAGCGTTCTGCGAACGTAATGACGCATTTTAAACGTCGCTCAATCACGCAATTTGATAATGGGAAGCCAAAATCGTGATCGTGATTAAAATTCGATTCAGCACGGTAACATGTTGAAAATTAATAAATGCAATAAGCATTAATTTAACAACATTAAATGTAACAGTACGTAACTGATTAGAAACAACTAAGTTAAAATACATTAAATGTGAAGTGTCACGCAGGGAATTGTGGGAATGTCAATTTACATTTTTTCACTGTAAACTATACAATGACTTGTTCTTTTTCACTTCCAAAAACTGTAAATTGAACCGTATTTTACTGTAAAATTACATTAAATGTACCATTTTATATACTGTAGAAGGAAAATTTCCAAGAGGTCCTCGTTGCAGTCTGTAGCACGATGACGTAGCTGGATGGTCCAATACGTAGTGGATGGATGTGTGTTTTGGTGACGTCATTTACGCATGCGTAGTGCCGATCTCTGAATTACAATTCGCATGCAAAGTGTTATAGTGATAAAGTGTTAAAGTAGTCTGTTTCACCTAACTCTGTCTTTATAACATGCGTTATGGCTTTATTTCACCTAATTCTGTCTTTATAACATGCGATTGAGGCTTTATTTCACCTAATTCTGTCTTTATATCTCACAATTCTGAGAAATAAAGTCAGTAGGCCTATGCGAAATGTAGACTATACTCGCAATTGTAAGGAAAAAGTCACAATTATTTTAAAAAAAGAAGTTTTATTCTGAAAGAGCTTCGCTCGTGACCATTTCTATTTAAATGTAGTTTTGGAGTATCAATGTGCGATTGTTCACCAACTCTCTACACTAACTATTAATTCTTAATGTGCATGTGCCATCAGCGTTTATCACAGGATCGTTTATCACAGGATTTTAAAGTCTGTTTAGAGTGAACAGTGTCGTCCCCTAATTTAATAGCATAGCCTATTATTATTTCGACAGAAGTGAATCAATCAAAACTAACTTTAGCTGGAAAATAACGTTATTCACGAACCGCTATAAAGCCAAAACAATCTGTTACATTAAATTATATGTAAAGCTGCTTTGAAACAATCTAAATTGTTAAAAGCAATATATAAATGAAGATGACTTGACTTGACTGGTGCGCATGCGCGCGTTACAGTGTCCAATACGTATTGGACCATCCAGCTACGTCATCGTGCTACAGGCTGCAGCGAGGGGTCTCAAATTTTCTGTTAACCAATTAACAGTTTTTCACTGTAGCATTTTTACAGTCTTTTACTGTAAAATAACAATCATTTTTACAGTATTGTAAATTGTTTAGATAAACTGCAATAAGCCACAAGTGCTGTCGATTTTGCTATTCAGTGCTTACATAACAGCAGACAGATGTTTATATTTGCTTCCCGAGCATCATAGCTCAGCTCAATGTGTTGGACTACAGGTTATATTTTTTTATATTTTAGTTTTTCTTTGGTGCAGTGAGTCTGTAGTGTCATTTTTCACTTGTTCAGTTTCCTTTTCTAAATTCTGGCCTTTTTGTAAGCATTATTTGTCTTCTAAATTAGCCAGATTACCTCAGTCGAATTTAGGAAGTAGAAATAGCTGATGATTGTGGGTAAAATTGGATTTGCTGCATGGGTGTCCTTTGTGTGTATTAGTGCAGTTTTATGCTGTTTAACTGGGGCTTTGAGTTCATGTTGTGCGAGTTCTGCAGGCTTCATGCAAACTGGGATGGTGAGGAGGAGGAAGTGAAGACGGCTTATGCTGTGAATCATAATAATTCAGCGTTTGGTGACTGCACACCAGGGTTGCAATAATAACTGATACATTTGAGTTGTTTTGATCTTTATTATTGCAACAAACATTGACGATCATTGTACCACTCGAGATGACTTCATCTGCACCTGCCACAATAACATGACTCAACTCTGTGATTTTGGTTATAGCAGCATAATGTTGTAAGAAATAAACATGTGCGTTCTGTGGAGGAACATTTTTTTTTAATTTCTTTTCCAAAAGTCATTGAAAGAACCTGACACATCATGTATTATGTTGCAGTTATAACCTACCAAGTTATTAAGTTACAGTAATACCATATTTACTCACCACACATTCATATTTTTATATATAGATTTTAAACTTTATATCTTTTGTCATATTTGTTTCGTGATAAAAAACATAAACCAACAAGTTATTTATTTTTTAATTGTAATAATACTATTATCACTTTTACTGTTTTTAATCAATTAAATGCAGCCTAGGTGAGCATATGAGACTTCTTTCAAATATATTAATAAAATTCGTACCGAAGTTATTTCAGTTAGTTTGTCAAATTATATCATTTAAATGTAGTGATGTTAAATGGGTCTATCTGATATCAGATGATATATATGATGTCCATGTCATGTTATGGGTTATGAAATACAATTTGTTTTAACAGTATAGCCTATTCTGTATAAAAAACTGAATTTTTGTTTTGCGGAGAAACAAATGTTTCTATTTTTTCCTAAAGATATTAAGATATCCAAACCTGTAAGACTTTCATTCATCTTCAGAACACAATTGATCTTTCTGATCATAAAATCTGAGCTTTCTGTCCCTCCATTGACAGCTACTCAACTACCACTTTCAAGCCCCAGAAAGGTAGTAAAGACATCATTAAAGTAATCCATGTGACTCCAGTGGTTTAATCTCAATTTTATGAAGTGAATCGACTACTTTGCGCAAAAAAAAACATAATTTGTAACTTTATTTACAAAATGTAATCTCCAACACACGTTCACACAGCAACGTCTGCCCTCGTGTCATTGTCAACAACACATATGTGTCGTGGTGCTCTCGTGAACACGCAAAACTTGTGTGATATTCCTTTAAAGTTCTGTTTTAATAGATTTGATTATTATTATTTTAAAAATTACATTTTACTATGGAATTTCTTTCATTAATTCCATCGAGTTACTTTATTTATCTCTATAAACTGTTGTAAATTAAAGACATCTGAGCTTCTGTGTGTTTTAATGAACTATCATTAGTATTATTAGGCCTACTTGAAGCTACTGTGCAATAGTAATATATTTCTTTTATATTTTCTTCAAGTTATACAAAACTTTGATTTTGACAGGTTGCATGAAGCAGGGGCGTCACTAGGATTTTGATCATCACTAATTATTCTTAGACACGTTAATTCACTTAAAGCTACTAAAGCTAGGTAATTAAGTTTATCAAATGCATTCAAAACATATAGGCTACACATTCATTATTGATCTTATGACTAATACAGGGCCGTAGACAGGGCTTTATAATCAAAGAGGTCCTAAATTTGAGGTTGGTGCTTCAATTTTTTTAATTTCTCTGATGTACATTTCAAGACGTTTGAAGAACAAAAAAAGAATAAGAAATAGCATTAAAACCATGTCAGTGGGCAGTAAATTCTCTTCCCCTTCGAAGGCTGAGCTTTTTTAATGTACTAAAGGCTACAATTTTTATTATATTCTCAATCACATTCGTTATTGTGGCTAAAATGATGAAAACGGCTTTGTTAATGTTTCTTGTCCCCTCGCAATGACAGTAAACTATTAAATTGCATGAGTCACGTTACAGGCCTATTTATTTCACTTCAAAATGGCGAAATTAGACAAAACTATATTAGTTTGCCTGATTATTTTTTTGTCATTCGTTTAACATTTATGACCTAAAAAATGTAAAATATGAAATATTAAGTTTAGCCACTTACATCTTATCTCGCACTTGCCTGTACGAAAGCGTCGAGTCGCTCTGCTAAAATTCACGCTCAGCAGCGTCTGTGAACATAAAGCCCGCCTACTTTGATTTGATTTGTCATCTCAAATATTCTGACATTGACGAGCAGTGACAGACCAATGAGGCTCAACATGAACACACACACACTGTCCTCTGTTTTGACGTGCTCTCTACTCACGCGCTGAATCTGATAACAGAACTTAAGGGAACACGAAATTCTGTCGCCTACATTTAGGGGGGCTGATGTCGTAGGAAATGTATTTCACAAAACGATGTTGTTACGAATCCTCACGCTTTTTAAAATGGGCATACGGAGATCTTTGACATTTCCTAGTGGGCATACGCAAATCCTTGACATTTTCCAGTGGGTATACGGCGTATACCTGCGTATCACGTAGACTACACCACTGCTCAGATGTCAGAATGAAGCACAGCATTGTAGCTAAGCACATGTGTGTGTTGCATATTTAATATGCATCCATTTTCTACATGTTCAATACACACTACAATTTGCTCTGTTGTGAAGAATCTCTCAATGCAGATGTTTTTTGACAGTAGATGTCTTGCACTATATAACAATCTTCCTGGTCCCCTGTTGGTGACATAGTGTCTTCTCCCACAAACATGTATCGACCTGCCTCGCTCACAGCGGTTTTCTCTTTTCTGAGCTGACCATGAAAAGTCAGCATTTAGCACAGCATCTCCAGGACATGATTGATCGCAAGACAGTTGGATTTGCACACTATAAGATCCCATAAAGCATTTGTGGATAGCAATGATGGGATACATCCTGTTTTACTCTTGCCTCTTGATTTTTTCCTCAGAACTTGTACCAGAACAGGTTTCTCGGGCTCGCAGCAATGGCCTCTCCATCTCGTGCATCTCATGGCAGGAGGCGATGTAAGGACCCGATTCGGCACAGTTTCAACCCTGAGCAGTTCCCCAACGTGGACTTCCAGAATGGCGTTTCCTGAGGAGCTGGCGGCGGCCGTGCTGCGCTCCACCAGCGACACTGACCTCGTGACCTCCCACTGCCGCTCCACCCTCACCGTCAGCACCTCCAGCTACACCATCGGTCAGACGCAGGACATCACCCTCTGCTGGGACATCAAGGAGGAAGTGGACGCGGGCGACTGGATTGGCATGTACCTCATTGGTGAGTGTGTTTCTGTTTGGTCGTGTTTAATATTTCATTCAAATGTTTGGAAAATTATACTGGTCTCATATGATCCTTCAGAAATCATTATAGGTGTTTTCCAGTTGGTCCTTTTCAGGGGTTTTATCTCAGTTCGCTGAACTTTTGGCACATATGTGAACACTTGGGAGGTGGTCTCAGTGCGCTTTGCCTTCAGCTGATGGTTCACTAAAAATGCTCCAGCTCATTCATTTTTTACATTCACAAACTCAAATTATTAGTTCGGTCATCAGATGCCTCCATACAAATCAGCTGCTTTTTACGGTCACTTTTGATCAATTGAATGTATCCTTTCTGAAAAAAAAAAAAAGTATTAATTTTGAAATAATATATATTTTACTGACCACAAACTTGTGAATCACAGCAGGGCTTGACATTAACTTTTTGAGGCACTTGTCCTTCGGACAAGTAAATTTATGTTTCACTTGTCCATGCACAAAAGTCACTTGTCCGGGTAAAGATTTATAATTTTATCTAGGACTGCACGATTTGGGGAAAATGTCATATTGCGATTATTGAGGTCAATATTGCGGTTGTGATATGCGATTGCGATATAATAAACAAATGGTTTCATGAGTCAACTTGTTTGGTTCTAAACCAAATGCACACACAGATTATTGATAATTCTGAAATTAGCAATAACAACTAAATGATTGATAACACCTATAATGATCAATAAACCATTGATGTCTAACAGGTAGGACATGCAGTATACAGAAATTGAATAAAGTTATCAAACAGTCTGCGCTGCATAAATTATAAATTATATATAGACTACTCCTTATTAAAGCTACACAAGTTCTTTAGTCAAGAGTCAGTGAGTAATTTTCTCTGTTCCCTTTGTTCTTTCATTAACTTTACTGACAGAACGCTTTATTGGTAGCTGGCCCTTTAAGAGCAGCCGCTGTGGACAGAGACGCGGATCTCACACGCGCCTCATTCTCTCACGAGTCACAACTCTTTATGTCCATCATAAGACTGCTCTTATGTTATGAAGAGACTCGACAAATTACATTTTGGCTTAATTGTGTGTGTTGATGTTCGTTCAAGCGCGAAAGAGAACTTCTGGCGCGCGGTCTGTGCATGCGCATTACACTGGCGCTGCGTCTTTTTGTGAGTCACATTCAGGACATTCACAGGCAGCGCAAAAAATGTGTTCGTTTCAAACCGGTAAAATTAAATCTGTAAAATAGACGTAACGAGTGGCACATAACGTGAAGTAACATGGCATTTTATTTTGTTTGAAATTTAACTTGTCCGGTCGGACAACAAATTTTCTCTTCTACTTGTCCTACAAAAAATCCACTTGTCCCGGACAAGCCTTAATGTCGAGCCCTGCATAGTGTATTCCTGAAGTTATAGATTCTTCAGAGCTGTGTATTTGGTTTCTGGGTTTTGGAGCACTGGTACATAGATTGTTTTCTACTGCATACTAGGGATGTGCACGAATATTCGAATTTTCGAATATTTCGATATGTAATTATTATTCGAAAAATAAAATACTATTAGAATTTTGAATACGTTGCTTTGCTGGCCGTAAATGTAGCGAGTCCATGATAAATCCTAAGAACTAACTCGCAGTTATAATTAAATGCACTGGATGGCGCTGTGGAGTGTGTTAACAAGTTGTCTGTATTTGATCACATAATGTTGTCGTCTGCCTCGCGAAGTTTGGAATTAACGTTACTTGAAAAGGATCTTACTAAACGGAATTACTTTTGATCAAATTAATTAATTAATCTGAGTTATGATATCATCACCATGAGAAATCACATGAAATCCAAACAGTTGAGATGAGGAAAGACAGCTCTCATCTAGGGCTGTATTCAACCAAAGAAATCCTTAGTCGACCAAGGTCTTGTCCTGCGTGACGATTAGTCGACTAAAAAAAAAAAACGGATGTTTTGATTGAACATTTTTTAAACAATTGTCATAGAGCATTTATAAAACAACAACGAAAAAACATCGAAAATAAATAAAACTATAATAATAATACAATTCTTTGAAAATTAAGTGATTTGTTTAACTGCAAGTGAGGAGCTCTGTCCTTGGTCTATACTGACGGTCACAATCGCGCACCTGATCACACCACACGCTACAAAATAATATACCTGCTATCTGCCACATAATGCAAAATCCTAACAAAAGCTCTCGTTTATACAGGCTGTATTCTTCTTTACTTACAAAGCTATGGGTTAACTTTTGTCCAGCCGATCTGTTAGGCGTCTTAAAACAACAGACAAAATAGCCTAAAAAAACTATCTGAAATCTAGGCTGTGTTGTAAGATAGCATATAAGTTTAATTTCGTTTTGTTACATTATTTAGGCTACTTTCAAATGAGTCAAGTGTACAGATAAAAACCTATTAAGAAAACAATCTATTGAGTCAGTATGATAAAGCCGTTAAAAGAGCTGCTCACGTCTTTTGCGCGCTCAAGTTTGATTTCAAATAGGCACGCGATGTGCGCGCTCATAATGGAGCAACGCGGTCGCCACCGTCGCCTACCTCCACAAACATGTAGCCAGACAAAAGATTTAGATTTCTTGGACATTCTGTCGACTAAAGTAGCGTGAACTGAATGAATACAGCAAAACCACCTACCAGTACATCCCTTACTGAGCGCGAGCAGCAGCGCAGCCAGTAGGTGCGGTTCCCGAGTGTGTTATGTGTGTGCGCTAAACTGTGGCGCAGTTACAAGAAATAGCCTAAAAGCATTTAAAGTTGGGGATAAAACATAGGCTAATTATATTTAGAATACAGTAATAAATAACTGCTTTATAAAGGAATAAATATCAGGGAGTAAATCATTGAAAATGTATTTCTATTGGCAAAAAAAAAAAAAAAAATGCGACTGGTCGACCAATAAGAATTTCAGTCGACCAAGACGATATTGACTGATTAGTCGACTAAACGACTAAAGTTGACAGCCCTATCTTCATCATTACATCACAACTGCAGGTAAGCGCAGCTGGACCCGCGTGATCAGAGATGTTAACTTATCTAATAGCAAAATGATTTTGAGACACTAATTTTAAGTTTCGTTAAGGGAGACCGGTTTAAGAACAGAAAATGCAAAGTGCTGTTAGAAACACCGTTCTCTTTGTGTCTCTGAAATGTCTGTCAGCGCGCGTCTTTTTCTCACTCGAGCATAAAGTGCTGGCGGCGCCCCTGCATGTAACGTTAGATATTATTGTTTTTCTCAACATAAACGTGAAACAATATAAACACGACAATCAGTCATTTGCTGACTCGTGTGTATGTTCTGTACGATATCTGACGCAATCTGCTTTATTAGGGTTTTTTTTTCGCTCGCGCTGCTTGAGCATGCTTTTAATAATGCTTTTTTATATATATATATTTTGTTTACTCATACTAGGCCTACTGTTTAATGTTTTCAACTAAAAGAAAACTTTAATTACTATTGAAAGCTTGTTGTGTATTGCCTAATTGTAAGCTTGTCCAGAAATGGTGACAAAAACGTAAAAAAATAAAAATAAAACTTAAAAATAACTTCTTTTTCGTTAAACATAATTTAAATAAACGAATATTTGAATATTCGATTTTTATGAGCCCGAATATTCGAATGCAATATTTTCGAAAAATGCCCATCCCTACTGCATACACATGGTTAGAAACAAAAGTGATTTAAAGGGGTCATCAACTGGCTTTTTAAATTGTATTATATTGTTGTCTGAGGTCAACTTATGACGTTCGCTTGGTTTTTGCATTCAAAAAACATCCAAATGAATAAGTAATAGGCTGTTTTGTACCCTGAGTTTTGAGTCTACCTGAAAAACACTGAGTTTTTATGGGCGTCTCGCACTGAAGACTTGGAAGTAAACGCCCACTGCAGTGAGTGGATAACAGTTTTACATATAATGAGTCCCGTCGATGCACTTGAGGGAAATTGTTTTTGTCCAATGTTGTAAAATGGTAACGACCCAAAGTCCGTGTGTTGCACAATTCCTGTCAGATCCACTATAGACGGCACAGCACCATTCTTTACTCTTAATCGGTCTGCAAATCCAGTCTTGTTTACTAAACAATCCTCAGTGAAATGAAACGAACAGACAGACGATGTTTTACCCTCATCAGCTGGAACGTCATTAAAAATAAAGTTTATCCATGCAGTCCTATTGGAATCCAGAGGAAGCTTATGCAGCGACTGTCTTCTTCCACAACCAGGCACTACACATTTGTATTGCTCGGTAGCTCGATTGGGTTTGTCATCACGAGGTAGGCATCTATGTTTTTAGCTATGTGTGTAATGCGCGGATCGGTGGGCGGGGCTAAACCGGTCGTTGATGTTCTTCTGCGGGGGTGGTGTTTCATCCTCGTTGAAGTCATAGTTCCCCACTTTTAAAAACGAGTCGTTTGTTGAGGCTGGTGTTAATAAAAGCTTTTATTGGACTAACAAGGACGTTTTCAGTTCTGAAACTTACAGGATATTCTTATAATATGATGACCTCTTAGATGTCAAAAGCTCAAGGAAAATTTGATTTCTCAGTTCATCACCCCTTTAATGTAAAAGGCCAGAAACATCACAAGCTTTTGAAGCCCATTTCTACCTTAGTAAAGTAAAATGACTAGTTTATTTCACAGAATTTACTACTTTGTTTTTCATATTTGCAACTTTATAACTCACAGTTTGACTATTTCTAGAAAATTGCAGCTTTATTTCTTGCAATTGCATCTTCATATCTCACTGTGTGACTCATGTTAAACTTTCGTCTTGGAATCACTTTTTTACTCTGAGGTGGAAATGAACTTCCATGCAAGCTGACGTTAATGTTTAGTAAAACATGCACTACTAAAAATGTTTCTTGCACATTGATAATGTTAGAATGATTTCTGAAGGATCATGTGACACTGAAGACTGGAATAAGGATGCTGAAAATTCCGCTTTGCATCACAGGAATAAATTACATTTTAAGATGTATTCAAATAGAAAAAATGGTTTTAAATTGAAATATTTCACATTATTACTCAGTGTAAATTATTATTATTAAATAATAGTAATTATTAGAATTGCAAAATTATTCCAAACTGTTACTGGTATTGTAAGTTATTTAAAATTCATTACAAATGAAAATGAAGTGGTAAAGAAATCATAAGTTTTTGTTTAACAACATGATAAAAAATGATCATAAAAACATTAAGAGTTCAGATGCAAAAGCCATTTGAAATTTTCTTCTAAAATGATCATTTTTATCAACTTGTATATTTAAGTTCAGTAATTTTACTTAAATGGCAATGAAGATTACCTATTAATTGTCATTTAAGTGAAATTACTGAACTTAAATATACAAGCTTGATAAAAATGGTCATTTTAGAAGAAAATTTCAAATGGCATTTAGAGGCTTTTGCATCTGAACTCTTCACATGATATATGTGTGATATATGGTATATTGTATTTCAGATAGACAGGGGAAATACTGTATAAAGTGGCTGGAGTAGCTCTGCATTGTGGCAAAAATAAAAACTAAATAAAGTCTGTCCCTCAGCCACAAATTTCCATGAAGACAACTCTGGATTATAATGAGAGCGATATAGTTTTGTCTCATGTGTCTGGTGTTATAAAGGTTCTCCAGTGGCCTTTAAAAGCTGCTTTAATTTGAGTTCAAAAGCTTTCTCGTCTTTAGAACTGCCATGAATGAATAATCAAAAGATGTGAACTTCTATATGACATGATTGTGAAGAATAAGATAAGAGGGCTTTTCTTCTCTCTTTCTCTTAGATGAGGTTCTGTCTGAGAATTTTCTGGACTACAAAAACAGAGGTGTGAATGGCTCCCATAAAGGTCAGATCGTCTGGAAGATTCGAGGCCAACTCCTACTTCGTTGAACGTATGTGCAGTTTTACGTAAAACATTCTCATTAAATCATTGATGAACATTATAGGCACTTATTTCCCACAAACAGGATGCCATTAGCAAATCTTAGCTTGTGGCTGTAAATATTTATGGCTGCTATGGTAACAAACACCAAGACAAACCACTTTCATACTAACAAAATGTTCAAAGATGGTGCACGTCAAGAAGTGTGAAGAGAAATTTATTTAGGTGTTACTCTATCATTTCATAGCCCTCAAAAATACATTTAGTTTTAATATAGTGTGTTTGATTAAACAATGTGCGTGTGCGTTTATTTTTTTTTTTACAAATTAGTGATGAAGCGTAGTTCATTTATTTCAGTAATTCAACTTAAAAGGTGAAACTAATATATTATACAGACTCATTACATGCAAAGTGAGATATTTCAAGCTTTTATTTGTTATAATTTTGATGATTATAGAACTTATTAAAACCCCAAATTCAAAATTAGAATATTGTGAAAAGGTTTTCATTGCTGTAAAAATTGTAGTATATAATTAAATGCATTTATGGTGAGATCACTACATTTTTTTTAATTAAATGCATTTATGATGAAATTCATTGTCCTGTCAATCCGTCTTCATTTTGACCACGAACATGCACGGTCACTTTAATTCAGCGCATGTAGCACAGCAAAATAGACTCGCCAGACCACATCCGCGTGCAGTGTGAAATAAATCTTGACATCTTGTCTTTTTTACATGTCTTACACACTGTACTTAAACTTAAAACATTGTCTAGTCTAAACATTAAAGTGTAAGATCATCGGACTTGACCAGGTGTGGACAGCTCAGCTGTACAATGAGCTTCTTTTTAAAAAGACTGACCAAATCTTCAATGACCCCACTCACCCTCTCCAATATAAGTTTATGAGAGGTAATAGGTCAACTGGTAGAATTTTACAACAGAGAATTAGAACAGAAAGGTACAATAAATCATTTGTACAGGATCAGATGTATAATGATCAAGAACATCACAAGGTATCACATTTTTTACTACATGATAATATTTTGACATTAGATGTTGGATTGTGATTGTCATTTCTGCAGTATTGTCATTGTTAATTTCTGACGTTGTTATATTTATGCACACTCTATATCTATATATATCTATCTATATTTATATATATATATATATACACTATATTGTCAAAAGTTTAAGATCACAGTAATATTGTGAAATATTATGACAATTTAAAATGACTTTTTTATGTTAATATATATTAAAATGTAATTTATTCCTCTGAAAAAGCTGTATTTTCAGCATCATTACTCCAGTCTTCAGTGTCACTTGATCCTTCACAAATCACTCTAATATGATGATTTTATGCTCCAAAAACATGTATGATTATTATCCATGTTGAAAACAGTTTTTTACATTTTTATTTCAGGATTTTTGTATCTGTTTTCAACATGGATAATAATCATACATGTTTTTGGAGCATAAAATCATCATATTAGAGTGATTTGTGAAGGATCATGGGACACTGAAGACTGGAGTAATGATGCTGAAAATTCAGCTTTTTTTCAGAGGAATAAATTACATTTTAATATATATTAACATAAAAAAGTCATTTTAAATTGTCATAATATTTCACAATATTACTGTGTTTTTTGTGTATTTTTTATCAAAAAATTGCAGCCTTGGTGAGCAGAAGAGACTTCTTTAAAAACATAAAAAATCTTACCGATCTTAAACTTTTGACCGGTAGTGTATATACACACGTTTATCGGTTTATGTTTTGTTTATGTTTTTAGAGAATATGTTGTGACAAGGGTGGGTAATGAATGTCCATATGAATTTCCCCTGTGGAATAATAAAGTTTACCTTGACCATGAAGTCAAAACGTTAACAATTGAATCAGTCTTTTAAAATGTAATCAAATCAAAGGAAATGCATATAAGTTCTTTAGCAACATAACACTGCATTCATGGTGTTTTAAAGCAGGTCAGATGTCATATGTGAGAATAACTTGTCCTATAATTTAAATATAGGCCTATTAAAAGTAATTAGAAATATTATAATACATGATTCATATTAAAATATAAATTCAGGCCATCATTTGGCATATAGCAAGACTTTTATTTTCCTGTGTCGATGTGTTTCTTATTGAAAGAGGAAGTTGGGGTGGGACATATTTAAGGGCTCTTTAAAAAAAAAAAGAAGGAAAATAACCACATTCAACTATTTTTACCTTGAACGAAACCAGTGACGAACATTTCCAGACACTTCCTTCGCAACCAAATGATGGTTGGGGGCCTGAAAAAGTAAGCGACCAATACACAGACAATATAGACTTGCTATTTATAATTCACTAGGTGGGCTGGACACTATTTATCACCTTCTAGACAGCCTTTATTGGCCACTGTGAACACGATGAGTTAAGACTAGAAGAAAAAGAAAATGTAAATATGTCAAATGAGTTTCCTTGCTGTGACCTTTGACGTTTTCTGTGCTTGGCTCTTTTTCAGTGGAGACTAAAATCTGTTTTAAATATTATCATGGACTGAGCGGAGCACTGCGAGCCACCACACCATGCGTGACCGTGAAGAACCCGTCCGCACCGGTGAGCAAATCAAAAAAAGAAACATTTATTTTTGTCATAAATTAATGACACACATAAGTGTGTGGGGACCAGTCATGTGACCTCCTGATGTGTGTATCTCTTCAGCGACTCCATTGCATGATATTACAGATGTGAGGAGAATGCAGCTGTTTTATCTTGCGTCACATTTCATCAAGAGTTTTTCAAGAGCAGAATAGTCTGTGCCATCTGTTTCTCAGAGGATTAATGCTGCAGATAATCTCAGGTTATCATTTGATGGCTTAACACAGGCCTCCATAACCACAGAGAAAACCAAACTCTCTTTTTGTTTCTTAAAGGTAAAGTGTGTCATTTAGACGACACAAGTGATGTGTTTTTCACCTTAACATTTTATTTACACATGTGAAAGGAACACTTTTTTTATTAACTCCACAGAAAATTAGTTTTCCCCACACTTAGGTTCACATTACATCAATCATTAGCTCCTATTGTGCTATTTTTAAGATTTATTTTTGTTTTGGAGGTCTCCTATAATAGGTTTACACGCATCAAAGGTCAAAAACAGTTTAAATTAATCATTAAATACATTGCAGCATCACCCCTTTTGCAGGCCTCAGCGACAGGTTTGATACAGTGTTTGAGGACTGGTCGTTGTCCGCAGGCAGCCAATGACGACCATAGGCTAGCATTATGCAAATTTGTTACTAACCTACGCTGGTTCGTGCAGGTACTACTGACGACTCGTTTTGGCAGTTCAGAATTGTTTCTATCTTTAGAGAGACTATGGGCCCTATCTTGCACCCGGCGCAAATGTCTTTGTACACTGATGCATGTATCATTGCTATTTTGCACCCGCGCAAAGCGTGCTTTTTTCCTCCACAGACGCACGTTGGTAAAGTAGGAAATAAACTTGCGCTCCCTGGGTTGGTCGGAGCAAAAAGGAGGCGTGTTTCGGCCATAGACTGTAAAAAATATGGACAAAGCGTCTGTGACGTCACTCTCTGAAGAACGGGTTTGAGGCTGTTTATGGGGGTATGGGCGGCGCCATACTGGAAAATCTTGAGAAATACAAAAACAAATGTTCAGAAAGGATACAGAGGGGATGATTAGGGATGCTCATTTCGGTTATTTTTCCTAACCGACCGATTATTAACCGTTAACTGATAAGATTATTGAATTGGCAATAAAAAATAAAATTGACGCGTTTCTGTGACCCGTTAAAAATAAAAACAATTTTATTTATTTATCAAAGGGTTTATTTTAATGTGCAAAGTGCAATCAGCAGCATAAAATAATACAAAAAAACATGAAATATGCCTAACGTTACACTTAATATATAATTTTAAACTTAGGTAATTAACAAATTGACATGACATAAAGAAAACAATAAATCCGTTTAAACGAAGCGTTCAAAAACCAGCATTTTTTTCCCGTTAGACTAAGATTTTTTATTAAATAAAAATAGCAGCCCTACCTCAATCCACAACGTGTCTCATTTTTATTTAAAAAAGCAACATGTCAATGTGATTTGTGGTTATTCTGGAGCGCAGCCTGTTGTAGGTTAGACCCGTGGCAGAAACACCTCTCCGATGGGACAGATGTCCCGGGAACAGATTTTATGCGTTATCTCCTCAGATCGCCCTGCATCGCATCTTCTCCCTGATAACATGGCGGGGAGAGTTTGTTGCCCTTCATCACACGATGCTTGCGGATGTTTGCTTCTTAAACGATACTGCATCGTACTTGTACTACTGCTGTATTTTAAACAGCGCAGCATATTTTACAGGTAACCTCGCCGTCACCCTTTTTGTTGAAATGGTCCCACACAGTGCTTCTTTTCGATCGCTTCATTTTGCTTGCTCGGTAAAAAATGTCTGCAGGCACGTGTGTAGTTGCGCGTGTCGATGCGCCCCGTGAGTTAATACACAGTTTTAACTATATAGTAAAACCTACATAGGCTAGGCCTAGTTTTGTTTAACCATGCAGCAAAAAAAAAAAAAAAAAAAAAAAACCTTTTAAACCGTTTAACTGATAGTATTAATCGGTCAAAATTTTTACTACCGGTTAACGGTTAAACGGTCACAATGAGCATCCCTAGCTATGATGTGTTGTGTCATATCATGGCTGAAACGTCAAATTCACTCGGCACAGCCCGTTATCAGCTGTCAATCAAAGTTAACCACCCTTATTTGTCATACATTTTTATATCTGAAATATTTATGCTGTGAAAACGGAGATTTTAACATGACGTCTATGGATATTTGCTCCCTTTGGGACCGCCTCTAGCGGATTTGAGATGTATTGCAGTTTTTCGCACTTCCGGGTAGGCTTCATCTTTCAGATTAGAATGTTGCCGCTTGGTTTCTGCGCAAACATTCCCTGGTGCTATTTTGCAGTTCCAGAAAACAATTCCGCCACTGACCAGAAAAAAAACCTAGTCTAAAGTCAGTGGCGCGTTGTGTGTTGTTCATAATGCTATTTTAAGCGCATATGCTTGGCCATAATGTAGCGGGTGCAGAACGTGCATACACTTTGATTCTCTCATCAACACAGATGCAGCTTTATTTTTGCAAATCAAAAACTCCCATCCCCATACAAAGTCACTTCTCTGTCTTTAACTGCCCTGACGAGAACGTCGGTCTCATCGGCTGTGAACGCTCCTGGCACGCACCTGGTAAATCCGCCATAATCAATGTTGGATGACGGTCTGATTGGTTTATTTCACGTTACGCCCAATCCACACCTATGAATAATGAAGCTATTTCTGACCAACCCCTTTTAAACTTGCGTCGGGCGCAAGAGTCATTTATCCCGCCGGTAAAATAGCAACAGCGCCCAAGACCCGCCCACAAAGTTAATTAATACTTGCGTTTCAGATCGTTAAAATAGGGCTCAATAACTCTATTTATCATGCACTTTGAACTTTAAAACATTGCAGACTTTTTACATTCACAAACAGTTATTTTACACTGCATGAAAGGTAATATTTAGGAAACAAAAGCATAATAGGTGCACTTTGAACATTTCATATTTTTGATCATTGAATTTCAGAGCTCTAAAGACTTAATCATCCTTGATATCTTTCTCTCTTCCTGTCAGTTTCTGTCCCACCGAATGTCAGCTTCTGCTTGCCTCTTTTTGACTTACCAGCCAAATAAATGTGTGAAGAATAGTGCTTCTTGCACTGGCTGTAATGTAAGAATGGTAACGTCTGACCAAAAAAAGTCAAAAAGACAAATGTTTTACCAAAGAAAATCTCAATTGCTGTGACACAATTTTAAACATTGTACAATTTTTCATTCTCATTTTTTTTTATTGTTGCAATGAGGAACACAATTGTGAGTGATTTGCCCAAAAGGCTGATTCTTCTCCTCATTTTTGATCAGGATATGGCTGCTGATTTTAAAAGGTGTGTAGCTGTTTCCAATGAAATCTGACGCACTGAACTTTCTGCCGTCAGGTGTTTAAGCCGGTGGCCACAGACTGACGTGCCTCAGAGTCAAGGCAGAAGAAGACTCATCAGCTTCTCTCTGTCAGGTGTGTGTTTCCATAAAAACTGTGATGGCCAGCCAGTGGATCATTAAGCTTTAGCAATATTCATGGGGCTTCTATATTTAGTTCATCCAGGGGTTTCATTATTGATCCAATGCTTTCAGTCTCCTGTAAACAACTATAGGAGCATGTTTACCTCAGTTACTTATCCTTACAAAAAACACTTCTGCAAGGTACTTTTGGGAAACCAGTGTTCATTTTTGAGCAATTAAGATGCAAATTTGGTCCTGGTCATGTAATGATAAATGTTCTATTCTGTTCTAATACTCTGGATTATTCTGTTTTCTTCTTTTCTCCATTCTTTTCTACTTTTGTTACCTGTGTGATTGTGTTATCTCTGTTCTGTTTTTGTAATATTCTGTTCTGTTTAGTTCTATTCTCTTTTGTTTTGTTTTATCTTTTTTATTCATTTTGTCATTGTTTTGGTTCTCTTCCATTTTGTTCTTTTGCTTATTTTGTTCTATACTCTTTTGTTTAATTCTGTTCAATGCTATTTTGTTCAATGCTATTTTCTGCCATGTTATCTTCTGTTCTATTGTATTCTGCTCAATTCTCTTCTTTTATATGGTGGTCTGTGCATCTGTTTCTGTTTCTTTTAATGCAGTTACTGTATATTTGGCCAGTTCTGGTCTAAAAGACACTTAAAGTGGGTAATGAGATTTTATTTTGTTGTTATTTTAATATGGTTCTTGGAGTCGACTATTAATGTTGACATTTTTTTTGTACACATAAAAATCATATATATATATATATATATATATATATGCAAAAAATATATACATTTACAACCTTGATTCTGACCTTTTGTCTGAAATGATCCATTTTTAAGGTGCGGCTCCTTTAAGGCTTGTCAGTAAACAGCCACTGTTTTGTTTGGCAGTATACATTATCCATATAAAACTGTCATTTATAGACCAAGCAAAATGAAATCCTTGACCTTGACCTTCATCTTTCAACAAAAGTGTCTTTGTGAACTCTCCATTACACTGCCATGTTTTCTAAATAATATATAATACTCCGATGCGGGGCGCTATTAAAATGAACCATCCACTTGTTCCTGATGCTGGGATCCTTCTGAAGTCTGTACAGCGACGCAAACAAGCTGTTTAAACTGACGGTGTCAAAGCAAACGGTCTTTCACTCTTTCATTTGTCCTGTTGTCAGCAGACTTAAAGGTTGTGTAGGTCAGAATTAGAAAAAAAAAACTTTTTTTCAAAATTTCTTTAAACTTTCTGTATATATCAATGCATAATTAAAATCTAAGTACTCTGAAAAAGAAAGTATAAAAATCGAGTGTCTGTAGACCTCTCACGACTGTTTTAAAGACAGCTCATTATTTCCATTCACTTCACCCCCTCCCTTCTTGGCTCCTTCCAAAGCCACGCCCCCAAAACACATGAACGCGCAACTCCGACAGCTGAGCTGAAGACGCATTATTTACCTCAGACGAGCGGAGAGGGGAGGAAGAAGTGCATGTAGTGACATCATGTCAGAAACACATGTAAATAAAAAATCTAACTATCATTATGAAGATAAACAAATAAGTTGGATTTTATTACTCTCTATCAAGCTAGCATATTGATATTGGTAAAGCTAACAATATTGATTCGCTGAACGAGCTAGTTAGTTATCTATAAGGCAAAGCTAAAAACAGGTTGCATGATACACGTTTTTCCATTGCCATCATTTACACTGTGATGAAGAGGAATTTCATGTAAGATTCATTACATATATATGGTGTTCTGCATGTAAGAGTTTGCTTGATGAAAGCATTGTTGATTCTGATGAGGACTACACACCCGAGACAAGTAAGTTACCCATAGACAGTATAAGACAGCAAGTACCGCATCATCAGCTCGAGGACAGATCCGTGGTCGAGGGCGAAGCAGAGGATTTTGCTATTAGGGTCCGAGGAAGTAGAGGCCGAGGACGGGGTAGTCGAAGTGCAGGGCAAAGAGCACTTTTTAGACAAGAGGACCTGCGTCGGGTTTTGCATCTTCAAGCTCAAACAAGCACGCGAACAGGTACGATCTGGATACGCGCAAGTGGGCAGGTCCTGTGTGGCAAAAGGGTGGTTGCCATGGTTGCGAGAGAGTGACAGTCGCCTAAGCCAATTGTTTCGTCCCATTGATTCGTCCCGGTTAGAACTAATGAGCTGCGTTTAGTGCACATTAAACGGTCTAGAGTCACTCGATTTTTATACTCTTTTTTTTCAGAGTACTTAGATTTTAATTATGCATTGATATATATAGAAAGTTTAAACAAATATGGTAAAAAGTTTTTATAAAATTCTGACCTTCAATACCTTTAAGTGCATGAAGTATATCTGAAACTTACTGTATCCAGTGAAGACTGTGTCAGCATCACATCCGGTGAAGGCAAATGTCAGCCGTTAAACAACCGAACACCTATTCATTTAATTCATTTAATTTATTATAGAGGAAAGGTTAAAAGTAACATTAAGGTACAATTTAAACGGCCCTGACTCAGTTTAAAAATGGTTTCCAGCCGGTTCCTGTTCCTATGGTGCAATGCTGTATACTATTCGTCAATATCTTGCTCTGAAGGCAAGCATATGCAAATGTATTTGTGATGTCACAAATCCCAAAATATCTAAACAAATTGTTTTTGGAGCTTGATTAAATAAATGCTTTGTTTGTAATGAGAAATACTTTTTATGCCATGAAACTTACAGGATATTTTAGTACAAAGACCTCTTATATGTCAAAAGTTCAAGGCCAATTTGATTTATCATCTCAGGGCTCCAGACTAACTTTTTGCCTTTGTTGCACTGGTGAGCCTAACTTTTTTATTTAGGTGCACCAGCACAAAATTTAGGTGCACTCAAATTTTTCTCGTCTCACGTCACCTTTAACGCCACAATTTCAAGGTCACCTTTTTCTCATGCTCCATATATTCATATATATATGTAAATGCTTTTAAAAAAGAATAAGATGTAGTTTTTTTTTTGAAGCACAATTATACTGTATATAAAAATACAAATATATATAAAAAAAATCTAAATTGAAAGTGTTGTTTTTACATTGTTCAAGTTAGGGCAGGGTATTGACACCAATTTCACAATTCGATTCAATATTGATTATTTTGGATATCAGGTACACTACATGGCAAATTTTCTCAAGGAAAACAAATCACTACTAATGCTGTAAGGTAAAAATTACCTGATTTGGACACAAACACTTAAATTACACTTTTATTTATTTTTATAATAATAATAATGTTGTATGAAATATAAACATTTAAATGGTGGCTGCATAAAAAATTGCCAGTTTTTTTTTCAAACAACATTTGGCAAAATGCTGCTCTAGAGTTAATTTTTTTTTCCTGAGGAAAATGTGATGTTACATTACATTGTTTACACGCCTTTTACTGACGTCTTTCCACGGTTGAATCACAGATTGTGCGATTCTATGTGAAAGATACGGATTTCGATATGTTGTACTCTATCTTTTAACACACTTTCAGATGCATGTTCATGTTTATTTCGCGCTGTAACTGGTATTATTAAGGCGGAAGATAAGCTCAGTGTGCTCCGCGCTGCTGCTTCACTTGAGCTGAGCCAGAGCGATCTCATGCCACAGCGTCAATACACTATTTATGGTTTCGAATTTCGTAAGAAAATGGACCTAATTTGAAATCTGAGACTTTGTTTCATATCAATAGTAACAAAGCACAAAGATTATTGCGATTTATTGGATGAGATGCGCGCTACAATCTTCCATTCATTCATCAACTGAAACCAGCATAGCCCAACGGGTTCGTAAAATGAGAATTCGTTTTTGAATATGAGAATATATTTTACCTAGCCCTAAAAAGTAGCCAACATTTTTAAAAGTTTCTTCGTCGTCATTTATTTCGTATCACACAGCACGGCGCATTTACCATACGTACCATACCAAAAGACTCCTTTGGGGAGAGTCAGCGGATGCGATCATGCGGGAACGTTAGGTGCACTGGTGCGACCTCTGAAAAATTTTGGTCGCACCCTTACAAATTTTAGTTGCATGTGCGACCAAATTGGTCGCACTCTAGAGCCCTGCATAATGACCCCTTTAATATCCAGCAATATTTGATTTGACTGCACTCACAGTAAACTTGAAAAACAAAACTTGAACTGAATTGATCTGAATAATGACAGAATAATGTTTTTCTTTGGATGAACTGAACTGACTGGAGATTAATTACATCATTACTGTCTTCAGTAGAGCTGCTTATAACTGAATTGTTTCATATTGAATGAACTTTACACAGTTATTGAATTCCTACAGCTGCTTTACAACAGAATTTGAATCGTTCTCATATTTGATGCATCAAGTTTGCGTCATTAATTCTGTTACTGTGAATCGGCTTTGAAACCATTTCTATTGTATAAGTGCTATAAAAATAAAGCCGACTTGACTTCTAATTCTAATTCATCTCTCTGTCTTTTTGTTGTGGTCAGACTTCCAGGCCACCGGGCTTAAGAAAGGCATGTTTTTTAACCCCGACCCCTGACCTAAAGATCGCCATCCACCCCGGCAAGCACAGCATCTTCCCTGCCCTGCCTCACCACGGCCAGGAGAAGAGATCAGGCATCGTCTGCAATACCATTAATCCCGTTTGGCAGAGGGAGGTATGGGAAACAAACAAGCACATACACACTCTAGATTAAACATAAATCCTTATAAAACAATATCTGATGCCACTATTATTATTCACAGACGTTTAACCCAACGCTGACCTTTCCACATGGAGTTTGTCATGTAAATCCTTCATTCTGCAAATTAACTTGATGCGTCACTGCAGAGTCCCTAACACAGCTCACTGTCCTGTGACTGACGGAATCGGATTTACTTCAAATCTTTTTCTGTTTTCATTAGAGAGCATGTCCTCTTCTGTAGGGCTTGGAATTGAGACTGGTTATATTTGTAAACAAATATGGGAACTGGATGATTTGAGTCATTGATTTAAAATTGTTCCTCACCAACATACACAATTAGAGAGATTAATATAGATACACAGAATATAGATACCTTTCAAATGTTTGGGTAGGGTAAAATATGTTTGTTTTTTTGGTAACACTTTACAATAAGGTTCATTTATTAAACATTAGTTCATGCATTAACTAACATGAACTAACCATTTGTTACTGTATTTGTTATTCTTTGTTAACGCTAATTAATACAAATCTAGCTGTTCATTGTTGTTCATGTTAGTTCACAGTGCATTAACTAATGTTAACAAGATTTTAATAAAGTATTAGTAAATGTTAAAATTAACATTACCAAAGGTTAACAAATGCTGAAGAAGTATTGTTCATTCTTTGTTAATGTTAACTAAAGTAGTAACTAATGAACCTTATTGTAAAGTGTTGCCGTTTTTTTTAAATCTCTTTATTAGTTTTTCTGCTTGGAACATCAAGTCAACAGATAATAACATTGAATTTATGAAATTTTAATTCCCCACTGTTAATAGCCCAATAAAACCCTCCCTCAAATAAACAACCTACTGCTTCCAATGGAGAAAAAAAATACACGACAGTAACAATAAGACAAAGATAAATAATTTTGTAAAAAAATAAATAAATAAAATAAAATAAAATAAATGCTCAGCTTAAGTGTCTTGGGAGTTAGCCAGTATGTTTTTTTTATTGTTTTTGAAAGACGTCTTATGCCTCGTTTCCACTGAGCGGTACGGTTCGGTTCGGTACGCATTTATCTGTGTTTCCACTGTCAAAAGTTGTGAATGGTACCAAAAAGCCGAACCGTACCGTACCACTATTTTGGGTACCCTTTCGTTGGGGTACCTAGCACAGTGAAAGGGTACTAAAAGGTGGAGCTAGACTCACTGCAGAACGGTGATTGGTGGACAGAGTATCGTCACTCGCGCGTGCTAAGGGCATTAGAAGCATACGGTTGAAATATAATTCTACTGTTATTGTGTCATGAAATGTAGTTTTAAGAGTTTTTCAGGCGAGAAGGTAATTTTTTAAAGCTCAAATCTGTGGTTTATTTATAGATTTATGATAATTTGACTGAGATCCATTTCAAGCGATCACCAGACGCTCGCGCTCGTGTCCCCGCCTGGAACAGCCTTTCCTCTGCTAGTCATCCTGATGTTTGCCGCTGACTCGGACGTCTCTGTAGTGGTTAAACATGAGATATAGTTCTTCTTGTATAAACCTAACAGGTGATCTTTGGTCTCGTGAATCTATAATTTGTTCCCTGGACAATAGCTTTGGGAGAAGGCTAAGTGAAGTTTGAGCGGTGAATTTGTATATTTGACTGACTGAATTGTTTCTTTATGTTATTTAAGCTTTACTGTATATCAGTTTGTACCTTTTACTTATACTCTTATAATGGCTATTATTGATAACTGAAATGCAACAAAAATAGATAATTTTGTCATTTTTTAAATTGTATTACAAGATAATCTGTTGTTTATTGCAACATTTGTACCAATACGATATGCAATACATTACATATTGCCTGGAATATGTTTAATATTTTTACATTTAAACGAAAAGAGGCAGGGTTGTGTTTTATATTTAGTTTTGTTATAAATATAACGTTACATACATGCAGTGAATATAATCAATAGGCTTTGCGTTGCCTGAACCACATTTATGTGCTTTAGAATGTTTAAAATGTATTGAAATGAAATCGAAAAGAAGCAGAGTGGTGTTTTATAACATATTTCATTTTATTATTGCCTAAAATGTACATACAGAGATGACCGGAGTCGCAGAGCCAGAGCGAGTTGAGTGCCGCGTTCAAGAACGCGCTGTTCCATTAACAGAATTACTGGACTCGCGTCCTCGGGATCATTCTCCTGAGTCGGACTTTGCGATGGCTACTTGGTATTGAGAAACGCCTAATGCCAGCGCTTGTTTCTAGTGACAAACATGCTGAGAAGCAAGAACAAGATCTGCTGTCTGTCATCCATTGTTGTTTACTAAGTCGCTTTCTTCGCGCGAAAATGACGTTGATCGCTTCTTTCCAGCAAACACCACGCCTATCAAGTAAGGGTACTGTTGGCGGTGGAAACGCAAGCCTGATCATGGTGTACCCGACCCGCACCTGTACTGTACCGTACCGTACCCCTCAGTGGAAACGAGGCATTATGGTCACCAAGGCTGCTAACTGTAATATTAATACAGTATTATAATAATGGTTTTCTGTTTTAACATCTTTTAAAATAATTCACAAGCACAGCTGAATTTTCAGCATCATTACTCCAGTCTTCAATGTCACATGATCCTCCAGAAATCATTCTAATATGCTGATTTGCTGCTCATTAATTTAACGTTGAAAACAGTTGTGCTGCTTAATATGTAAAAACCGTGATTTTCAGAATTCTTTGATGAATAGAAATTTCACAACATTATTTGTCACATTTAATAATTTTTACATCCTTGCTAAATAAAAATGTTCATTTCTTTTTAAAAATAAAATCTTCCGGTAACACTTTACTTGAAAGGGTGTGCATAAGACTATATGCACTTCATATTCATGACATACAGACATGTTATGAATATGAATGGAAGTTTTATGCATGTTTGTGACAACTGTCATTGAGTGTCATTTGCTCAGTTATGACATTTTTAATGCAAATATGACATTGTTTGAGTGAGATGTCTTTGTTATGACACCTTGACATAAACATAACATCATAACCTGTCAGTGTCTTTGTCATGACAACTTGACATTACTAAGACAACACAACCTGTCATAAACATGACAGCAGATTAATTGTTAAACTTAAGAAACCACCTAGCTTTATTGGTTAACAATACATTAAACTGTCATGTGGTTGGTTTGACATGGAAGCCATTTTAACTTTTTAATGACAAATTCAATTAGTACCACTGCAGTTGAGGTCACGAAAAATATTCATGACACAGTTATAATGCCTCATGACAGCCAATGTCAAAGCCAACCACATGACAGTTTAACTTCATATTAAGTTCGTGACAAAGACACTGACAGGTTATGATGTATTGGTTTATGTCAAGATGTCATAACAAAGACATCTTAAACAATGTCATATTTGCATTCAAAATGTCATTATTGAGCGAAAGACACTTAATGACAGTTGTCATAAACATGCATAAACCCTACTTCATATTCAAGACATATGTCATGGTTACATAGGTGTCATGTCAGTGTTATGCACACCCCTTCAAGTAAAGTGTTGCCAATCTTACTAACCCAAAATTTTAACGGTAGTAGATAGTATATGTAATTAGGATGAATTATTTGGTGCTTTATCAAAAATATTCAAGAAACCTTAAAATAACAATAATCTTTAAATGCATTGAGAATCCGAATCGTAAAATTCCTTACAATTCACATCACTACATCTTTTTGGTGCAGATGTTGTAGAGTGGCTGTTTCTGGATGATATTGTCCTCCGCTAAGTGCTCTTATTAGATTTGTGATGAGTAAGGAGATCGCCTTACAGCAGAGGATTGAAGTAGGTCAAGATATGTGAAATGAATGATGGAGAGCGTGTTTGTTTCCTTGCTTTCCGTTTTTGAAAAGATTTGAGTGAGACCCTTTGGTTAGTGCTGTATCTTTCATAGGTGATCATAATAGCTGAACTTTATTGCTTAAATTAAATTAACCTAAAAACTGAATGTTTAACATTAAAAACGTAATGTTAATGTTTTTGACTAAAAAACTAGAAGGTCAATAGACATGCTATGCATCAACTGCCCATGCAACTTTATATATTAACATTTGAGAGTGCCAACACAGCCAAGCTCCAAATATTAACATACTGCGAACATATTTGGGTGGTTTTTATGACCAATTTATCTGTTCATTTATTTTTTCTACTTTTGAAAATATGACATATTAGACACTCCAGCATCACCCATCTACTGTACGATGTAAAATGACTTCTCACATTGCATTCACATTACAAATGCGCAATTGCTTGATGCCAACTAGTTAACTTTTTTCTTGTATAAGAGTTTACAAGTTCTTCTTGAAATGATTTCAGTCTCTTCCTCTGTGTTTTTGTGTTTCTTCTCGTAGCGCTTTAATTTTGTGTCTCTGCCCACGGATGTGTTGGAGATTGAGGTGAAGGACAAGTTTGCCAAAAGCCGACCCATCATAAAGCGTTTCTTGGGCAAGCTGTCCATGCCAGTGCAAAGATTACTGGAGAAGCATGCTATCGGGTACGTACTCAAAGAAAATCAAACCTGAACTAAACTGAAAGAGAAAATTTGTTATGCTATTGAGTTGAAATAATAATTGCATGGTGTATTTTAATAGTGATCGAGTGGTCAGTTACACTCTGGGTCGGAGGCTTCCAACAGAGCATGTGAGCGGCCAGCTGCAGTTCAGGTTTGAGATTACCTCCTCCATCCATCCAGGTAATTCCAGTTTTTATTCTACCTTTTATTAAATATAATAAATCCTTAAGGGAGTAGTTCACTTTTAAAAAAAAACTTTTGCTGATAATTTACTCACCCCCATTTCATCCAAGATGTCCATGTCTTTCTTTCTTCAGTCGAAATAAATTAAGGTTTTTGATGAAAACATTCCAGGATTTTCTCCATATAATGGACTTCATTGGGAACCAAACGGTTCAAGGTCCAAAAGACACTTTCAGCGCAGCTTCAAAGGGCTTTAAACGATTCCAGACGATGAATAAGGGTCTTATCTAGCGAAACGATCAGTCATTTAAAAAATAAATAAAAAAGTTTAAGTTTTATAAGCACAAATGCTCGCCTTGCTCTGTTCTGTGATGCGCGTTCGTGACTCTCCTGTTCGAACTCGTTCATCAAAATTAACTAATCTTTTTTGGAATCTTCATTTCGTTCGTTGAATGAACGAAATACTCAAACAGATTTGTTCGTTTTGATGAACGAGTTTGAACTACGTGAAATTAAATCAAATCGAAGATTTGGAGAATCATGACACCCCTAATTATTAATGTCTTAACTCGTTATTGAATGCATCCTTCCTGAATAACAGTATTCATTGCTGATCCTAAACATTTGAACAGTAGTTTAGTTAATTATCATGAACCATCATATACTGGTTTAATCAGACCACTCACGACAACCTTAAAGCTCCACTGTGTAACTCTTTCGTTTATTCTTACCTAAAAACACATAGTTCTTTCGAAAATATATGTGCTCATTAATGTATATTTACTTGTTCAAGTAATAAAGTATTCTCGTGAGTGTATAATATGCCATTGAAAATACATACGGGTAAGGGGTTCTAATGTCGGTCGCCATGTTGCACTCTCCATCTTGAAAGTACATTAGCCAAAGAGGGACATGCCCGTTAATTCAAGCTTCGCCTTTCGCGTTTACGTTTGAGTTAACAATCATGGACGAGGTCGAAATGGAAGCCATGTTAATCTTGGACTACATTGGCCACCGTAGGAGTTAAAACGAAATCGTAATTTAGAGGAACAGAAACTAATATTCACTGGATGGTCATATACCTTTTCACCACTAGATGGGGGTGAAAATCACACATGTAGCTTTAAAAAGTCATATTCTTGCCAGTATTGTGCATCTTTACTGGACGGTATTGACATGTATGCATTGTACCATGCAGGTCACATATTTCTTTCCTCTCCACAGATGATGAGGACATGTCTCTTGAGTACAGAGCAGCCAGTGGCAGTCCAACCTCAGAGCAGAAGACACCATGAGCTTAGACCAGGAGGCCCCAGAGTTGCCCTTAGATAGAGATACAGCTTCTGCAGAGATGCCCATGGACGTGAATCCAGGCAGAACTGTCCAGCTGAGGAAGATGCGATAGAGGAAGAGCCTTTAGAGACAGAGCAGCAGGAAGCAGCTGCCGAGAGCCGCGAACAAATGGAGCACGAGTGGACCCATCACGGAAGTACAAGAGACGGTCCAAGAAGAGGCAGAATCTGATAGTGCCTTCGCCGATGAGCCTGCAGACTCTTCAGGAGCTACTGCTGGAGTCGAAGAGGAGGCGAGTCTCGGACCCGCAGAGAGTTTCAGAGGACCCAGAGGTGGATCTGGAGGAAGGATGCTCCCTCAGGATCAGAACCACACCGAGACGGAAGCCACGACCCTGCTCTCTACCCGTGTCTGAGTTGGAGACTGTCATCGCTTCAGCCTGTGGCGAACCTCGAGACGCCACGCTCCCATTACATCCGAATTCCACCACCTGCTGCACAGCCTGCCATCCACCCAAACTCAACCAGGAGATGCAACTGGGCTCGTATCCGACAGGCCGCAGGGCGTAGAGGAGGAGGAAGAGGAGGAGGAGGAAGAGGGTGCGACACTTGAGCCTCATGCTTTAACTCCCAACGGCCCCGCAGGACGCTTCCCCCGCAGCCGCTCACACGAGCGCCTGTCCGACCTCATTCAAATGCTCGACGGAGATGGGCAACCGCTCGGGCTGAGGGCCAAACCGGAGTTCAAAGGTCACCAGGGGGAAAGCGAATGCGATTTGAGCCCGGTGCCCTGCTGCAGTCATATGGCACATCCAATGCGGGCGCCGTCTCTCAGACAGCGCGTCAAGATCGCGAGAGCACGGTGTTCTCCTCACAGGATGACGAGGACGAGATGGACAGGGTGACGGCATTCTGGGATTTGAGGGAGAAGACCGAACCAAGGCGCTAAGAACCGGGAGCCGGGGGATGGACGCTGTCAGTGGGAGGAGGCGCCAGACAGTCACGTCCAGAGCCCGCATGGCATTATGGAGAATGGAGATTCACCTGTAGCTGGTCCAAGCAGCAGGAGTGAGTAGACTGGGTTTTAGGGATGGGCAACGATTACATCGCGGATTAATCGCATCCAAAGTAAAAGTTTGTGTTTACATAATATATTTGTGTGTAGTGTGTATAATTATTTGTATATATAAATACCCACACTTGCATGTATATATTTAAGAAAAATGTGTTATCAATATATAAAATATTTATATTTATATATAATATTAATTATGTATAAATATATATAAAGTATATACATGCATATATTTTCTTGAATATATACATGCATGTGTGTGTATTTATATATACAAATTAATTATACACACTACACACAAATATATTATGTAAACACAAACTTTTATTTTGGATGCGAATTAATCGACGATTAATCGGTTGCCCATGCCTACTGGGTTTCCATGCATACAGTAGATCATGTGTTATTTTTATTTTTTATATAAGATCTAGGTTTTCCGTTTAGCAGCTACTCGAAAGCAGAGGTGTCCAGAACACGGTCCTGGAGGGCCACTATCCTGCAGAGTTTAGCTTAGGGATGCACCGAAATGAAAATTCTTGGTTGAAACCGAAAAGCGAAAAAGAGGAAACCAAGGCCGAAAACCAAAACACCGAAAGAAATGATCCCAATTATTAGTATCATTCCATTTATGGCTATGATATGACTGTGTACAAACTTTACTAAAATCAATTGCAATTGCATAAATTAATATACAAATTTCAAGGAATAAATCAATAACAAATTATGCAAATTTAGCACAATGCGTAGTATAAAATAAAATTCAAACTAAAATGTTTTTGACATCAGCCTACTCTAAATAATAATCTACTGGCCTGCCAGAAAGGTTTTAAAATGAAATGTTCTCATAAAAACAAAGCCGAGCACGAACTTCTCATCACACCAGCACCCAGTTTGCAGGTCTAAATTAGTTACATTTTAAAAATTGAGCATACAATAGCATAAAAAGCCTGTTTAATACAAATGTACATGAAACGTTAATGAAACATGTTTAGTGAAGTGTAGAAAATATTTAAGAGACCATTAATTTAGTTCTATACATGTTCCCATATACATATGTTTTTGTAATAATCTCAGGGTTTACTGGATTTTACATGATTATTTTTGTATTGGTGGTGGAATACTAAAAAATAAACATTGTCATGTGTTTATCTTCTTCTCACCGATTCCTGAGCATTAGAGGACAGTTACTTGAGTCGTCCCTGTCGTTTCAAGGTATAGTACAACGGAGAGCGGCGTCCAAGTCTAATCGCCTCGACCGTTTGCAGCGGTGCGCGCGCTGTCTGTGGAGACTGGCGCTGCCTGTGTTTATACTTTCGCCTGCCTCCGCAGCGCGGAGTATCCACACTCCAAAACGGCTTCGAAGGCGATTATTACTTGAATTACATTTTCGGCCGAAAATGTTCGGTGGCCAGAATATCGGTGACATCCCTAGTTTAGCTCCAACCCCAATTAAACGCACCTGAAACAGCTAATCAAGGTCTTGATTGGCTGTTGAAGGTCATTAGGCATGCTAAAAACTAGAGCCAGACTGATTTATCGGCAGGCCGATATTATACGGCCGATATTAGGCATTTTCCAAACTTTCGGTGTTGACAGTTAAAATGGCCGATAAATGAACATTTCAAAAATAAAAATAAAATTGGATGAAACGCACTTCAACCATGTCATGAGTGTTGGAGTTGTATAGTTTGTCCACCAGAGGGCACTCTACACAGTCCCTGTTGGCAACACTCGTTGAGTTGGTCACGAGACATTGCTTGAATAACAATTAAAAGAACATCTCCATCAGTTCTCTTAACTCAAATAAGCATGACAACATTTGTGACTATCATGTCCAGTTTTGCTGCTGTTAAATAAGCCGAAGAGTTAAACAGAATTAGCTAGTAATAGTTACATTACATTGTTAAAGTGTAGTTGACTGACTGTCCTTTTAACTTTTGACAATGTGACTGAAGTATTTCTTAAATAGCGCGTGACAGTTATAGCAATGAGACGTATCATCTCTCCTTGGCCTGTTATATTGAAAATGTAAGTTTTTGCATTATCATATTATTGAGTTAAAACTCATAAATAACTACAAATAACTAATGTTAGGGAAAACTGTTAATGTTTTGTTGCGCGTTTCTGAAAAAATAAATAAATAAATATCTGCTGATATATCGGATTTTAAAACCAACAAATATTTGTATCGGTATCGAGTCTTCAAAATCCTTTATCGGTTGGGCTCTACTAAAAACTTACAAGCAGGTGTGTTGAGGCAAGTTGGAACTAAACTCTGTTGGACAGTGGGCCTCCAGGACCGAGTTTAGACACCTCTGCTCTAAAGTATCTATGAAGAATGCCCTGGCTTGTGTTTGTGGTATGTTTCAGGAGAATGTCCTTTGCCTTGTAACCATCCTGCAGTGAGCCAGCTACCAGCACTGCAGCCGACCCACATCACTATCCCACCATAGATGAGCCGCTGCCCCCAAGTGACGTTCTGCTGTCTCATCACGCACTGTAATTTATTCAATATACTACAGGTGATTCTGCGACAAATTATACATAGTTATCAAAATAATAATATATATTAAAGAAATTTAATACTTTTATACAGCAAGGGCACATTAAATTGATCAAAAGTGACAGTGAATGTTACCAAAAATTTCAATGAATACTGTTGCTACTTTCTGTTTATCTATAGATCCACAGTTTCCTCAGAAATATTAAGCTATGTTAATATGTTAATAAGCTATATTAATCACTATGGTTTTAAACATTGATAATAATAAGAAAATGTATTTGAGACACTGAATCAGCATATTACTATGATTCCAAAAGGATCACTGAAGACTTGAGTTATAATGCTGAAAATTCAGTTTTGACACTGGAATAAATTTAAAAATTACATGCAAATATACTTTTTTTGCTGTACTTTTCACCAAATAAATGCAGCCTTGGTGAGCATAAGAGACTTCTTATAAAAACATTAGAAATTCAGACACCAACCTTTTGAATGGTAGTGCATGTACCTTTTTATATTGCATTTAATTTAATTGATTAATTTATATATATATATATATATATATATATATAGATTTTCTTTTTAATCAATTAAATTGATTAAAAATAAAATTGTATTGGTGATAATTAAGGTTTTTAAAAATAAATCTCTATTTATATATATATATATAGTATAGTATATATATATATATATATATATATATGTACATATTAGTGCTGTCTAACGATTAAAATATTTAATCGACGATTAATCGACATTAATGTCATAGTTAACTCGCGATTAATCGCACATTTTATCTATTCTTAATGTCTTTTGATTTCTTTTTGTTACATTTTTTCTCATTTTAATGCTCTTATCAACATGGAAAAGTGGATTGGCTTGTTTAGTGCAAATGTTTTTTTTTTAATTATTATTATTGAAAATAACATTGGAATAGTGTTCAATTTCACTCTAACATATATAGCCTAAATAATCTCTCACACAATGCATTACTGTCCATCAATAAAAGGGGTGAAAGAAATACTAGACGAGGTCCTGATATTGACGAGGATGAGATCCGCATCATTGTGTTTTGTGTGTGTTGCTTGCTGGGCCATCATCAAGTGGTGTTTCAGGCTGAACGTGCTGCGATGATGATAGCTCAGTTCATAATGACAAAACATACAGATCGCTTTGGTCTTGTCAATGGGACAATTTGGCAACTTTTAAAAGTAAACTTTACATTCAGAATCTCATTGGCATCCATTTCGCAATTCCGCGCTCGTCATCCACTCAAAACATAACGTTACTATTTGGCCGGCTCGCAAGCTGAAACGAGTGTGTGCGGCACAAAACGTCCTCGCACTGCCCTCTGAAACCCATTCACAGCTTGCGCCGCGCGGGGACGTTTCGCTGCTTCTTCGACCAAAGCGCAAGCGATCTAGCTAGACCGAAACAAAACATCAGGCACGCCGCACACACTCGTTTGGGCTTGCGAGCCGGCTTTGAGTGGATGGCGAGCGCGAGACGCTGAAATGGATCAGGACGCATGCCACGTCCTGTTGCAAAAGTATGTGAAAAAACTACAAAGTTTGCTAGGACAAAAAGACCGTTAATTCACACGATAAAAAAATTAACGCCGTTAAATGGGTTTGCGTTAAGCGCGTTAATAACGCGTTTAACTGACAGCTCTTATAATATATATATATATATATATATATATATATATATATATATATATATATATATATATATATATATATATATATATATATATATATATATATATATATATATATATATATATATATATATATATATAAAGATTTTCAAAAACCTTAATTATCACCAATACAATTTTAAATGAATAATATAGGGTCCTATGTCTATTATCGAAACATCAGATACTGTATGAGCAAAATGTTACTTCACAAAAATGTCCATAACACGATATTAACCCATGCTTTATTTATTTGCAGAAAGTAATTTTTTTATACATTTTGTTGCATTTTAAATTGGAAGTTGGATGGAAGTTCAGATGCAAGTTCAATTGTTGAAATTGCTAAATATTGCATCATCAAAACCATCCAACCATCCAAATGTATCACTTTCTCATGGTTTACCGTCCTTCATTGCATTTCACAGCCATAGAGAGTCAAAATACAACCACTTGGACGCAAACAAACTTTCTGTTCAGACATGAGTATTTTCAGTCTCACTCACTCTAACCCACACTGTGAGATATTTGTCACAGATTACTGTAATGCCGTAACCCACTTAAACAAGTCTGCTTTCAAAGATATCAAATATCATGAAAATATCATCTTCATTTTGAAGATGTGTGTGTTTGTGTAGTTTACCCCCAAAAAATAGTCAAATCTGAAACATCCTACATTGAGGGGACTTTTGAGGTGTTTTAAATAATGGTGGCACTAAATAATACCAATTAAAGGAGCCGTATGTAAGATTGTGGCCAAAACTGGTACTGCAATATTTTTGCCTGGCAGACCAGAATATCGACTTGGGCATCAAATGTGTGTTTGTGTTTTGTTTGGCATGCTCAGACTGGGAGGCCCGTATTCGACAGTCACGGTCGTGTTTTCTCACGTGGATCACATTAACCGGACCACCACATGGCAACGGCCCACGTCTGCAGCCACGCCGGGATGGCCTGCGCAGGTCTGGTTCTGTCCAACAGATGGAGCAGCTCAACAGGAGGTAAACAGCACTTCCTTATCAGCCGTTCCTCTGAGTAAACCAAAATTTTACACTTCTTTTGCAAACAATCTGGAATACAGATCAGTTGGGTTGCATTTATGGTGCATCCTGTGATGTCCAAATATTTTAAATAAAATGGCGAGTTCTGCACAGATCTGATTAAATGATTCAATGTACTCTATTAATGCACCATCTTTACCCTTGCCTTGACAATAGTAAACACCGTACAGTACATTTAGGCTAATTTTATGATGAATATTAATTTTTTTATTTCATTATTAAAAATGTGTTTATTGCACATTGGTGTATCTTTATCATAAACCACTGATTTTCTAGACTGGCTGCAGTAACAAGTCTCTGTCCATGCGGGGCGCTCGCGGTCGAAGTGCAGAATGATTGGGAGTCAATTAGGGATGTGCACGAATATTCAAATTTTTTAATATTCGATATGTAATTATTATTCGAAAAATAAAATACTATTCGAATTTTGAATACCGTTGTCTTTGCTTTGGAAGTGCCAAGGCTTTCGTTAGACGGGCTCTGGTCTTATGCAGTTGCGGTACCGTAGGCTACACTATACAAGTGGTTTGCTTGCAATTGGCAAAGGTGCATTATCGCCACCAACTGGGCTGGAGTGTC
This sequence comes from Hybognathus amarus, assembly GCA_030378365.1. Taxonomy (NCBI): domain Eukaryota; kingdom Metazoa; phylum Chordata; class Actinopteri; order Cypriniformes; family Leuciscidae; genus Hybognathus; species Hybognathus amarus. The sequence continues at coordinate 280,472 of JAQIUQ010006219.1, forward strand.
TATTATTCAAGCTCTCAACGGAAGAACGGGAAATGGTAAAACGAATGGTAAAACACCTGTTGGAAAGCATCTTTTGCAGCGATTTTTGTGTGAGCATATCAGTGAACACCCCAGACCACTTGGTGAGTTTCACGTCTTTGTAAACGTAACGTTTTATGCGTTTTATAAAGGATTGTTCCAGTGCACCTATGCTACCATTGTAGAGGTGTGGGGGTGCAACCACAGAATCCAAATATTCTCAGGACAGCAGCATCTGTCTAAAAAACAATCTTAACCATTCTACTTCATGAGAAACGATCTTAAAACAGGGCTTTAATTGTAAAATACCGAACTTGTCCTTTAAAAGAAATGGGCACATAATGTGACGGACTGAAACTATTACGGGGGAAGATAAGAGTATTGAATGATAAAATTATTATTATTTTTTTCTCTCTGTCTTCAGTTTAAGTATTTACAAGAGTCTAAAAAAGGGTTGTGTTAATGTTATATAAATTTACGTTTATTCTGAAATAGGCCTGTAGGTGGCGCATTGCACTAGAGTGATGAGAAATGACGTTCTCTTCAATGGGCAAAGTCATTAAAAGAAAGCGCCAGAACGCTGCAGACACTAATGTGTGTTTCTCATCATTTTATACAGTTGCTGTATCTCATCCTTAAACTGTTTGAGACCAGTAACAATAACAGTATCTACAGCAATTTCAGTAGTAATTGCATAATTCAAAGGCAATGATTCATTTTCACAAATGCTGCGTTAACCACAGACTCTGTCTAGACATTTCTTTTTTCTATAAAACAAGTAGACTATGTTCACATGGGCTTATAAACATGCGCTCTTTTGCCACCTACAGGACAACATTATAGGATGTTGGCAGAAGTGTGTTTCAGGTCATGTTTCCACAATGAATGTAATTAAAGGCTGTTTTTTAAGAGTCCACAAGCAGTGGATGACAGATTTAGATTATCCTTAAAGCACACAAAGCTTTACTGTACCAAAAGGGTTAATAAAGTGAGGATATACTGGTAGAAATAGTTGTAAATGATGGGAGTCTTACTGTACTGATATTTGTGACTATAACAATACTCTTGTTCCACTCGTCAGGTATCAGACCATCCAGAGGACGATGGCCACTGAAAGGAGAGACGAGGAGTCAGGCAGCCCCCGCAACTGAGAGAACAGCCAACACCGAAACTGACTCGCCTCCACAAACAACCGGTAACTTCACAAACATTCAAATCTATTCAATTCACATTTATTTGTTTCCGCTCTTTTCACAATTGTGACCTGATCCAGCAAAATGAGTCACAGTGACCCAAATTTAAAAATTGTAGATTTTGGTATTAATAGAAAGAGGACACCATAAGCTTTCAAATGATATCTTAGTTAAAGTCATACCTTTAATGGTTGTAAATATATACACATTTGAATTCTGGTCATCTGCCCTTTTTTTCAAATTGAAAACCTGAGAAAATCGCCTTTAAAGTTTTTTTGCCCTTTTTTTTTGTTGTTGTTGATTTCTTTCAAAATCCATTGCATTTTAGGGATAAACGATTTATTTTATAGCTTAATTTGACCAAATACATTAATATAATGCGATTTAACCAGCTGAAGCTCAAATTATTTTAAGTTTTTTGGATTAAATAATTAAAAAGGCACTTTTACAAAAATGTTCTAAAATCAGAAAGATTGAACAGAGGTGCCAGAGAGAAATTCACTTTTCATACGGATTAGCCCACATAAGCAGAGAGCAGTCTGTTTTCTTTCGTTTTGAATGGTTCTGTTTAAAAGTAGACATTTCAATATATATATTTCTCAGGTCTGTTTGGCAAGTAGAATACCTTATACACTGATTTTCGTTTCATGAGACGAGCTTTAGTTCACGTGCCGCCGCTTCCGTGTAGTCACTAGTGATCCATTGTCTGCAATATTTATTTCTTCTTATTAAATCCTGGTAATTGGTTGATGAAACATTGATTTAAATTTAATTTCAAAACGAAATTCACTTTAAAGAAAGGCTTTGTGCTTGCTTTCTGATTAGGCTCTGTGAAAGTTTTAGTGCTGCTTCCAGAGAACGATCACGTTCGTATATCATAGTTTTTTCCTCATAAATGCAAACATGGAAAATAAAATAAAATGAAGATTTTATGTTCTGGGGAGAGTCAACCCTTCTTCATCCGGTGGGTAGGATTACTACTTTTGGTTTGTGCAGTGTAGCTAATTCAAATAGGCCTATTTATTAAAATATTTCATTATCTGGGAATTATGGATCTCCTTCATAACGCTGAAATTGCCCAATTTTAAACAATTTAGTAATAATTTAACTAGTTTTGTGGTGTAGGTCTACGTATTTTATAATGTTAACTCTTCAAATAATAGGCTAATGGACTTGAAGGATAACTGCGGGAGATGAAGGGACGTGTCGTGATTCTGTCTTCTCACACCGCGACAGGTGTCGCGATCGTTACAGCCTTAGATGTATTCTTCTTGCAGATAAATATACTCACACAGCTTAGGTTTGAAGCCTCCAGTAAGTTCAACGCTTTGAGTTCAACGTTTCAGCGGATACCCGGGAAATGCGCAGAGGTGACGGGGAGTTGAGAAGAGCAATGTTTATTTCAGCGAATTTAAAGCTTTGACAACTTTAATCGTCATTTAAATACCTTTACTCAATTATTTGGACTACGAAACTTTGGGAGATTATTTTTGAATGTCTGTTCTTTGAAATTAGCACAAAAAAAATTGTTTTGGTTATTTCATTGTTTTTCCACATAATCCGGCCATATCTTAAAATGGAACGTTGCGACTTCCGACTCATTTCGCCAGTGTGGGTCACAATTAATATTGTTTCAAAGCAGTTTTACTGTAATCTGTTGTTATCAGAGGTGACTCAAAGATATATACAAATCATGCATTTAGCTAATATGATGGCAGAAACAATGATCTCATTAAAGCAATTATTACGAGTTGTGATCATAATGATTACAATATATAGAACATTTGGCACGTCTGATTCAGAGTTGGCGTAATCTGAAGTCCTCTGCAGGAGTTGGCGTCATCTCTTCAGATGTGTTGGGTCATCTGAAATCTTCATAAGAGGCTGGATCCAAAATGAAGCTGGCGTGCTCTCTAGTTACCTCGGGATCAGCATCGGAGGTAGAGACAGAAAAAAGAAATGGAAAAAATAAGCGTAGCTGCTGTTCATATCATTTCAAGCAAAAGATATTCATGTGCATTTCATCTGATTTAAAGTAATGAGATGCATTATGTGAACGCTGGGCTTAAGAGATGTGTCTTTAGTCTAGATTTAAACTGGGTTTAAACCCAAATATTATCAGGAAGGTTATGCCAGAAATTAAGAGCCAAATGTGAAAACGCTCTCCCTCTCATACACAGGAGCTGAACCATTTAGGTCCTTATAGGTCCATAGCAATACTTTGTAATGCTGAGATGATAAAGTTTGGGATATATGATTATATTTTCTTGACTTGGTAAGAACTCTAGCAGCTGCATTTCAGACCAATTGTCGCTTGTTTATTGAGAATGTAAGACAACCAGCTAGTAATGCATTACAGTAGAGGTCATGAGGTCATGAATGCATGAACTAACTTCTCTGCATCAGAAACATATAACATGTTCCTTAGTTTAGCAATGAGGTGGAATAAGTCTGTTTTTGTAGTATATGAAATATAATTATTGAAAGAAAATGTGCTGTCTAATATAACACCTAGGTCTTCAACTTTAACGTCATACCTCAGTCTTATCCAAATTTAATTGAAGAAAATGGCTGGTCATCTTTAACACACTCTTTAATACACTTGAATAATTTAGAGATTTCATCTGGTCATAATGTTTTTATGTTTTTAAAAGAAGTCTCTTTTGCTCACCAAGGCTGCAATGTTTTGATAAAAAATACACAAAAAACACAGTAATATTGTGAAATATTATGACAATTTAAAATGACTTTTTTTATGTTAATATATATTAAAATGTAATTTATTCCTCTGAAAAAAAGCTGAATTTTCAGCATCATTACTCCAGTCTTCAGTGTCACATGATCCTTCACAAATCACTCTAATATGATGATTTTATGCTCCAAAAACATGTATGATTATTATCCATGTTGAAAACAGTTTTTTACATTTTTATTTCAGGATTCTTTGATGAATAGAAAGTTCAAAAGAACAGCTTTTATCTGAAATGGAAAGCTTTTGTTACATTAAACACTACCCTTTAAAAAGTTTCGGGTCAGTAAGAATTTGCTATTTTATTTTTGGGGGAAATAAATAAGAAATCAATACTTCTATTCATCAAGGATGAGTTACATTGATCAAAAGTTACAGTAAAGACATTTATAATGTTAGAAAAAGATTCTAATTAAATAAATGCTGTTCTTTTGAACTTTCTATTCATCAAAGAATCCTGAAATAAAAATGTAAAAAACTGTTTTCAACATGGATAATAATCATACATGTTTTTGGAGCATAAAATCATCATATTAGAGTGATTTGGGAAGGATCATGTGACACTGAAGACTGGAGTAATGATGCTGAAAATTCAGCTTTTTTTCAGAGGAATAAATTACATTTTAATATATATTAACATAAAAAAGTCATTTTAAATTGTCGTAATATTTCACAATATTACTGTGTTTTTTGTGTATTTTTTGCAGTCTTGGTGAGCAGAAGAGGTTTCTTTTAAAAACATAAAAATCTTACAGATCTTAAACTTTTGACCGTGTAGTGTATGGAGAATTTTTATAGCGGGACATACTGTCTTTTCATATGATTCTAAAGACCTCTAATGAGTTTGTCTCTAGGTAATGAGTTTCTTTCTTTAGAGAGAGAGTAATCCTGTTGTACTTTTCTCCAACCTTTTTTAATCTGATGGGTGCAACAATTTCTAATCTACGTTTGTAATGTAATGTGTGAAAGATTGTATTCCTGTATACTGTACATGGAGAATCACAATGCTGAAAAAGTGTTTTCAGTAACTAACTATGAATGGATGAAGAGATGGAGAAATAATGCTGTATTTGTGGTATACAGCCACAGAATCAATTGCACACTGCAAACGCTTCTTATGTGAAAGGACAATGAGCCCAGTCCTGCTTCTGCACTGCAAACGTACCTACATACTGTACAATCTGTGTATGCACTGCACACGGAGTACCCCCAAAAGTGAACATCATTTGCTCACCCTCATGTCAGTCATAACCTCTTTGTTTTAGTCTTTATTTACAAAAAAAAGTAATTATTCTGCACATAATCCAATGCAGAATGCTCTTTTCCAGGCCATTTGATAATGCGTCCAATTAGAGGATCATTTTCTTAGCTCCGTTTAACACATTTTACCATGTTTAAATCCATTTCCAGACTTATGCAAATTTTCCACAAAAGCACAAACCCCTGTAGACCCATCAGGGCTTGCTCATTTGCATGTTGTAACAAATGTAGAAAGTAACCAATATCTGTTCTAAAAAGTACAAAAACTGTCTTGCTACATTTCAGGCCTTTTTGATCAAATTGATTGACTAAAAATAAAGTTGTTGGTAACCTTCTGTCTTTTGAAATCTTGTGTGTTCATTCATAGTGCGAGATTTTTTGCATGCAGCCAAAATCAGAGCACACTAGACGTAGAAAGACGATAAGAAGAAACTGCAGACCTCACGGATCTTGTGAATGTGTCGGTTTGACCATGCAGAAGCATAAACGAGATTTGAGAACTGGGTCAAAAGAAATGATTTTAATTTTGGGCAAGTCGTCCCTTTAAATGATCTTTCTTTCATTTAAGAGTTGAGGAGAGAGCGCACCATGTTCTCCGGGTCATTGTCAGAAGATCACTTTACTTCTGCAGAGTCCAGCAGTCAAATTCATCACTCACCCAGAGTTCTTCACTGTGCTTCACGCAAATTATGTGAGTTGCTAACACAATACACATTTACTTATTTTTTAAAACATTGACTTTCTATCTATTAGAGTAGAGTATTTAATTTTACACCATTGTTAGGTAAAGTTAAAGTTGGGGTCTGTAAGTGTTTCTGTTTTTTTATTATGAAATACTACATTTACTCAAGCATGCATTAAATTGATTGAAAGTGACAGTATAGACATTTATAGTGTTACAAAAGATTTCGGTAACACTTTACGGTAAGGGTACATGAATTATCATGAATTCATGTATAAATTCATGCATGAATTATATAGTTAATGATGACTACTGTATTTGAATGTCAACAGAATGTGTGTGCTACGAGCTGTGATTGGCCTATTTTGGTATGTTTAATACAATATAGTCATCATTAACTAAGCATTATCTATCAATGACATCATCATGTGTGTGGCCCCTCAACTAAAGTAGTGACTAGGTCCTTTGAAACACTGATGAAAAATGTGCTAAAGGTTGCATAACTTTGAAAAAAGAAAACATTGTGATCATGCGTAATAAATCATAATTCATGATGATGTACTCATATTAGTTAATGTTTTAATTAATATTGTTCATCCATGAAGTCATGATTGAAAAACGTTGAACTTATGTTGGTTCCTGATGATTCATGAGATTTTAATGCATTAATTAATGCATGAATTCATGTATGAATTTATACATGAATTCATGATAATTCATGTACCCTTACCGTAAAGTGTTACCAAGATTTCTATTTCAATAAGTGCTGATCTTCTGAACTTTCTATTCATCAATGAATCCTGAAAATGCATGTTTTCCACAAAATATGCCCACCCTGTTTTCAACAGAGATTGTAAAAGCAAATGTTTCTTGAGCACCAAATCAGCATATTAGAATGATTTCTGAAAATTGAGCTTGTGCCGTAACAGGAATAAATTAAAATTTTAAATATATTAAGATAGAAAACAGTTATTTTAAATTGTAATAATATTTCACAATATTACTGTTTTAACTGGATTGTCTGAGTCTTGGTGAACATAACAGATTCTTTGAAAATCTTACAGAAACTTTTGAATGGTAGTGTATGCTGTAATTTATGCCAATGTTATGTTAACTTCCTTTTTTTATATATATATATATGGGAGCGTATCGTATGTTCACCAACAGCTCGTGTCTGAAACATATGGTCCTGAAGATCAGGCGGGACGCTCGAAACTTTGAGCGCTACCAGCACAACCGTGACCTGGTGACCTTCTTGAATAGGTTTGCTGATGCTCAGCTGGAGCTGCCGCGTGGCTGGGAGATCAAAACAGACCCACAGGGGAAGGTACATCACAGCACACAGTTCTTAAAGGGAAAGTTCACTTTGAAATAAATTTTTGGTATGTTTTATCTTACCTCAAGGGCATTCAAGATGTAGGTGTCTTTGTTTCCGCAGTAGTTTCAATTTTTATATTTTTAGGTCAAACCTGTTGTCTGTCAGTCATATAATGGAGGTCTATGGTCACCACCTCAAAGAGCATGCACAGAGAAGTCCAAATTAAACATGATTTAATGACTCGTAAATGTAAGTACACATTGATGGCCTAAGACATGAAACGAGCGTTTGTGTGAGAAAACAAACAGTATTTATATCGTTTTTACCTCTTGTAACCACAGCCACGTCCAAGTGATCTCTCGCACGTGTACGTCACTCAATTATTTCAGAAGTGTTACCTTTCAATTTGAAAATCTAAACATATTTAGATATACAGGAAATCGCAATGGAAGACGATTTTTATTTATCAACAGACAACGTTGATTTTTTTTTTTCGCAACTGCGCGAGAGATTACTTCCGGTGCTTGCGCAGACCGAAGCATCCGCGACCTTAGATCACTTAGACGTGGCTGTGGTTACAAGAGGTAAAAACAATATAAATACTGTTCGTTTTCTCACACAAACCGCTCGTTTCGTGTCTTAGGCCATCAATGTGTACTTACATTTACGAGTCATTAAATCATGTTTAATTTGGACTTCTCTGTGCATGCTCTTTGAGGTGGTGACCATAGACCTCCATTATATGACTGATAGACAAGAACGATTTGACCTAAAAATATAAAAATTTCAACTACTGCGGAAACAAAGACACCTACATCTTGGATGCCCTTGAGGTAAGCTAAAACATACCAGAAATTACTTTCAAAGTGAACTATCCCTTTAACAGCTCGTAGCAGTGGCATTATTTCAACTGTTTGTCCTCTACTTTCTCTGCAGTCCTTCTTTGTAGACCACAACAGTCGTGCCACAACCTTCATTGATCCCAGGATCCCCTTGCAAAACGGCAGATTGCCCAACCACCTGACGCATCGCCAGCACCTGCAGAGATTACGCAGCTACAGCGCAGGAGAGGTCAGACACACTCACAATCAAGAAGGAAATTACTGTTACGTAATATTACAATGTTTATTAGTTAATTTATTCATTTTCCAGGCATCAGAGGTGTCGCGCACCCGAGGGGTGTCTTTGTTAGCCAGGCCTGGAAACAGTCTGGTAGCAGCTATACGAAGCCAGCAGGAGCCAGTACCAATGGGTAAATTACACTTAGGGCTGGATGACCTTGCTTTCTTTCTGTACTGGTTTTAAAAAAACAATACATATACTATATTTATAAAACGGTTAGTTCCAATCCTTGATTCTGATTGGTCAATAGCTGTGCTTTATTCATTATAAAACACAGCTATGACCGCTTCACCCAGCGATTGTTTTTATCGCTGCGGTTCTTATTTTGTTTTAATTTGAGCTTTCATGCATATTACACATTGGAACGTTTTTTGCTGCTCACGGTCAGGGACTATTTTTTTCTAGCGGAAGGAAGGCTTTTAGTGATTTCACTTCATGAAAGTTGTACTAATACATATTTTTTGTATCGTGAATAAATAACGGCTGAAGGCGTTACTTCGCCCTGACGTTGTGCCTAACAAACGCCCTTCAGCCGTTACTCATCTCAATCACGATACAGCGCAACCTCTCGTATTGCTTAGGTATACACTCCCATTTATCCCAAAAATGTATTCTGGACAAATGTGGGCAAAATATTTTTGATTTATTTTTAAAAAATACTTCCCTTGATCTGAGCGGTACAAGACTTGGCTACTTTTCCTAAGTTTGCCTCCTGAACACTGAATTTTTTGACTCAGTTCTACAATGTTAAGTGGGTGAAAAAAAAACTCCTTGTATTTGGGTAAAAAATGGGCACCAATAGAAATAAATGGGAAAACTGTAATTTAGAGCATTCTAAAATAAGCCAAAATAAGACACCAGGTGACAGAAAAGTCACTTCATCTTTAGGTTTTAGCTCTAAGAACTTATTGGAATGATATTTTAATGTAGTAAAAAAATAAATAAAAATAAAACATAAAAATAAGCATAATTTACATAGAAAATATGGTACTTTTTGAAGAAAATAAATAAAAAAATACCCCAAAATAAAAGAAAACACCATAAATGGATAGACAAAACTTTATCAAAGACAATGATACAACATTTATAATAAATAAAAATTAGGATCACACCTGAGTCCTCTGTGCCCACATTTGTCCACAATTACAGGATTAAGGGCTATAAAGTGAATATGGTTTGAGGGTTAAAAGTTTGGGGTCAGTAGGATTTTTTTTTGGCAAAGCCACAATTTTCGAATTGATCAAAAATGACAGTAAAAAAATATATCACAGTTTTCACAAAATATAAATATCATTCACAATGATCATAGTAAGAAATGTTTTTCTTCTGTGTCCCAGCCTACAATGATAAGATTGTAGCATTTTTACGGCAACCAAACATCTTTGAGGTGCTACAGGAGCGAACAGCCGAAGTCTGGCGAGGAATCACTCACTCAAGTATGACCCTTCACCTTTCTCTTTAATTGTAATGAAATGCATCATCAGCACTTCCAAGCAGTTCTCAGTTGTTCGGGTGTGTTTATGTCAAAAGGGAAAAGGTGCTCCACATCCGAACCGAAGGCACACAGAGACTGGAGAAGCTGTCGTGTGATGCTGACCTGGTCATGCTGTTAAGGTAAATCACTCAACTGGCCACATGAAAACAAATGTACCTGTATATGAATGCAAAGATTTCTTGAGCTGCACAAGGTGTGCATTTGTAATTTATAAACTGTCTCACATGCTTTCTTCAGAATGTGTTTTGATTTGCTTTTCAGTTTGTTTGAGGAGGAAATCATGTCTTACGTTCCTCTCGCTTCATTTCACCCTCGGGTTCAACTTCTCTCTGCGCTGCTCCCCGGTTCTTCTCCACAGAACTCTCCAGGTGAGTCGGCCGAGAGCTTTAACCATAGGCCTCAGATGGTCTGCAAATTACATTATATTATGTAGAAGACAACTTGATTTGATGATTCCCAATTCAGGCCTCATTTGTATCTCCTGACCAACTTTTCAAGACACATTAGCCCATATACATCAGTTTTTAGCACTGGGATAGGATCTGAGATGAATATTAAAACCAGTTAATACAGAGCTCTCTGAAATGCTTGATTCTGATTGGCTAGTTGTGAAATTCCGAGGTCAGTCGATGATGACTGTTGCCAATAGCGAAGCTGTAGGATGGCGGCTCATCTGGGTATTTGAGGCCGCGCTTCCTTCGCTCTTCATACAGTAAATTGACGCTGATTCAATTATTGACTCTATTTACTGTCAAATTAAACCATTAGACTTACATTTTTGTCATAGCCCTGTGGTAATATTGTTGAATTGTTTGTCTTGATGCGCAAATTATTATTTTGTACACTTTAAAATCGTACCTGTTTATTATATTATAATCCATTACAATGGTTCTTCTCTAATCAATATTTCCATGTCTTAGTCATTATATATTTACATTACATTTACATTCAGTCATTTAGCAGACGCTTTTATCCAAAGCGACTTACATCTGAGGACTAAATCAAAGAGTCAAACGATATATGTGATAAACAGCTTTTCTCCACAAAAAATAGTAGCACTACTATAAATTATCACTTAAATGTCCATATTGTTTGAACTTTTTTGTTTATCTAGGCTCAAAGCTGATTGCTAGGAACTGTTTTTGTTTGCGGAAGCTTTGCGTTTAATGAGCTTATAAAATATATTAGCTCAAATCAATATTCCGTGTTCTAATTATTCGCTGTGGCAAGTCGTCGTGGAATAAGCAGGATTATGTCCATCCAACCGGTGGTTATTGCAGAATAAACCCGACCAGGTGATCAGGACCCTGACACTGAAGGGGACTTGCATCAACCACTTCAGGCTGATATCAAAAGGCTTGATGAACATGATCTCTTACTTAAAGTGATTTATTTTCATAAAGATCCTTTGACGGTCACCTGCCCGTATACGGGCAACCTAAATTTACTTCACTATACTACTATTAAATCCTAATCTAGTGATGAAAAACTATATATCGTTGGAAAGGTCTAAGACTGCTAAATAGATATTTGACTGCTGTTCTTTATTACAAATTATGTAAGAAGAGTAACCGATGATTTTTTGACAAGAGTGCACCTCAAAGAAAAAAATCTGCATCATAACAGGAGTTTGTCACAAAAAAATTTGGGTTTTCATGCTTAAAGTTCATAATAAAACATAAAATCTAGTATTTTTCAATAGAAAATTATAATATAATATTATCCTCTAAAAATTATAATATATATTATCCTCTAAAATATAATATTGTCTTTTTATCGCCTTTTTTATTATATCACATATTTTAGTAGTTATCATAAATTTGGTATCATTTGAAAGCTTATAGACTCAGAATTCATCCTGTGAAAACCGTTTTATAATTGAACGTTGTGTTACCATATAAACGGTACTCTTATTAAATTATTAAATTATTTTATTAGGCTCCTCCCCTTTTGGGCATCATTATATTTCATAATTTATGATCAAAACTTTTTCTAATCTTGACAGAACATATATTGTCAGAAAGGTCTGTGTCTCAAGGTTCCAAATTTTGGACAGAATTGATATTTGGACAGAAATGTATTAATTTGTTAGGGCAGATAAAACTAAATTCAATGGAATTCAATGGCACCCGGTGGCTATTTTTGGTACTACGCCTAAACAAAATCTCATCAGAAGTTCAAGTTTTGTGATATCAACTTTAAATTTGGAACAAAAGTTGATTTATCGCTTTGATTTTATAGTAATTTTAGAGTAAAAAATATTTTGTAAAAATATATATTTTATATAAAATATATAGTAAAGTATATTTGATTTACTGTAAATTTAAACTTCCATAACTTTTTCATACTTTCATTTTTTGAAGTGTTTTCACTTCAACAATAATTTGGGTATATTTACCAAAGCATTCTTGAATTACAAACATTTAAGTTTGAATAGTGCATTTTAACCCCCATTCTCAAAAAGGGGTTTGCCAGCTAAAGGGTTAAGTTTGCAAGGAAAGTGATAGATTATTCACACACACTCTGATTTACTCTGATAAAGGCTTCCTTGAGCGAACTCTCTTGTTCCAGTCTGCTGTCTGTCTGGTGAGGGCTCTCCAGGTCAGCCGCTCTCAAGCCTTCAATACTGTCCCCACCCAGCTGCCCCTCTCTGTGTCATGATGGACATTTTACAGACCCTAAGCCTGTTTTGTGTGAATTTTCAAACCTTTATCCACGGCTTTTCCTTATTCTGGTCATAAAGTGGTTAACTAACTAGTCCTTTCATTTTGTAAAACCTGACCGTTGTGCATGTTTGGACACTCCGGACCAAAAAAAAATGATCAAGGATAAACCATTATCAAAGATCCTTGTCCTGTAATGTCTTTTACGTAACGAAAGGAACAATCATCTCACCCATTCGTGTGTTTGTTCTTGAGGTGAACAATCTCATCTTTCATGTGAAGTTGTTTGATGGCCTTCTGATCCTTGACAGTCATTCCCTGATGATTGATATCACCTGTGGTGATGGTTTGGTCTTTTCTTTAGGGACCCAGAGGGCTCGGGCTCCAGCTCCCTACCGGAGAGACTTTGAAGCCAAACTACGCAACTTCTACAGGAAGCTTGAGGCGAAGGGCTACGGGCAAGGACCTGGGAAGATCAAGTGCGTTAACACTGACAATTTAAATGTCACTTAATTTATTTGTTTGTTTTGTAGTCTCTTATGCAAACCCAGGCTGCATTTATTTAATCAGAAGTACAGTAATATTGTGAAATATTATTACAATTTAAAATAAAATCTTATATTCAAATTGAAAACAGCTATTTAGTTACACTTTATTTCGATAGTCACTTTAGACGTTCTACTAATTATAAGTAGCTTTTCAACTACATGTCAAGAAACTTATTAATATATTATAGTAGACTGTCAGTAGACTGTTAGGTGTTAGGCTTTGGGTTAGGAGAATAAGTTTACTTGTAGTCGCCAAGTTACTTATAGTCAATTGAATGTCTGTTGGGGGACAAACAAAATAAAGTGTTAGCAGATATTAAGCTGACAGTCTACTAATACTCTAATGACAGTTAGTTGACATGTAGTTGAAAAGTTACTTATAATTAGTAGAACGTCTAAAGTGACTATCAAAATAAAGTGTAACCTTTTTGATTAATAGAAAGTTCCTAAAGAGCCTTTATTTTGAAATCTTTGGCAATGTTGAAATCTTTTGATCAATTTAAAGGAGTAGTTCACTTTTAAAAAAACTTTTGCTGATAATTTACTCACCCCAATGTCATCCAAGATGTCCATGTCTTTCTTTCTTCAGTCAAAAAGAAATTAAGGTTTTTGTTGAAAACATTCCAGGATTTTCTCCATATAATGGACTTCATTGGGAACCAAACGGTTCAAGGTCCAAATGAGAGTTTCAGTGCAGCTTTAAAGGGCTTTAAACGACACAGACGATGAATAAGGGTCTTATCTAGCGAAACGATCGGTCATTTAAAAAATAAATAAAAAAAGTTTACGTTTTATGAGCACAAATGCTCGCCTTGCTCTGTTCTGTGATGCGCATTCGTGACTCTCCTGTTCAAACTCGTTCATCAAAACGAACAAATCTTTTTTCGAGTCAATTGGTTCAAATGACATTTTGGTTCCTTTGTGCTTATAAAACTTAAACTCTGTTATTTATTTTTGAAATGACCGATCGTTTCGCTAGATAAGACCCTTATTCATCGTCTGGTGTCGTTTAAAGCCCTTTGAAGCTGCACTGAAACTCTCATTTAGACCTTGAACCGTTTGGTTCCCAATGAAGTCCATTATATGGAGAAAATCCTGGAATGTTTTCATCAAAAACCTTAATTTCTTTTCAATTGAAAAAAGAAAGACGTGGACATCTTGGATGACATGGGGTGAGTAAATTATCATCAAAAGTTTTTTAAAAAGTGAACCACTCCTTTAATACATCCATGATGAGTAAAAGTATTAATTTCTTTATAATAAAAAACCTTACTGACCCTAATCTTTTGTGTGTGTTTAAATATGCTGCTTATAATTATTTAAAGTTAGCTCAAGTCTAGGTCATTTAAAGTAGTATCAGAAAGATAAATGTCCAACACTTCTCACTTCATCTTTTTTTAGGCTGATTGTCAGAAGAGATCATCTTTTAGAAGGAACGTTTAACCAGGTCATGGCCTACTCCCGTAAAGAGCTCCAGAGAAACAAGCTCTACATCACCTTTGTCGGAGAAGAAGGGTGAGGCTCGCAGATAGATAGTGTTTAAGCAAAAGTCATACATGTGGTTACATCTGAATTCTGCTCTTCTTTTCCAGACTGGACTACAGCGGACCATCGCGAGAGTTTTTCTTCCTGCTGTCTCAAGAGCTGTTTAACCCTTACTATGGCCTGTTTGAGTACTCCGCTAACGACACGTACACTGTCCAAATCAGCCCCATGTCTGCTTTTGTGGAAAACCATTTGGAATGGTAAGGTTCTTTCCACTTCCTGCCAAGGAATTTGCACACTTTCCGTGGGGTATGAGAAATCATACTGAATAGGGATGGGAAGATAACCAGTTTTCGCTGATAAACCACGATAAAACATACTGACGGTTAGTATTATCGTTTAAAATGTAATTATCATTAAAACAGTGTTTGATTATCATTAAACATTAAACATTTTATGTCACTCACTTGAAATAGAAGTGAAGCTTCCGCAAAGAAAATTTTGCAGGAAGTGTCTTTGACCCAACGAACGAACATCTTCAAATAAGATTATTATTAAGAGTGACATTTTAAGGGATAGTAATGTATAGATACATCACGTATTACACCGATTTTATTTTTACCACATAATTACAGGGACATATTGAATTGATAATGAGTTTAGCTAATGTTTTAAATCTTACCCGTTTATAAATTCATTTAGTAAAACAATCGTCCTGACAAGATTATCACACCAATATTATCAAACTCTTTAAACAATAAATCAACTCTGACTTCATTTTCAAAACAATTAAAAACTGGAGACACAAGACGGCCGGCAAGTTGTATTTGAATAAAACGAGCACGTGTCCGTTGTGATATTGATATGCGCTGTGTGTGTAATAATGCGTTGCTATTGACGACGGGCATTATAAAGAAGGAAATACCATAGAATAGAATCTTGCTTAAAAAAACTTGTTTATTTGTTGTTTGTTGATTTTCATTTATAAAACTTGTTGAAATGTTTTCAGTGTGAGTATCAGTTCTTTTTGAACACTTTCAAGTCATTTTAAGAAAACTGTGATAATATTGATAATCGCGATAATTTTGGACACTATAATCGTGATATGAAATTTTCATACCGTCCCATCCCTGAATAGCCGTGATGTCATTGGCTGCTCTCACAGACTGCTGTTATTGGTTAAATGTCTGTTTTTGAGCTTCTGGATGTGACGTGTGTTTTCAGGTTCCGTTTCAGTGGTCGAATTCTCGGCTTGGCATTGATTCATCAGTATTTGTTGGACGCTTTCTTCACCCGCCCATTTTATAAAGCTCTTCTCAGACTGTGAGTGGACCATAAAGCATATACATATAGAGTTTGAAGATGACAAAAAATTACTTAAATTGTTAATGTCCTGTGTATTTTATATAAAGGTCACAAATCAAATTGAGGCGTTATTCTAGCCTTCAGTGTCGCATGATCCTTCAGAAATCATATTAATAAACTGATTTGCTGATTAAGAAACATTTCTTATTTTTTATCAATGTTGAAAACTAAGACATGCTTAATTTTTTTGTAAAAAAACATGATAGATTTTTGTTTTTTACGGGATTCTTTGATGAATAGAAAGTTCAAAAGAACGGCATTTAATAAAGAAATCTACAGAGTAACATAATAATAGGGCTGTCAACTTTAGTTCGTTAGTGAGCTAATTCATAATGATACTTAGTGAACTAAAAATTCTATAATTAAACCATAAACAGTTATTTTTTTTTTCAATGGAATCATCAATAATTTTACTTTCTGATATTATTCCTTATAAAGCAGATTTTCTGTCTATTACTGATGATTAACTATGTTTCTCCCAACTTTTAAATGCTTTCAGCTATTTCTTATTAACTGCGCCACAGTTTCACGCACACGCATAACACACTCTGGAACCGCACCTACTGGCTCGCTGCTGCCCAACGCTCAATAAGGGATGTTATTGGTAGGTGGTTTCTGTATTCATTCAGTTCACGCTACTTTAGTGAACAGAATGTCCAAGAGATCTAAATCTTTGTCTAGCTACATGTTTGTGGAGGTAGGCGGACGGTGGCAACCGCGTTGCTCCATTATAGGGCGCCGCACATCGTGCCTATTTTGAAATGGACTTGAGCGCGCAAAAGACGTGAGCACTCTTTTGACTTTATAGTACTGACTGATCAATTATTTTCTTAATAGGTTTTATCTGTACACTTGACTCATTTGCTGAAATAGCCTAAATAATGTCACACACAAACAGAATAAACTTATATGCTCCTCTTTACAACACAGCCTAGATTTCAGATGGTTTTTTTAGGCTCTTTCTGTCTAAGGAGGCCTAAGCAGGTGAGCTGGACAAAAGTTTAACCCATAGCTTTGTAAGTGAGGATAGCCTGTAACGAGAGCTTTGTTCAGTTTTTGCATTATGTGGCCAGATGACAGTTATATTATTTTTGTGCACCGTGTGGTGTGGTGGGGTGCGCGATTGTGACCGTCAGTATAGACCAAGGACAGAGCTCCTCACTTGCAGTTGAACAAATCACTTAAATTTTGGAAGATTGTATTATTATTATAGTTTTATTTATTTTCAATGTTTTTCGTTGTTGTTTATAAATGCTCTATGACAATTGTTTAAAGATGTTCAATCAAAACATAAACTTTTTTAGTCGACTAATCGTCGCGCAGGACAAGCCTTGGTCGACTAAGATTTCTTGGTTGGAATACAGCCCTACATAATCAATCTCTTTACTGTTACTTTTAAACAATTGATTCATCCTTGCTGAAGAAAATTATTAATTTCTTTTAAAAACAACATCTCACTGACTCTAAATGTTGAACTGTAGTTTATATTTGCTTCCAAATTAGTGGCTGACAGAATTTTTGACAGCCAACAGGAAGCAGATATCTACATTTATTTGATTTAGGGTTAATATGGTAAATTCGCCTGTTTTTTGACAGATATCTCAAAAATTGTCCTTAATTCACTCCAATGCAATTTAACAATAAATACATTAGAAATCAAAATTAAAACAGCTTAAATTTATTTTTACCATTTTTAAAATTCGCTAAACATATATTTAAAAAAAATGGGACCAACACAATGGAAATTAATGCATTTGTTAATTTCAGATATCAGTATATCAGTCTAGGCGGGCAATTATCAGAATATCTTATCCTCTAATGTCTGAACTGTAAAAGCACTTTGCATCATTGTCACCTGTTTGCAGATCCACAGATCTCAGTGATCTGGAGTATCTGGATGAGGAGTTCCACCAGAGCTTGCAGTGGATGAAGGAAAATGACATCACAGATGTGCTGGATCTTACCTTCACTGTCAATGAGGAAGTGTTCGGCCAGGTGGGAGAAACCCTGAAACAACATCATGAATATGCTTTCTCAATTCTATATATATGCATTGTATAAAAAAATAAGGTAACACTTTACAATAAGGTTCATTAGTTAACATTAATTAATGTATTTACTAATATGAACTAACCATCAGCAATACATTTGTTACTGCATTTGTTCATCTTTGTTAATGTTAGTTCATGAAAATACAGCTGTTCATTGTTTGTTCATGTTAGTTCACGGTGCATCAACTAATGTTAACAAGTTTTTTAATCAAGTATTAATAAATGTTGAAAATAACATTAACAACGATTAACAAATGCTGTATATGTGCTATTCATTATTAGTTCATATTACATAATGTAGTTAACTAATGTTAACTAATGAACCTTATTGTAAAGTGTTACCAAAAATAAATTCCTTTTTCAGGGTACTGAATTTTAAAGTTACTTTTGTGAAATCCAAATAAGCTTTACTGATTTTTATTGGATAGAAAACAATGTTTTTCATGCATTTTTGCACATGCAAACTAACAGTTAACTGGCGGAAGAAAATTAATGTGACCGTTCCAATAACTGAACAGAGAGACCTTTCTACTGACTCTACTGAAAAAGATTCCCAGGGTCCCTGATCACCTGCGTGAACATTTTCACATAATCATTTGCTTGGAAAAAAGCTTTTTTTGCAGACTATATAAATATTAGGGATGCACGATGTATATCGGCCAGCATATCGGTATCGGCCGATATATGTTCATCTTTAATGTTATCGTTATCGGCCTGGTAAGAAAATGTGGCCGATATATTAAAGCCGATAAATAATGTATTATTCCCTTCAGCTGAGACACTTGTTGAGCACTGTTTATGTTTTTGAATTTTCTGAAATATGATTGAAATCTCTTCAAAAAATGAAATACGGTTCGGTACAGCATGTGCAGCGCAAATGTGTCATATCGGCTATATACAACACTATAATGAGAACATCATTATAATTGTGCGCTTGGGACATGGATTTAATTGTGAGACTTTTGTTTTTGTAATCAGGCTCTCAAAATTAGATTTGGATTTAAGTTTATTGGCCGATATATTATATCGAATATAAAGAATTATCGGTTATCGGCCAAAATTTTCATATCGGTGCATCCCTAATAAATATATTGCACCAAATTAACATGTTAAATCTATATATTAGGGCTGTTGATTTAACACATTAATGCTTTTAACTTAACCCAACCCCAGGCGTGTACGTCATCTTACATTGCATGCAGTTTAGTCACGAATATGATGCAGGGCAACGACTGAATGTGTTGAAGCCTGTTAGAATGCAGATTCAAGTATGAGTGCAAAAAAAAATCCTCGTTTACTGAACGTTTTGTTGTCCCTATCTTTAAAAATTCAGGGAATAATATTTTACCTAATGTGTGTGTGTGTGTTAGGTAACAGAGCGGGAGTTGAAGT
Organism: Hybognathus amarus; assembly: GCA_030378365.1. Taxonomy (NCBI): domain Eukaryota; kingdom Metazoa; phylum Chordata; class Actinopteri; order Cypriniformes; family Leuciscidae; genus Hybognathus; species Hybognathus amarus. Next base: position 299,813 of record JAQIUQ010006219.1, read on the forward strand.
CCGGCGGGACAAACATGCAGGTGACTGAGAAAAACAAGAAGGAATATATTGATCGGATGGTGAAGTGGAGAGTGGAGCCAGGCGTCGTCCAGCAGACTCAGGCTCTGGTCCGAGGCTTTTACGAGGTAAGCATGCTTGTCATCTGATTTACTCTCTTGTCTGTCCGTGTGACCACCATTTAAGCCTTTAACCTCTGTGTGTGTGTGTGTGTGTGTGTGTGTGTGTGTGTGTGTGTGTGTGTGTGTGTGTTTTTACGTGTGTGTGTGTGTGTGTGTGTGTAGGTGGTGGACTCTCGTCTGGTTTCTGTGTTCGACGTCAGAGAACTGGAGCTGGTTATTGCAGGAACAGCAGAAATTGATTTAAACGACTGGAGAAACAACACAGAGTACAGAGGAGGTCAGAACACACACTTACTTCCATATAGACACAAATACATACACAAATGCAGTTGGAAATTTGATATTAGGGCTGTGCCAGTTGTAATCCATACCTGTTGAAAGATCACAATATTTATCCGGATTCTTTTTCTCACTATATTGTATTATCACTTCAAGACCTTGTATTCATTATGCATTCTGTGTTCATTAATATAATTGTCCTACAGTATATTTCTTACCTGCTTGATTAAGGAGGTGGTTGATGTTTGAAAAAGTGAAATGTAAAATTCTGGTTGTGTATATTCATCATCAGGTTATCATGATGGGCACATCGTCATCCGGTGGTTCTGGGAGCGGTGGAGCGCTTCAATAATGAACAGAGACTGCGTCTGCTGCAGTTTGTGACGGGCACCTCCAGCGTGCCGTACCGAGGGCTTTACCGCCCTGCGCGGGAGCAACGGCCTACGACGCTTCTGCATCGAGAAATGGGGCAAGATCACATCGCTTCCGAGGTATAGTGACACACCTTTTCATCTTTCACAAATCTGACTGATTTGAGCTGGTCTGCGAAAGGTTTCCAAATGAATTCAAAGATGCAAATATCAATAAATGAATACTAAAAGGTGCTAGGTTTACTAAAAAATATCTGTTAAGGTCAACATATTACAGCATTTAAACACCAGTTTACTTCCATTATATTTGACGTAAGACATGGATCATTATCAAAATTATACACTTGTCCTTTGTCTTTTCAGTCAGGAAAGAAATTTAAAACAGTCTAGAAATTATGTGTAAAAGTGTAAAAAACTGACTGACTGGCTTTACAAAACAAAAACATGAATTTAAGTGCCTTCTGTTAATTGAAATAAAGCTGAAATAAAATCAAATATAAATATTAGTTGAAACACATTGAACAATCATTTTAAATTCTATTATTAATTAATGTTCATTTCAAATTATTAGAATTATTGCCTTGGTAATAAACTGAAATGAGTTTAAATAAGTTGAAGCACTAAATTCCTGGAAGGAAAAAAACTCAAATAAAACTAAATTAAACAAATTACAAAAAAAATAATAATTTAAATTAACATGAAAACTACAAATATAAAAATAATACAAATTCAACATTGATAAAACTAGAATAAAAATAACAGTAGTATAAATAATTTAAAAAGAAATGTATTTAATCATATAATTTAAAATTAACAATATAAATAATTTAGGGCTGTCAAACAATTAATCGCATCCAAAATAAAATGTTGTGTTTACATAATATATGTGGGTGCACTGTGTATAATTATTTTATATATATAAATTCACACACATGCATGCATATATTTAAGAAATATTTTCATGTATGTACTGTATATAGATTTATATATAATTTATATTATATATAAATATAAATATTTTATATATAAATACTATGTTTTTCTTAAATATACATGCATGTGTGTGTATTTTTATTTATATATATATATATATATATATATAATTATACAGTGCACCCACATATATTATGTAAACAAACACAAACTTTTATTTTGAATGCGATTAATGGTGATTAATTGTTCGACAGCCCTAAAATAATTACAAATTATCATTAAAAGGATAGTTTAAAATCACCATTAACTAATAATATAATAAATCATTTAGAATTAACACTTATTAAAAGTATAACTACAAATGAAGTGTATTTAAAAATATTCATAATTTATTTTTCATTGGTGTCATCAATGTTAAAAACATGACCGGACCTAAACAGATTGGCCACGATTCTAGAAACGAATGACCAATCATGAGATCAGAAAGGTGTTTTCAGCCAGGCTGATGGATGTCATGTCTGGTTCCTCAGGGCGCACACATGCTTTAATCGTCTGGATCTTCCGCCGTATCCGTCCTACACGATGTTGTACGAGAAACTGCTGATCGCTGTGGAAGAAACCAGCACTTTTGGCCTTGAGTGAGGACTTCACGTGACTTTCCCGTGTACACTGTATTTTAATCTCTACTAGCGTGGATCGTATCCTGTGTTCGTTTCTTTGGTTTGTTCAGGACACCACTGCATGCATCAGTCACCTGCGCGGGTGGACAGTGTGTAACAGGTATGCAATAGTGAAAGAGAAGCCTTCAACCTGCTTTAACACTCAGGGCCTCCGACCTCCGCTGGAGTCGCTCTCAGTTCGCACATCATCATTTCGCCATAAACCGTCGCTTTCTTTTGGTGCGTTTTGACAAGAATTGTAAAGTTAAAACCAAATACACTCACAGAAAACATCTGATCGAGGTGCCGTGATTACTGTAAATGTGTGCACTAGTGATGACTTCACAGAATCTCACCCAACATGTCCTCCTCACAGGAAGTGACATCACGTCATGTCACTTTGCAGGAGTCAAAGACAAACTAGGCGGAAATGGCAAGTCTAAAACTTGATTTGACACTTTTGATGTATTCGTTTATCAATCAATGCATTTTAAAATTAAAATTTTTAAAGCGTCAACGATGTTCAGGGCTTCATGCTGTTTTATGTTTTGTCTGTAAAATGTTTAGTGTTGACACATGATTGCTTTCAATTAATGAATGTTTTTGGGTATGTTAAAAAAAAATTCCCCAACATAGCATTTTTTCTTTACGCTCATCAATGAAAGTGAAAATGTTAAACGACAAATCCAGTTCGAATATGTTAATTATACTGTGACGAGTGAGATTTTTAACCAATGAGATTGCACTGTGGGCAGAGTTACCCAACGGAACAAAGCAAACACAAGGGTCTGACAAAATGTCTAGTCAGTTGTGGCAGTTGCGTTTGGTTAAGACACTGTGTAAAGGTGCATTCATGGTGACGGTAGCGATTTTGGACGTGTATGTAAATGAGCACTGCCAATAGGAGTGAAGACATCTCAGTAAAGGTGGGCGTATACAGTGCGAATTTTGATGGTCGGAAGATCGTACGTCCGCGCACACTTTACGAGTGAATTTATACGAAAATCGTACGGAGGCAGTGATATACGACACGATTTTACCATCAGCTGAATTCCTGAATTCCGATCCAAAAACCCTGATAAAAAATCTGCTTTCTCAGACTGGGAAATCAGTGTTCACCTAATTGGTGACAATGAACTCTTTCTATTAACAGTCTCCAACCAGGGGTGCGTTTTCCGAAGCATCGTTAGCCAACTATGGTCTGCAGTTCCGTCATTATCAGCATAGTTCAAGGAGTCGGTGTTTCCCGAAACCATCGTTCCAACGAACATTCGCAAACAGCATCGCAAAGTTGTGTGGTTTGAACGACAGCTCTCGACCTGTGGTTAGAGGCATCGTTTCTATATTTAATGACATTTGGACTAGGGATGTGCACGAATATTCAAATTTTCGAATATTCGATATGTAATTATTATTCGAAAAATAAAATACTATTCGAATTTTGAATACGTTGCTTTGCTGGCCGTAAATGTAGCGAGTCCATGATAAATCCTAAGAACTAACTCGCAGTTATAATTAAATGCACTGGATGGCGCTGTGGAGTGTTTTAACAAGTTGTCTGTATTTGATCACATAATGTTGTCGTCTGCCTCACGAAGTTTGGAATTAACGTTACTTGAAAAGGATCTTACTAAACGGAATTACTTTTGATCAAATTAATTAATTAATCTGAGTTATGATATCATCACCATGAGAAATCACATGAAATCCAAACAGTCGAAGTGAGGAAAGATAGCTGTTCATTATTGCATCACAACTGCAGGTAAGCGCAGCTGGACTCCGCGTGATCAGAGATGTTAACTTATCTAATAGCAAAATGATTTTGAGACATACTTCCTTTAAGTTTTGTTGAGGGAGACCGGTTTAAGAACAGAAAATGCAAAGTGCTGTTAGAAACACCGTTCTCTTTGTGTCTCTGAAACGTCTGTCAGCGCGGCGTCTTTTCTCACTCGAGCATAAAGTGCTGGCGCCGCCCCTGCATGTAACGTTAGATATTATTGTTTTTCTCAACATAAACGTGAAACAATATAAACACGATAATCAATCATTTGTTGACTCGTGTGTATGTTCTGTACGATATCTGACGCAATCTGCTTTATTAGGGTTTGTTTTTTCGCTCGCGCTGCTTGAGCATGCTTTTAATAATGCTTTTTTATATATATTTTTTGTTTACACATAGGCCTACTGTTTAATGTTTTCAACTAAAAGACAACTTTAATTACTATTGTAAGCTTGTTGTGTATTGCGTAATTGTAAGCTTGTCCAGAAATGGTGACAAAAACGTAAAAAAAAACAACCTTAAAAATAACGTATTTTTCGTTAAATGTAATTTAAATAAACGAATATTTGAATATTTCAATTTTTATGAGCCTGAATATTCGAATGCAATATTTTTGAAAAATGCCCATCCCTAATTTGGACGTAATAAATCCTTATCTTGAGCAAAATAAGCAAGCTGACATTCAGTACAACCGCTGTCTTTTATTTAGAATACAGACAAATGGAATTTACGTATTTTAGTTTGTCAAAAGATTTAAAGTACCGATTTTGAAGAGTGCGCATATGCAAACGTGCTCTACTATGTAAGAACGAGCCAAATATTGAGTCTGGCAATAAAGCAAAATAACTGAGAACAATTAGAAATAGTCCTCAGATGACATGTCTGTAATTTATATTAACAAATATAGCGTTAATTGGATCTCAAACAGTATCATTAAAAGTAGTTATTACTCCACCACTTGCGAAACCAACATGGTTGAACGATACTTTGCGACAATGGGTTTCGGTAAACAGTTGCGACTAGTTGATTTCTCAAACGATGCATCGTACTATGGTAGTGAAGCAGCGAGTTACATAGTTGTACGGGAAAGGCACCCCAGGACAATTCGACGGTTGGTTATGTCGTTATTTCGACATATGTGCAAGCAACAATCAAGATGCATTAGTAAATCCATCTATATTTGCTTCTTATTAATTAAATCCAGGCAATTGGTTGATGAAAATTTTATTAAAATAAAGATAAACGAAATTCATTTTAAAGAAAGGCTTTCTACAAACTAACACGTAATGAAGGTCAAAATCATGTCTGGCCATGTCTCCTGATATATTGCGTAATCTAGGCTACTTTTCATAAAATTTGGGAAAAAAACATAATAAATATGAAACTAAATGCGCTTATTATGGCTACAGTTATACAGACAAATTCAAGTTGAAAGGCATTTGTTTGAGCATAGTAAAACATATCTGCAGCATTTATCAAGTTCACTGATAATTGTGCATGCAGTTATTAATCATTATGATACTAAAATCATAATAAAGTGGTAGGATTCCCTTTCAATAGTCCAAATTCGCTGTAGCACTCCCATTTTCGTCTTTCTTCTGTGGATTGCTTCAGCTCCTGATTGGTCAAATTCAGATAAATCGGCAAATCGGCTCATTCAACCGCATAGACCTCACAAATTGTGTGGTTGTGTGTTTATCATGATTACCGATCATGTGGGCGTGCGTTACTGTCTGCGCTCCCATTGGCAGTTCATCGTAGCTCATTTGCATATGAATAAATCTCCAAAAATATACTTAAATGCCATGATATGCACCCATTTTCCCCAATGTTTATAAAATGTATCTATTTATATATGGTGTCTTTTTATGACTTAAAGTGGTAAAGAGATTGTAAGAAATATGTGCGCTACACTTCATGTTCACTTGAGTGTTTCAGCTGTTTGCGTGTTTAAGGTGAAGATAATTGAGAAATTCTGAAAGTAACGTTAATATATTTATTCATAAAGGAAATTGGTTTAAATGTCAGAAAACATTTCTTTGAAAGGTCAGATTGGTTCGTTCTGTGGGTTGGTTTAATGACGACTAGATTCCTGTGCTGAAGTTTTGATTATTGTTCATGTTTACATTTTAAAATGACGTGAATGTGTGTTTTATACATTAAGATCGTCATAAACCGTCATAACTTGATGCCATTTAAAAGTGCATGTGTTTGTGTCTAATCCACACTTAATTTTATATCCTAATATTTTCATAAAGGGATTGTTCAACCAAAAAAAATGCATTGTTTGAATATGCAGAAAATTTGATCGCAACAATCGTTAATTTCCCTTATTAACAGAAGTTGGTATAGTTATATATATTTTTTCTTCATTTGTTTCATTTTGGTTGTACTGTCCCTTTAATGTGGTGATGGAGAAGTAAAGCAATCAGGCTTTGATAGTCTCTGAAATATAATTCTATCTAAAATCAATTGCAGCTCAAAATGAACAATGCCGCTTAAGATGTTAGGAATGTAGAGAAAGTGCATTTGTATTATTTATCCCAATTAAGAAATTATAAAATGTCTGTATATCAAATGTGTACATATTTGCTCGAATGTAAAATCAACATTTTCAAAATCAAAACGTGATGAATCAATTCAACAGCCGACAGTTCATCCTTTTTTTAACAATGGTCTTCGTACTACTATTGACATAATGTTAGTTCAAAATGTTTTTCTCAAATGTATATTACTATGCATATTTGTTTGCAATTATAAGAAACGCTACTTTTTGGCGGTTGTGAAGGACGTTTCTTCATTTAACGTTATCAAGACTCGCAGACCTGAATTGAAAATGTGAGAGAAATAAGGAGAAGGTTCTGGAACTTACTTACTGCCTCTCTCTGTAAACATGTAATTCTGGGAAATGCAGAAAGAGTTGGCTCCTGCTTCCACCTCGGACACATACACTAGCCTGCTTATGTATTTTTACACTTTTAATCTATCTGTATGGAAGAGAATAAGAGCGGAAATGTACAAATGTTAATTTGAATTGTGTGTTGAGGTCGATTATAGCGCCTCTCTCAGGCTGAGATCTGTAACTACAGCATTACACTGTTAACGAATGTCAATAAACAATCACTTTCTATCTGAATCTGACTGGCGTTCCTGTGAATAATAATCCATCATGGTCTGAAATATCGCTCACTCTGGGAAAATGTACAATTTCTTTTTTTAAATAAGATCTTTTAAATTATGTTTTGTGTACAGAACTGTGTGCTTGCTATTCCATAAATACTCGTAAGATTTGACTAAATAATAAAAATACAAAATGCATATTACCAAAAATGTATTATTATAGAAAGCACAGCAATTATTTGTATAATAATAACGATGATATTAGTATAAATAATAATTATTGTTATAGGCAGCAGACAATCAATACTTATTACTCTTTAACTGTAGATTAAACCAATCAGAATTGAGATTTCAAACATGTGCCTTGAATTATGTCTTAGGCATTTAATAACAGGGTTTAGCTATTTATAGGAGGGATTTCACTGGAAAATATTGCACGTTGAAGATGGGAAAAAAATTTATAAAGATTAATGTGTTCATAGGTGTTTTCCTCACCCCTAAATATACCCAATCTGGTGTCTTCACAGTCTCTCTTCTCATACAATTGTTTTTAGCTCTGTAATATTCAAGAGAATCTCAAGCCAGGAGAAATGTGCCAAAGCCAGACTGTTACTGTGAACATAATCTGCAAAAATAAATCAATAACAAAACATATAGCCTAAAAACTTAATTATATTTAGTGAAGGATTTATATATTTAATTTGCTAAAACACTGTGATGTAATATTAATATATTGCAAAATCCGATCAGAACAGATTGGAGGAAGTATTCATATGGATGTTTTGGCAGATGATCGCGAGGACAGATGGTCACCAGAGCTCTGTGGAAAATGAGGATATTTCTGGAGCAGGAACAGGGTGGTTTGGGGGATAACACTGGGATTCTTGAAAGAAGGAGGAAAGTTTGAGACATGAAGCCTCAACTCGGTCTGGAATGAGATTTAGTCAGATTCAGAACAGATTTAGAGAACTGAAGAAGACTTGAACAGATCACTAGTGAACTGCTTACCACATCGTACTTATACTGTTTCCTTTGATCATTATTATCATTCGTGTAGTAAGTATGGTAACCCATTCTCGGAATTTCTCAGAAAGTATTTAACCCATTCAAGTTATTCCAGGAGCAGTAGTAGTGAACACACACACTGCTTTGCCATTTTTCTGCGGCACCGGGGGAGTGATTGGGGGTTAGGAGTCTTGCTCGATGGCACTTCTGTCATTTCTTGCCAGTATTGAAAACCAAACCCACAACTTTTGGGTTACTCGTCTGAATCTCTAAACTTTAGGTCATGACTGGCCCCTAAGTGTATCATCCGATGCACAAAAAGAAAACGGCATAGAATAGTGCGTAAGCACGCCAATTGGGATGCATCTACAGTTTGTTCTAGTTGTATGCTGTACATTTTGGCAATTGTGATAGTTGGGTATTGTGTACAGCATACATACACTCTTTAAAAAAGACTGGCTTCTATATAGAACCCTAGGGTTCTTAATCAAATTTTATTGAACCCTTTATGCCAAAAAAAGTTTATTTTAAAATGTTTTAAGAGTTATTTATTTTTTTCTAGTGATTATAGGAATATATGTTAATTTCTGTAATTTTTTGTTCTGTTACAGTTAGTAGAATAGAATTAAAATTGTAGAATTATATTAAAAACAGATGATTGAAATAAATTACAAAATCTAAATACTCCAACATTTGGAGTTTTGCTCAGGTTTGATTCTAAGCATAATGTAACATTATTGAAAAACTTTTGTCAGTACAAAAAAAGCTAAACATTGACAAAGTTTTTTTGTGTGTGTGTTATAATTGTGATTTTATAATATTTAGATATGAATCCAACTGGAAAAACTTGTGAAAGATATGTAGTTTGGTTAATCACATGACAAATAGCATATGGTGGAGGTCTTTGGCCATCTAGTAGTTAAATTTCGTTTTTTTTTTTAACTGCATTTTCCAAAAAAAAAAAAAAAAAAACATTTAAAATGATCCAAGTTATCCCCATAAATGAAAGTTAGAAATCTGGGTCTTTTTTAAAGTACATTTGACATAAAATGCTGTTTTGTTTTTTTTTTTTTGTAAAAAAAGGCCTATTTAAATATTTATTTATATACAAATTTAAAAGATATCAAAAATCCTCCCAAAACTGCACAAATGTTAAGTAAAAACTTAAATAAACAGACTTAAATTACATTTATGTATGTATATATATATATATATGTATATATGTGTACAGTATATATATATATATTTATATATATATATATATATACATTGTTACATTTGTATATATATGTGTATGTAAATATATATATATATATATATATATATATATATATATATATATATATATATATATATATATATATATATATATTAGGGCCGGGACTTTAACGCGTTAATTAAGATTAATTAATTACAGACTTTAACGCATAATTAATCACACAAAAAAATTAACGCATTTTAATCGCACATATTTTTCCCCGCGGAACATTTCTCACTGGATTAGTTTCAGCGGACTGATTATACTGGAGCACCAACTAACGTTCATCATTTTTTTTTTTTCGAACGAAGAAGCTGACGAGACACGAGACCGCTTTGGTTGGATAAAACGAACGAATGCAGGGTTCGACATTAATACCCGTCAAATGCGGGTGGATTTCACGCGTGGCGGGTAACACAGTCACTCCCACTAGCCCACTTTGGAGTGTTAAAAAAATTGTAGTCAAAATAAGTCAAAAGACATCTGACATAAACGAATTTCCCGACATTAAAGGTGGAGATTACACTCGCGGGCTGGCCGTCGGACTGAGGGCTGTTTTAGTCTGCTCTTAATTATCCACTTAATGTGATGATATAGCGATCTTTGGGTGTGCGCGCCAAATATGACATCCATTCTTGACTTTTGTCAAATGATCATCACACGCGACTGGTGCAGCGCGCACACACACATCAACACAGCGTTCAGTCAGTTCGTGAGTATGCGTGGCCGATATAAAGACAAAAACTAATCTTCATGATTAAGGGACACGGTGTAACTACTAGCAGGGCTCCCCTTATGTCACGTCATATCACAACTATCTTTACAGAGTTAATTCTATATTTTAATAAAATTAATCATGCCATGAAAGAAAGCAGGAGATGCATTTGTGGGAATAATCTGGGCAATAAAGATGTAGGCCTATACTTGTTTCAGGTGGACATATCTCCAGTTACTCAGAGCTACCAGAGCTTCATGTTGATAATTATTAAGTCAGAGCTCTGAGGAAATGCTGATGCAAAACAATTAATCCAAAGTCCCCAAAACTATGTCATATAGGCCTATATAAAGTTGTAATCCTGTTGCCTTAATTGTGGATTTTTTCTTATGTATTCTTTGCTTATTGTTTCTAATGCAGATAATTGTTCTACTCTGTAATATTTACTGCTGTAAAAGAAAAGATGCAGCACTTTTATTATATACAATAAGAATCTATTGTATGTGTTTATCTTAATAGACAACATGTTTTCAAAAAAATAGCTTTACAACCAGAGCTAATGGTAAAATTATTATACTTTAGCACTTTTACTAGCCACATTTTAAATGGGGCCTAAAACGTGCTAAAATATAATAATTTTATCATTAGCTCTGGTTGTAAAGCTAATAGACAAGTGGCTAGAGACTAGTGGCTTAGAGTGGCTAGTAATTTTGGAAAACCACTAGCCCCATTGGCTATACAACATTTTGTTACTTAAGCTTATGTATTCAGTCATTATGCAATGGTATACTAAAAATCCATTTGAAAAAAATCTTCTCACTGTTCTTGGTCCAAATATTTATGTGATTAAAATGCGATTAATTTCGATGAATTAATTACAAAGCCTCTAATTAATTAGATTAAATTTTTTAATTGAGTCCCGGCCCTAATATATATATGATGAGTTCTGATGCAAAAGCCTCTAAGTGCCATTTGAAATTTTCTTCTAAAATGATCATTTTTTATCAAGCTTGTATATTAAAGTTCAGTAATTTCACTTAAATGGCAATGAAGATTACCTATTAATTGTCATTTAAGTGAAATTACTGAACTTAAATATACAAGCTTGATAATTTGTCATTTTAGAAGAAAATTTCAAATGGCATTTAGAGGCTTTTGCATCTGAACTCTTCATATATATATATTATTCTGTTACGAAATTAAATGTTATTGTCTGGGGTCCCTGGAGACCCCAAAGATAATGAGTGACACAAATGAAGATAATCAGAGGGTTAAAAGGCACAAAATTGTGTTAAGTTTATATTAACCACATGACCTAGAAAATGGCACAAAATTGTTCAGTTTATATTAACCACATGACCTAGAGCACTTGAACAAAGTACATTTGTTATTCTGCATATTTCGAAATTTCTCTCAAACTGAAACAATTGTGACTGTTTTGACAGTCCAGAGAAACTTGTGATTCAAATTTCTGAAGTTACTGAGACTTAATGTTTCACTGACTCCTACTGGTAAGATTTAGTAACTACAGTGACACTAGACAAGTCATGTTTAATCGCCCCAGTGCATGGTATAAAGCTGTATTAACTTGAAGTATTCAAACCCTCATGTTTTACACACATATTTAGAAAGTCAAACAGACATAGGTTATTATTCCTGTGACTTATTTATTTTATGCAACCCTGCTTTTCAATATGATCATCAGATCTATACTGTTAATAAATAAACATGTTCAAGAAAGTATTTCAACACACACACACAAAGATGATAAAATACATACAATTACAGTGTATAACATCATCCATGTTTAATGAAGCACATAAACAGCAAAAAAAACAACTTGGATAAAGATATATTAACATTTCAAGTAGGCAAATATATGAAAATGCTGTCAATCATCTGTTGTACAGGAACTCTCTGACCGTCCATTGGCATTAGCTTCTGTATAAAGTTACTCTTCAGATTCTGTCTTGTTGAAAATCTCAATGGTTTCTCCTTCCCTCAGTTTTAGGAACACGTGCTGGAGGAGCCATCTAGTGACGAAAGAGGTTATGATTATTATATGATGTAACATACCTATTACACAAACTCATGAAGACACGGTTAGGCTTTGATGGTTTCAGAGGAATGTTTTGAAAGCATGGTACCTGTTCATGACAGTGTCTCTGGTGGTGGACGTTGTGTAGAGATAACCTCCAGTTTTTGAGCCGGTAACTGGGATCTTGAGCTGAAAATGATTGTTACAGTGATTATTAATATATAAGTGTGTGAGTATTCCTCAGGTTGATGGTGCTGCTGACCTGAGCACTGCTGTGGTCCATGCGGTTGTGGCGGTCAGATAAATGGATGTTGTGGATCTTTAGAGGAGGAGCGCCCAGACTGGCCATGGCTGTGGAATTATTGTTCAGTTGTTCAAGGGCCTGACGGTAGTACTCTGCTTTTGCAAAATTTTCTGAAAGAAACAGGACACAATTGTTTACAAGATTTTTAACAGGTAACGTTAGATGTAATTAACAATGACTTACTCTGCATGAGGTAATACATCATAGCGCAGCCGCCGCGGTCACTACAGTGATGAAGATGGTCATCTGCTGCAGGAGGCCGGTCGATAAGACTCATCCTCACTTCAGCTGGAGGAAAACTCTACACTGATTATATAGGTAAATATAACATTAATTTATTTCCTTCATGATCTTAAAAACATGGCTTCTGCTTAAAATTTGTTTGAAACATTACCAGCCAAACATTTGAAAACATTACTATTTTAATGTTTCTGAAAGACGTCTCTTATGCTCTTCAAGACTGCATTTATTTGATCAAAAATAGAATATATTTCTGTGATGCAATGCAAAGCTTCAACCATTACTTCAGTGACTCTTCTGTTATTATCAATGTTGGAATCGGTTTTGCTGCTTAATATTTTTATAACCTGTGATCCTTGTTTCAGGATTCTTTGAAGAATAAAATGTCAAATAAGAACAACATTTATTTAAAATATAAATCTTTTGTAACCATATACAATACCGTTGGTCTTGTAGAATACGGTTTGGGGTCAATAATTTTTATTTTAAAGAAATGAATACTTTTATTTTTTAAGATTTTTATTTTGAACGAATGCTGTTCTTTTAACTTTTTATACATCATTGAATCCTGAAAAAAGTATCACAGGTTCAAAAAACATATTAAGCCGCAAAACTGTGTCCAACATTGATAATAACTGACTATCAAATCAGCATTTTATCATAATGATTTCTGAAGGATCATGTGACTCTGAAGACTAAGTGTAATGATGCTGAAAATTCAGCACAGAAATAAATGATATATGAAATAAATAATCAAATTAATTGTATACACACATACATTATATGCAATAACAAAGGGCAGTATACGAATATGTAGTGTCCAATATATGTGTGTGTTTTACGTTGTTTGTTATTGTTCCATGGTTTTGCTATTCTAAATTGTGGTGGAATATATTTGGTATTTACCTTGTGCCTCAATGTCTTTGAAAGACAGTCCTAGTACGGGACATTAGAGAAAATCCAATAAACGTTTGATTTATTACTCTACAAAAATGTATTTTACAAACCTGCCGTCTTTAATATTGATACTTTAGCAAGATATGGTTTATCTAAAAATATTACTGAAAATTTCGTCCATTCATGCATCGAATTCAAGGGCTGTTTATAATAATAACTCACCGTCTCGTCTATTATTTTTAAAGACACTAAAAGCCTAGCAATGCTAAAAACATCGCGCTATGGACGCAGCCATGTTCGTTTTACTTTGAAAAACTTTATTCAAACATTGATGTAGATAATCTGATTAAACGCATAGCAAAGCTTTATATTATCATATAAATTAAAAAGTAACTGTGTGGGTAAAATTATTAACTCTTGATTTTTTACGATACTCAGTTTATTTATTATGTATTTGTCGACAACCGGAACACGTGCGTCTGGAGCGCCGCGTGACGTCAGACGCAGGCGCGGTCACGAAAAAAGAGTTATGAAAGTTCTTTCCTGAGTCACACTAGAATGTCATTCATTTCTCTTATTTCACTGCGGATGCATTAGAGATTCACACCAAAGGCTCGTCGAGGACATTCAGAGGTGAGGTTATATCTTGCTCTTGTTTATGCATATAACGTTAGTAGAATTAAAATGATTCGTTGTGTAATCTCTCATTTGCGCGTTCTTGAGTGCGATGCAGATGTGTTTCATTAATATGGCGCTTTTGGTGATTAAATTATTACGCGTTTTGAAGCATTTCAATAAACACATTTCTATCCTGTATGTCAATATGCATTTTCTAGTATTGGAGAAAATATATATGTATTGGCAGCATGATAGCCAAATTATTGTTGTCAGTAGTTTGTCAGTTGCTGCTGTTACTGGTTATGTACAGTATTATATACACGTCACATGACATAAACAAATAAATAAATATAAATATATTTTTTATTATTATATTTGTAAATTAAAAAAAAAAAAAAAAAATATTCACTTGTATCGTTTGTCATTTTTAAATATAAATTAATATCTTCAATACTGCTGTCATTGCAACTATTCCAAACACTAGTTAAAAGTGCAGAAGTTAGGAAATACCCTCAAACACAAAGTAAAGCTTGTGATATTTATCATGAAATTAAAAGATAATTTTATTTTAATAGCATGCACTTTAATGAATAACCTAATACTGAGTCGGAAGGAAAGTGGTTAAACAAAAATAAAACGACTTGTGGCAAAAATGTTTTAAAATGTTTTTTCTTTTTAGTTCCAGACAAGAGGAAATGTCTCTCTTTTCCCCCATATTAAATAAATAGGGAACAAATATAACCAAGACCGGTTTTTCCTTACGCAATATTCAGAAAAGCACTGTAGTTATTCAAGTCTATTCTCAAGAAACTTTCAAGGAAGTGTGACTAAACAAGCCGTTATCAGTCAAACACACATGCAGACATACCAAAAACTTCATTTCAACTAACTCAAACCAGTTTCTCAAAAACGATATGCTCTGCCATGTCTTTACAAGCTTGTTTTAATAGGATGACAACGTCTGTGTAGATGTGGATTGATCCACTCCAAGAATGTGTGGTAGATTTCCCCTACACACTGACTTAAGTTAACCTCTGAATCTGCCTTAAGTTAACCTCTAAATCTGACTTAAGTTAACCTCTGAATCTGACTTAAGTTAACCTTTGCCTTAAGTTAACCTCTGCCTTAAGTTAACTTCTGCCTTAAAGCTACAATATGTGGGATTTTTGCAGTAAAATATCCAAAAACCACTAGTCCAATGTTATATATATTTTGTTTATTTGATTACTTACAATATCTCAAATGTTTCCAACTATTTGTAAATTGATGAAAAAAATCGCGATTTTAACCAAGGAAACGGGGCGTGAGGAGTCGCCAGTCAATGACGTCACACACCGGCGTTATCCCCGGTTTCCGCCAGGTTTGACCTCGTACTGCAATAGTAACCATGGCGACAGGCATTGACAAACTGGATTATGCCCGTTATGCCTTAGCAGGACGCTCACGCTGTTGCTATTTTGTTCAAACGTTATGGATCACGGCAAGCAGACTTTGTTTTTGTAAGAGGTTCAGCGACCCCTGGTGGCGAAAAATCCTGACAAAGCAAACATTTAGCGCTTCTGCAGTCGAGTCGAATGACGTTCAGAATTTAGTTTTATTTCTTTATTTCTGTTTCACTCTGTAGTTAATGTTGTTTTTCTGCTTCAGAATCATGTTGGGATCAGTGGTTGTAGGTCTAGGCATCGCAGGAAGTGTGAGGATGAGAGATTTAATCACTCCTCTACCGTCCAGCGCTGCAGAAAAGCTCAGCATCAGAGGATTTGTGTCCAGGTCAGTATCCTCGTACACACACTTGAGTTGTTACACACATTAAAGCACTTATGTTGCGGGTTTGTTGTGTGACCCCATAAAACACAAGATAAGTTGACTGAGGACTCAGTAGACTTTTCATATTAAATAGCAAATATTTACTGTGCTTTGCTTGGGGTGAAGATTGACCATTGTGATGATATCTGGACTTTAAACATGCATTTGAGTCTTCTCTATTGAAAAAGCCATACTGAATCTTTATATATATATATATATATATATATCACTACCGGTCAAAAGTTTTAGATCGGTAAGATTTTTAATGTTTTTAAAAGAAGTCTCTTCTGCTCCCCAAGGCTGCATTTATATGATTAAAAATACAAAAAAACATGAATATTGTTAAATATTATTACAATTTAAAACAGCTGTTTTCTTTGTGAATATTTATATAGTAAAGTGTCATTTATTCCTGTGATCAAAGCTGAATTTTCATCATCATTACTCCAGTCTTCTTTGTCACATGACCCTTCAGAAATCATTCCAACATGTTGATATGCTGCTCGGAAAAATGAATGAGGGTCAAAGACGTGACGCTTGCTTTTTCTGTCCGACTGAACTTTTTACCAATTAATAAACATTAAAATGAATAAAATTTTAACATGTATGTCTACCACCTCCCTTATACATTGGTCCACTCTTATTTCTTTACAAATAATTGGTTTATTGGCATTTTCTGCCACCTGAAGTGTTAAAACATCATGTGGGGCGACCGTCCGGCCTTGACTTCTGTTTGGACAACGGGTTTTAAATCAAACTAAAATAATTTAAATATAATCCTTACCCTATTTGGCATAATTTTAAACTTGTTTTCCATTGATTGACAAAGTTATGAAACATTTGAACACACATTTCAATCATAATAAACAAACAAATCTTGTCCGAAGATGTTCATTGTCTGAAATATCATCTGGGGCGACCATCAAGAAAATACAAATAAGGGACTTATATTTTGATAATCATCTCAAAGAGGATGTTGCATCAGCCAGCCTCATGGTGAGGGTCCCACAGAGACAACTAGCAGGTGAGTAGTCACTCTCATTTTTACAAACAAATCCTCTTTAAAACTGCTGCAGTGTATACGTCACATTTTGATATCATGTGGGGCGACCAACCTAAAACTGTAAATTATAAGTTTTATACGCAAATCTTTATTTTTAAATTTGTAAACTGTAAATTTGTCAGTGATATGTGATGAGAAGAAGCTAGCTTGGGTTCTATAGCTAAGCATTAGCCTGTTATACTTGATTAAACTTGAAAATATCATCTGGGCGACTGAGCATCATGTGGGGTGACCGCCACTGATTGCTTAAATGATAGAAAACACATATCATGTATTTGTAGTTTCTGTATGCAAATGTTTTCATTCATTATGTGCATTTAGTTGTTTTAAATAACTTTCTACATTTCACCACATAATTTTTCTAAATTTCAATAATTTCCATCCTACTTCAGAGAGGACTAAGCTTACTTCTTTTTGATCATTATGTTAAATGTGTGAATATTAAGCATTCATTCTACTTTTCCAATTCTTTTTCTAACTATGTCTATGTTTAAATATACTTTTTTCTAGATGGCCCCACTAACAAGCAAAGAAAAGACTGCTCGCTACAGGCAGCGGAAAATGCTGTTCAATGTGTCTGCAGAATGCTGCTATGTTCAACTGTTAAATGAAAATAGTAATGAAAAGGCAAACATTGTGTGTTTAAGTGATTAATGAAATGAAAATGAAAAAGGAAAATGCTGTTCAATGTGTCTGCAGAATGCTGCTATGTTCAACTGTTAAATGAAAATAGTAATGAAAAGGCAAACATTGTGTGTTTAAGTGATTAATGAAATGAAAATGAAAAAGAAAAATGCTGTTCAATGTGTCTGCAGAATGCTGCTATGTTCAACTGTTAAATGAAAATAGTAATGAAAAGGCAAACATTGTGTGTTTAAGTGATTAATGAAATGAAAATGAAAAAGGAAAATGCTGTTCAATGTTATATCCAACCGTTTAATGCATTAGTATTGAAAATGTAATATGATGGTTATGTGTCAAATGAATTAGTGAGGAAACTGTTAATGTTATGAAATGTGTCCAATGAAATGGATATGCTGATTCTTCATAAAATTTCATTAAATGTGTTTTAACTGTCAAAATCATTAGAAATAGTCTTATTTGCCTGCTGTTTTTCATCATGTGGGGCGACCACTTGTCATGTGGGGTAACCAACCATATTCAATTCTGCAGTAAATTCAAAAAATGATGTCTGTCCATTTTGGTTGAAATATAATTCATTGGTATAACATCAATAAGTGGATACTATATCTACACATTTTAAATCAGTTTTATGGATTATATGAGTAAAAAAAATATGTAATTGCTTTATGAGGGTGACACTGCTATTATAGATAAAAATGTATTTAACATCATTTGCAATAAATGAAAGGACACATGAGTATATCTTTCTTAAACAGTTCAATTAATTACTGATACTTCTTAAAATATAACTTCTGTAAAGGAAATCTATTAATTTTAAGATAAATTACAGTCACCAAATGACTTTTTTAAGGTCATTGCCCTATTCATTTGAATTTAAAAGCACTAAAATATCTTTGTTTGAAGTTTTCACACACATGCATGTGTAGACTACACTCCAAATGTTTAGAAAATGGACAAATATATTATTATTTCAAGTATTTTAAAAATGGGCCTCTCAAAGGCCTTATACGTCATTGACCCATGATTATTATCAATGTTGAAAATAGTTTTTTACATTTTTATTTCAGGATTCTTTGATGAATAGAAAGTTCAAAAGAACAGCTTTTATCTGAAATGGAAAGCTTTTGTGACATTTAACACTACCCTTTAAAAAGTTTGGGGTCAGCAAAAAGTTTTATTTTATTTTTGAAAAAAAAAATATTTATTTTTGATTTCTGAAAAAAAGAAATCAATACTACAAACATTGATTGTTCATTGTTACATTGATCAAAAGTTACAGTAAAGACATTTATAATGTTAGAAAATATTATTTTTTAAATAAAAGCTGTTCTTTTGAACTTTCTATTCATCAAAGAATTTTGGAAAAAAAAATCTGTTATCAACATTGAAAGTAATAATGAATGTTTTTGGAGCATAAAATCATCATATTAGAGTGATTTGTGAAGGATCATGTGACACTGAAGACTGGAGTAATGATGCTGACAATTCAGCTTTTTTTCAGAGGAATAAATGACATTTTAATATATATTAAAATAGAAAACAGATTTTTCTTTTTTTTTTTTTTTAAATAAAATAAATGCAGCCTTGGTGAGCAGAAGACTTATACTTATGTATTTATAAATTTATAATATAGACCAAAAGTTGAGAATATTTTAAAACTGGTTTTAAAATTTAATAAAAAAATGTTTCTAATGCTCACCATGGTAGTATTTATTTAATAAGAAATATAGTAAAAAATATAATATTGTAAAGTATTATTAAATTTCAAATAATTGTATTCTGTTTATTTATGAAATAGAAATCTTTTGTAACACTAT
The DNA here is from genome assembly GCA_030378365.1 of Hybognathus amarus. Lineage (NCBI taxonomy): Eukaryota > Metazoa > Chordata > Actinopteri > Cypriniformes > Leuciscidae > Hybognathus > Hybognathus amarus. The sequence goes on from JAQIUQ010006219.1 coordinate 319,480, forward strand.
AAAAATCTTTATTTTCACATTTGAATAATTTGATGTGTGCTTGCTGAATAAAAGTATTTTCTAATTTCTGTGTCTTTTTTATTTATTTATTTTTTATCTTACTTGGTAGTGTTAAAGCAGAATCAAACCTGCAGAAAGTATAAATATATCTATAAATAATTATAACAATAAATACATAAATTTAATTCCTTTTTAATTAAATTTATTCCCAAATATATTTATTTTTATTTTAGGTAAAACTTTGTTTATTTTTAATGTATTTTTCAATATTATTTTTAGCTTTATTTATTTTAAAAAAAATCATATTTCCCACATGTATTTATACATGAATTTTCACTTTACACAGAAATTCAGGATATATGTATGATAATCAGTTTTGTTGTGTGTGCAGGAGGACTCTTGAAGATCAGCAGAGTGTGAAGCAGATCACCATGCCGGAGGCGTTGAGCAGAGCCGACATCCATGTGGCGTTTATATGCACGGAAAACACCGACCATGAAGAGAGCATCAGGTATCACACACATAATCTCCTCTGATCCCCATCTGCTCACATGGCAGAAATGCTCATTCATGATGCTCTGTCCTCAGGCAGTTCCCTGGAGGCGGGAAAGCACGTGTGTGTCGAGTATCCCATGACCCTCAGCTACACGTCTGCAGTGGATCTGTGGAACCTGGCTCAGCAGAAGGGTGAGCTGCTGTCTTCTGTCTTCTTGAGTAAAACAGTAGAACGCAGAACTGCACGATTAATCGCGAAAGATCACAATCTCGAATCAAACGCCCACAAGATCTTATTCCCTAATGACAATAATTCGGATATGTCTATTAAACCTTTGACAAGTACGATCACAGTGAACATTCAGATTTACAGCTTCACAAACAGTTAATACCAACAGTAATTCATTTTATCCAATTTTTCTCAGTTTATCCAGAAACGTGCAGGTCTAGTAGAACGTCTGTCATTATAAGGCAGCTAAATAATATTTTTCTACTTGTTTTGTGTCTAACTTCTGGTATCTTCAGGTCTGGTCCTTCATGAAGAACATATTGAACTGCTGACTCCAGACTATAAACAACTGAAAAAAGACATATGTGGGAAAACACTGGAGAAGGGAACACTGCACTTCACAGGTATGACAGCACACAGGTCATCTTCTTTCCTCTAGGGCTTCTAGTGACAGTCATGTTTCTCCTCAGGTGGACCCCTTAAGCCTAATTTCGGGTTCCCGTCGTTCAGTGGCATTTCCAGACTGACGTGGTTGGTTGATCTTTCGGGGAGCTCGCGGTGACGGCTACATCTCTGGTGGAGGAGAAAGAGAACAAATACATGAAGATGACGGCACACTTCCTGACCCAACAACACAAGTGAGCACACTATCACCACCTCATTATTTATTTACTTTTGATTTTTGTGTTATTACATTTGTTCTATTTTTTATGCATAGCTGCCAAATAACGGGACCATAAAAATAGTTGAAATTTAAATGAAGTAAATTTATTTATTTCATGAAAAATAAGGTAACAACAGTAATATTATAAAATATTATTACAATTTAAAATAGCTGTTTTATATTTGAATATATTTTAAAATGTAATTTATTCATGTGATGCAAAGCTGAATTTTACTCCAGTGTATACTCTTATTCAAGTTTTATTATTATCATTGTTGAACAGTTAGAATATTTTTGCGGAAAGTGTGACTTATTTTATTTTTCAGGATTCTTTGGTGAATAGAAAGTTCAAACATACAGCAATTATACATGTCTTTATTATAACTTTTGATGCATCCTTGCCAAGTATAAGTTCATTTCTTAAAGAAATGTCTCATGGCCCTCTATCAGAATCCAAATCCTCCAAATCCAGAATCCTCTATCAGTTCAGGGTGCTAAACCCTTCCTGAGCTGAGATATTGAGATATTTAAAATGGCATAAATGCTACGTGGGATCTCAATATCTCAGCTCAGGTAGGGTTTAGAGCCTCCATTTTGCACTCAGGCCTAAGTCTCATGGCCCTCTATCAGAATCCAGAGTTTCAAGAAGATTGGAGAAACTTTTTTTTTTTCGCACCAAAAAAAAAAGCAAAGGGGTACCACTGTCGTTTTTTTTCGGGGTCAAAATTTTTAAGTTTCTCTGATCTTCTTGAAACTCTGGATTCTGATAGAGGGCCATGAGACTTAGGCCTCAGTGAAAAATGGAGGCTCTAGACCCTTCCTGAGCTGAGATATTGAGATCCACGTAGCATTTATGCCATTATAAATGTCTCAATATCTCAGCTCAGGAAGGGTCTAGAGACTCCATTTTGCACTCAGGTCTAAGTCTCATGGCCCTCTATAGAATCCAGAGTTTCAAGAGATCAGAGAAACTTAAAATTTTGACCCCGAAAAAAAACGACAGTGGTACCCCTTTGCTTTTTTTTTTGGTGCGAAAAAAAAGTTTCTCCAATCTTCTTGAAACTCTGGATTCTGAATAGAGGGCCATGAGACTTAGACCTGAGTGCAAAAATGGAGTCTCTAAACCCTTCCTGAGCTGAGATATTGAGATATTTATAATGGCATAAATGCTACGTGGGATCTCAATATCTCAGCTCAGGAAGGTCTAGAGCCTCCATTTTTTCACTTAGATCTTAGTCCCATTGCCCTCTATCAGAATTGCAGAGTTTCAAGAAAATCAAAATTTTTACCCAAAAAAACGACAGTGGTACCCCTTATGTTTTTTTTTGTGCGAAAAAATAAGTTTCTCCAATCTTCTTGAAACTCTGGATTCTGATAGAGGGCCATGGGACTTAAACCTGAGTGCAAACATGGAGGCTCTAGACCCTTCCAGAGCTGAGATATTTAGATATTTATAATGGCATACAGAGCTGAGATATTGAGATATTTACAATGGCATAAATGCTACATGAGATCTCAATATCTCAGCTCTGGAAGGGTCTAGAGCCTCCATTTTGCACTCAGGTCTAACTCCCATGGCCTCTATCAGAATCCAGAGTTTCAAGAAAATCAAAATTTTGACCCGAAAAAAAAACGACAGTGGTACCCCTTATGTTTTTTTTTGTGCAAAAAAATAAGTTTCTCCAATCTTCTTGAAACTCTGGATTCTGATAGAGGGTCAATGGATTTAGACCTGAGTGCAAAAATGGAGGCTCTAGACCCTTCCAGAGCTGAGATATTTAGATATTTATAATGGCATACAGAGCTGAGATATTGAGATATTTATAATGGCATAAATGCTACGTGAGATCACAATATCTCAGCTCTGGAAGGGTCTAGAGCCTCCATTTTTGCACTCAGATCTAAGTCCCATGGCCCTCTATCAGAATCCAGAGTTTCAAGAAAATCCAAATTTTGACCCGAAAAAAAAACGACAGTGGTACCCCTTATGTTTTTTTTTTGTGCGAAAAAATACGTTTCTCCAATCTTCTTGAAACTCTGGATTCTGATAGAGGGACATGGGACTTAGACCTGAGTGCAAAAATGGAGGCTCTAGACCCTTCCAGAGCTGAGATATTTAGATATTTATAATGGCATACAGAGCTGAGATATTGAGATATTTACAATGGCATAAATGCTACATGAGATCTCAATATCTCAGCTCTGGAAGGGTCTAGAGCCTCCATTTTTGCACTCAGATCTAAGTCCCATGGCCCTCTATCAGAATCCAGAGTTTCAAGAAAATCAAAATTTTGACCCGAAAAAAAAAACGACAGTGGTACCCCTTATGTTTTTTTTTTTGTGCGAAAAAATAAGTTTCTCCAATCTTCTTGAAACTCTGGATTCTGATAGAGGGACATGGGACTTAGACCTGAGTGCAAAAATGGAGGCTCTAGACCCTTCCAGAGCTGAGATATTTAGATATTTATAATGGCATACAGAGCTGAGATATTGAGATATTTACAATGGCATAAATGCTACATGAGATCTCAATATCTCAGCTCTGGAAGGGTCTAGAGCCTCCATTTTTGCACTCAGATCTAAGTCCCATGGCCCTCTATCAGAATCCAGAGTTTCAAGAAAATCAAAATTTTGACCCGAAAAAAAAAACGACAGTGGTACCCCTTATGTTTTTTTTTGTGCGAAAAAATAAGTTTCTCCAATCTTCTTGAAACTCTGGATTCTGATAGAGGGTCAATGGACTTAGACCTGAGTGCAAAAATGGAGGCTCTAGACCCTTCCAGAGCTGAGATATTTAGATATTTATAATGGCATACAGAGCTGAGATATTGAGATATTTATAATGGCATAAATGCTACGTGAGTTCACAATATCTCAGCTCTGGAAGGATCTAGAGCCTCCATTTTTGCACTCAGATCTAAGTCCCATGGCCCTCTATCAGAATCCAGAGTTTCAAGAAAATCAAAATTTTGACCCGAAAAAAAAACGACAGTGGTACCCCTTATGTTTTTTTTTTGTGCGAAAAAATACGTTTCTCCAATCTTCTTGAAACTCTGGATTCTGATAGAGGGACATGGGACTTAGACCTGAGTGCAAAAATGGAGGCTCTAGACCCTTCCAGAGTTGAGATATTTAGATATTTATAATGGCATACAGAGCTGAGATATTGAGATATTTACAATGGCATAAATGCTACATGAGATCTCAATATCTCAGCTCTGGAAGGGTCTAGAGCCTCCATTTTTGCACTCAGATCTAAGTCCCATGGCCCTCTATCAGAATCCAGAGTTTCAAGAAAATCAAAATTTTGACCCGAAAAAAAAAACGACAGTGGTACTCCTTATGTTTTTTTTTTTGTGCGAAAAAATAAGTTTCTCCAATCTTCTTGAAACTCTGGATTCTGATAGAGGGTCAATGGATTTAGACCTGAGTGCAAAAATGGAGGCTCTAGACCCTTCCAGAGCTGAGATATTTAGATATTTATAATGGCATACAGAGCTGAGATATTGAGATATTTATAATGACATAAATGCTACGTGAGATCACAATATCTCAGCTCTGTAAGGGTCTAGAGCCTCCATTTTTGCACTCAGATCTAAGTCCCATGGCCCTCTATCAGAATCCAGAGTTTCAAGAAGATCCAAATTTTGACCCGAAAAAAAAAAAACGACAGTGGTACCCCTTATGTTTTTTTTTTTGTGCGAAAAAATAAGTTTCTCCAATCTTCTTGAAACTCTAGATTCTGATAGAGGGCCATGGGACTTAGACCTGAGTGCAAACATGGAGGCTCTAGACCCTTCCAGAGCTGAGATATTTAGATATTTATAATGGCATACAGAGCTGAGATATTGAGATATTTACAATGGCATAAATGCTACATGAGATCTCAATATCTCAGCTCTGGAAGGGTCTAGAGCCTCCATTTTTGCACTCAGGTCTAACTCCCTGGCCCTCTATCAGAATCCAGAGTTTCAAGAAAATCAAAATTTTGACCCGAAAAAAAAACGACAGTGGTACCCCTTATGTTTTTTTTTTTTGTGCGAAAAAATAAGTTTCTCCAATCTTCTTGAAACTCTGGATTCTGATAGAGGGCCATGGGACTTAGACCTGAGTGCAAACATGGAGGCTCTGAGACCCTTCCAGAGCTGAGATATTTAGATATTTATAATGGCATACAGAGCTGAGATATTGAGATATTTACAATGGCATAAATGCTACATGAGATCTCAATATCTCAGCTCTGGAAGGGTCTAGAGCCTCCATTTTTGCACTCAGATCTAAGTCCCATGGCCCTCTTATCCAGAATCCAGAGTTTCAAGAAAATCAAAATTTTGACTCGAAAAAAAAAACGACAGTGGTACCCCTTGTTTTTTTTTTTTTTTGTGCGAAAAAATAAGTTTCTCCAATCTTCTTGAAACTCTGGATTCTGATAGAGGGTCAATGGATTTAGACCTGAGTGCAAAAATAGAGGCTCTAGACCCTTCCAGAGCTGAGATATTGAGATCTCACGTAGCATTTATGCCATTGTAAATATCTCAATATCTCAGCTATGTATGCCATTATAAATATCTAAATATCTCAGCTCTGGAAGGGTCTAGAGCCTCCATTTTTGCACTCAGATCTAAGTCCCATGGCCCTCTATCAGAATCCAGAGTTTCAAGAAAATCAAAATTTTGACCCGAAAAAAAAAATGTAAGGGGTACCACTGTCGTTTTTTTTTTCGGGTCAAAATTTTGATTTTCTTGAAACTCTGGATTCTGATAGAGGGCCATGTGACTTAGATCTGAGTGCAAAAATGGAGGCTCTAGACCCTTCCAGAGCTGAGATATTGAGATTTCACGTCAGTATTTATGCCATTGTAAATATCTCAGTATCTCAGCTCTGTATGCCATTATAAATATATCAATATCTCAGCTCTGGAAGGGTCTAGAGCCTCCATTTTTGCACTCAGATCTAAGTCCCATGGCCCTCTATCAGAATCCAGAGTTTCAAGAAAATCAAAATTTTGACCCGAAAAAAAAACGACAGTGGTACCCCTTACGTTTTTTTTTTGGGTCAAAATTTTGATTTTCTTGAAACTCTGGATTCTGATAGAGGGCCATGGGACTTAGATCTGAGTGCAAAAATGGAGGCTCTAGACCTTTCCAGAGCTGAGATATTGAGATTTCACGTAGCATTTATGCCATTGTAAATATCTCAATATCTCAGCTCTGTATGCCATTATAAATATCTAAATATCTCAGCTCTGGAAGGGTCTAGAGCCTCCATTTTTGCACTCAGATCTAAGTCCCATGGCCCTCTATCAGAATCCAGAGTTTCAAGAAAATCAAAATTTTGACCCGAAAAAAAAACGACAGTGGTACCCCTTACGTTTTTTTTGGGTCAAAATTTTGATTTTCTTGAAACTCTGGATTCTGATAGAGGGCCATGTGACTTAGATCTGAGTGCAAAAATGGAGGCTCTAGACCCTTCCAGAGCTGAGATATTGAGATTTCACGTAGCATTTATGCCATTGTAAATATCTCAATATTCTCAGCTCTGTATGCCATTATAAATATCTTAATATCTCAGCTCTGGAAGGGTCTAGAGCCTCCATTTCTGCACTCAGATCTAAGTCCCATGGCCCTCTATCAGAATCCAGAGTTTCAAGAAAATCAAAATTTTGACCCGAAAAAAAAACGTAAGGGGTACCACTGTCGTTTTTTTTTTTGGGTCAAAATTTTGATTTTCTTGAAACTCTGGATTCTGATAGAGGGCCATGGGACTTAGATCTGAGTGCAAAAATGGAGGCTCTAGACCCTTCCAGAGCTGAGATATTGAGATATTTATAATGGCATACAGAGCTGAATATTGAGATATTTACAATGGCATAAATGCTACGTGAGATCTCAATATCTCAGCTCTGGAAGGGTCTAGAGCCTCCATTTTTGCACTCAGATCTAAGTCACATGGCCCTCTATCAGAATCCAGAGTTTCAAGAAAATCAAAATTTTGACCCAAAAAAAAAAACGTAAGGGGTACCACTGTCGTTTTTTTTTCGGGTCAGAATTTTGATTTTCTTGAAACTCTGGATTCTGATAGAGGGCCATGTGACTTAGATCTGAGTGCAAAAATGGAGGCTCTAGACCCTTCAGAGCTGAGATATTGAGATTTCACGTAGCATTTATGCCATTGTAAATATCTCAATATCTCAGCTCTGTATGCCATTATAAATATCTAAATATCTCAGCTCTGGAAGGGTTTAGAGCCTCCATTTTTGCACTCAGATCTAAGTCCCATGGCCCTCTATCAGGAATCCAGAGTTTCAAGAAAATCAAAATTTTGACCCGAAAAAAAAACGTAAGGGGTACCACTGTACGTTTTTTTTCGCGTCAAAATTTTGATTTTCTTGAAACTCTGGATTCTGATAGAGGGCCATGGGACTTAGATCTGAGTGCAAAAATGGAGGCTCTAGACCCTTCCAGAGCTGAGATATTGAGATCTCACGTAGCATTTATGCCATTGTAAATATCTCAATATCTCAGCTGTGTATGCCATTATAAATATCTAAATATCTCAGCTCTGGAAGGGTCTAGAGCCTCCATTTTTGCACTCAGATCTAAGTCCCATGGCCCTCTATCAGAATCCAGAGTTTCAAGAAAATCAAAATTTTGACCCCGAAAAAAAAAACGACAGTGTTACCCCTTACGTTTTTTTTTCGGGTCAAAATTTTTATTTTCTTGAAACTCTGGATTCTGATAGAGGGCCATGGGACTTAGATCTGAGTGCAAAAATGGAGGCTCTAGACCCTTCCAGAGCTGAGATATTGAGATTTCACGTAGCATTTATGCCATTGTAAATATCTCAATATCTCAGCTCTGTATGCCATTATAAATATCTGAATATCTCAGCTCTGGAAGGGTCTAGAGCCTCCATTTTTGCACTCAGATCTAAGTCCCATGGCCCTCTATCAGAATCCAGAGTTTCAAGAAAATCAAAATTTTGACCCGAAAAAAAAACGTAAGGGGTACCACTGTCGTTTTTTTTTCGGGTCAAAATTTTGATTTTCTTGAAACTCTGGATTCTGATAGAGGGCCATGGGACTTAGATCTGAGTGCAAAAATGGAGGCTCTAGACCATTCCAGAGCTGAGATATTTAGATATTTATAATGGCATACAGAGCTGAGATATTGAGATATTTACAATGGCATAAATGCTACGTGAAATCTCAATATCTCAGCTCTGGAAGGGTCTAGAGCCTCCATTTTTGCACTCAGATCTAAGTCACATGGCCCTCTATCAGAATCCAGAGTTTCAAGAAAATAAAAATTTTGACCCGAAAAAAAAACGACAGTGGTACCCCTTACGTGTTTTTTTCGGGGTCAAAATTTTGATTTTCTTGAAACTCTGGATTCTGATAGAGGGCCATGTGACTTAGATCTGAGTGCAAAAATGGAGGCTCTAGACCCTTCCAGAGCTGAGATATTGAGATTTCACGTAGCATTTATGCCATTGTAAATATCTCAATATCTCAGCTCTGTATGCCATTATAAATATCTAAATATCTCAGCTCTGGAAGGGTCTAGAGCCTCCATTTTTGCACTCAGATCTAAGTCCCATGGCCCTCTATCAGAATCCAGAGTTTCAAGAAAATCAAAATTTTGACCCGAAAAAAAAAACGTAAGGGGTACCACTGTCGTTTTTTTTTCGGGTCAAAATTTTGATTTTCTTGAAACTCTGGATTCTGATAGAGGGCCATGGGACTTAGATCTGAGTGCAAAAATGGAGGCTCTAGACCCTTCCAGAGCTGAGATATTTAGATATTTATAATGGCCTACAGAGCTGAGATATTGAGATATTTACAATGGCATAAATGCTACGTGAGATCTCAATATCTCAGCTCTGGAAGGGTCTAGAGCCTCCATTTTTGCACTCAGATCTAAGTCCCATGGCCCTCTATCAGAATCCAGAGTTTCAAGAAAATCAAAATTTTGACCCAAAAAAAAACGACAGTGGTACCCCTTACGGTTTTTTTTTCGGGTCAAAATTTTGATTTTCTTGAAACTCTGGATTCTGATAGAGGGCCATGTGACTTAGATCTGAGTGCAAAAATGGAGGCTCTAGACCTTCCAGAGCTGAGATATTGAGATTTCACGTAGCATTTATGCCATTGTAAATATCTCAATATCTCAGCTCTGTATGCCATTATAAATATCTAAATATCTCAGCTCTGGAAGGGTCTAGAGCCTCCATTTTTGCACTCAGATCTAAGTCCCATGGCCCTCTATCAGAATCCAGAGTTTCAAGAAATCAAAATTTTGACCCGAAAAAAAAAACGTAAGGGGTACCACTGTCGTTTTTTTTCGGGTCGAAATTTTTGATTTTCTTGAAACTCTGGATTCTGATAGAGGGCCATGGGACTTAGATCTGAGTGCAAAAATGGAGGCTCTAGACCATTTCCAGAGCTGAGATATTTAGATATTTATAATGGCATACAGAGCTGAGATATTGAGATATTTACAATGGCATGAATGCTACGTGAAATCTCAATATCTCAGCTCTGGAAGGGTCTAGAGCCTCCATTTTTGCACTCAGATCTAAGTCACATGGCCCTCTATCAGAATCCAGAGTTTCAAGAAAATCAAAATTTTTGACCCGAAAAAAAACGACAGTGGTACCCCTTACGTTTTTTTTTTCGGGTCAAAATTTTGATTTTCTTGAAACTCTGGATTCTGATAGAGGGCCATGTGACTTAGATCTGAGTGCAAAAATGAAGGCTCTAGACCTTCAGAGCTGAGATATTGAGATTTCACGTAGCATTTATGCCATTGTAAATATCTCAATATCTCAGCTCTGTATGCCATTATAAATATCTAAATATCTCAGCTCTGGAAGGGTCTAGAGCCTCCATTTTGCACTCAGATCTAAGTCCCATGGCCCTCTATCAGAATCCAGAGTTTCAAGAAAATCAAAATTTCTGACCCGAAAAAAAAAACGTAAGGGGTACCACTGTCGTTTTTTTTTCGGGTCAAAATTTTGATTTTCTTGAAACTCTGGAATTCTGATAGAGGGCCATGTGACTTAGATCTGAGTGCAAAAATGGAGGCTCAGAGCCTTCCAGAGCTGAGATATTGAGATTTCACGTAGCATTTATGCCATTGTAAATATCTCAATATCTCAGCTCTGTATGCCATTATAAATATCTCAATATCTCAGCTCTGGAAGGGTCTAGAGCCTCCATTTTTGCACTCAGATCTAAGTCACATGGCCCTCTATCAGAATCCAGAGTTTCAAGAAAATCAAAATTTTGACCCGAAAAAAAAAACGACAGTGGTACCCCTTACGTTTTTTTTTTCGGGTCAAAATTTTGATTTTCTTGAAACTCTGGATTCTGATAGAGGGCCATGTGACTTAGATCTGAGTGCAAAAATGGAGGCTCTACACCTTCAGAGCTGAGATATTGAGATTTCACGTAGCATTTATGCCTTTGTAAATATCTCAATATCTCAGCTCTGTATGCCATTATAAATATCTAAATATCTCAGCTCTGGAAGGCTCTAGAGCCTCCATTTTTGCACTCAGATCTAAGTCCCATGGCCCTCTATCAGAATCCAGAGTTTCAAGAAAATCAAAATTTTGACCCCGAAAAAAAAAACGTAAGGGGTACCACTGTCGTTTTTTTTTCGGGTCAAAATTTTGATTTTCTTGAAACTCTGGATTCTGATAGAGGGCCATGTGACTTAGATCTGAGTGCAAAAATGGAGGCTCTAGACCTTCCAGAGCTGAGATATTGAGATTTCACGTAGCATTTATGCCATTGTAAATATCTCAATATCTCAGCTCTGTATGCCATTATAAATATCTCAATATCTCAGCTCTGGAAGGGTCTAGAGCCTCCATTTTTGCACTCAGATCTAAGTCCCATGGCCCTCTATCAGAATCCAGAGTTTCAAGAAAATCAAAATTTTGACCCGAAAAAAACGACAGTGGTACCCCTTACGTTTTTTTTTCGGGTCAAAATTTTGATTTTCTTGAAACTCTGGATTCTGATAGAGGGCCATGTGACTTAGATCTGAGTGCAAAAATGGAGGCTCTAGACCTTCCAGAGCTGAGATATTGAGATTTCACGTAGCATTTATGCCATTGTAAATATCTCAATATCTCAGCTCTGTATGCCATTATAAATATCTAAATATCTCAGCTCTGGAAGGGTCTAGAGCCTCCATTTTTGCACTCAGATCTAAGTCACATGGCCCTCTATCAGAATCCAGAGTTTCAAGAAAATCTAAAATTTCTGACCTGAAAAAAAAAACGACAGTGGTACCCCTTACGTTTTTTTTTTCGGGTCAAAATTTTTATTTTCTTGAAACTCTGGATTCTGATAGAGGGCCATGTGACTAGATCTGAGTGCAAAAATGGAGGTTCTAGACCCTTCCAGAGCTGAGATATTGAGATTTCACGTAGCATTTATGCCATTGTAAATATCTCAATATCTCAGCTCTGTATGCCATTATAAATATCTAAATATCTCAGCTCTGGAAGGGTCTAGAGCCTCCATTTTTGCACTTAGATCTAAGTCCCATGGCCCTCTATCAGAATCCAGAGTTTCAAGAAAATCGAAATTTTGACCCGAAAAAAAAACGACAGTGGTACCCCTTACGTTTTTTTTTCGGGTCAAAATTTTGATTTTCTTGAAACTCTGGATTCCGATAGAGGGCCATGGGACTTAGATCTGAGTGCAAAAATGGAGGCTCAGACACCTTCAGAGCTGAGATATTGAGATTATCACGTAGCATTTATGCCATTGTAAATATCTCAATATCTCAGCTCTGTATGCCATTATAAATATCTAAATATCTCAGCTCTGGAAGGGTCTAGAGCCTCCATTTTTGCACTCAGATCTAAGTCCCATGGCCCTCTATCAGAATCCAGAGTTTCAAGAAAATCAAAATTTTGATCCGAAAAAAAAAACGACAGCGGTACCCCTTGTCGTTTTTTTTTCGGGTCAAAATTTTGATTTTCTTGAAACTCTGGATTCTGATAAGAGGGCCATGTGACTAGATCTGAGTGCAAAAATGGAGGCTCTAGCACCTTCCAGAGCTGAGATATTGAGATTTCACGTAGCATTTATGCCATTGTAAATATCTCAATATCTCAGCTCTGTATGCCATTATAAATATCTAAATATCTCAGCTCTGGAAGGGTCTAGAGCCTCCATTTTTGCACTCAGATCTAAGTCCCATGGCCCTCTATCAGAATCCAGAGTTTCAAGAAAATCAAAATTTTGACCCGAAAAAAAAACGTAAGGGGTACCACTGTCGTTTTTTTTTCGGGTCAAAATTTTGATTTTCTTGAAACTCTGGATTCCTGATAGAGGGCCATGTGACTTAGATCTGAGTGCAAAAATGGAGGCTCAGACCTTCCAGAGCTGAGATATTGAGATTTCACGTAGCATTTATGCCATTGTAAATATCTCAATATCTCAGCTCTGTATGCCATTATAAATATCTAAATATCTCAGCTCTGGAAGGGTCTAGAGCCTCCATTTTTGCACTCAGATCTAAGTCCCATGGCCCTCTATCAGAATCCAGAGTTTCAAGAAAATCAAAATTTTGACCCGAAAAAAAAAACGTAAGGGGTACCACTGTCGTTTTTTTTTCGGGTCAAAATTTCGATTTTCTTGAAACTCTGGATTCTATAGAGGGCCATGTGACTTAGATCTGAGTGCAAAAATGGAGGCTCTAGACCTTCCAGAGCTGAGATATTGAGATTTCACGTAGCATTTATGCCATTGTAAATATCTCAATATCTCAGCTCTGTATGCCATTATAAATATCTCAATATCTCAGCTCTGGAAGGGTCTAGAGCCTCCATTTTTGCACTCAGATCTAAGTCCATGGCCCTCTATCAGAATCCAGAGTTTCAAGAAAATCAAAATTTTGACCCGAAAAAAAAACGACAGTGGTACCCCTGTACGTTTTTTTTTTCGGGTCAAAATTTTGATTTTCTTGAAACTCTGGATTCTGATAGAGGGCCATGGGACTTAGATCTGAGTGCAAAAATGGAGGCTCAGACCTTCCAGAGCTGAGATATTGAGATTTCACGTAGCATTTATGCCATTGTAAATATCTCAATATCTCAGCTCTGTATGCCATTATAAATATCTAAATATCTCAGCTCTGGAAGGGTCTAGAGCCTCCATTTTTGCACTCAGATCTAAGTCCCATGGCCCTCTATCAGAATCCAGAGTTTCAAGAAATCAAAATTTTGACCCGAAAAAAAAAAAACGTACAGTGGTACCCCTGTCGTTTTTTTTTCGGGTCAAAATTTTGATTTTCTTGAAACTCTGGATTCTGATAGAGGGCCATGTGACTTAGATCTGAGTGCAAAAATGGAGGCTCAACACCTTCCAGAGCTGAGATATTGAGATTTCACGTAGCATTTATGCCATTGTAAATATCTCAATATCTCAGCTCTGTATGCCATTATAAATATCTAAATATCTCAGCTCTGGAAGGGTCTAGAGCCTCCATTTTTGCACTCAGATCTAAGTCCCATGGCCCTCTATCAGAATCCAGAGTTTCAAGAAAATCAAAATTTTGACCCGAAAAAAAAACGAAGGGGTACCACTGTCGTTTTTTTTCGGGTCAAAATTTTCATTTTCTCTGAAACTCTGGATTCTGATAGAGGGCCATGGGACTTAGATCTGAGTGCAAAAATGGAGGCTCAGACCTTTCAGAGCTGAGATATTGAGATTTCACGTAGCATTTATGCCATTGTAAATATCTCAATATCTCAGCTCTGTATGCCATTATAAATATCTAAATATCTCAGCTCTGGAAGGGTCTAGAGCCTCCATTTTTGCACTCAGATCTAAGTCCCATGGCCCTCTATCAGAATCCAGAGTTTCAAGAAAATCAAAATTTTGACCCTGAAAAAAAAACGTAAGGGGTACCACTGTCGTTTTTTTTTTTCGGGTCAAAATTTTGATTTTCTTGAAACTCTGGATTCCTATAGAGGGCCATGTGACTTAGATCTGAGTGCAAAAATGGAGGCTCTATACCTTCCAGAGCTGAGATATTGAGATTTCACGTAGCATTTATGCCATTGTAAATATCTCAATATCTCAGCTCTGTATGCCATTATAAATATCTAAATATCTCAGCTCTGGAAGGGTCTAGAGCCTCCATTTTTGCACTCAGATCTAAGTCCCATGGCCCTCTATCAGAATCCAGAGTTTCAAGAAAATCAAAATTTTGACCCGAAAAAAAAACGTACAGTGGTACCACTGTACGTTTTTTTTTCGGGTCAAAATTTTGATTTTCTTGAAACTCTGGATTCTGATAGAGGGCCATGTGACTTAGATCTGAGTGCAAAAATGGAGGCTCTAGACCTTCCAGAGCTGAGATATTGAGATTTCACGTAGCATTTATGCCATTGTAAATATCTCAATATCTCAGCTTGTATGCCATTATAAATATCTAATATCTCAGCTCTGGAAGGGTCTAGAGCCTCCATTTTTGCACTCAGATCTAAGTCCCATGGCCCTCTATCAGAATCCAGAGTTTCAAGAAAATCAAAATTTTGACCCGAAAAAAAACGACAGTGGTACCCCTTACGTTTTTTTTGGGTCAAAATTTTGATTTTCTTGAAACTCTGGATTCTGATAGAGGGCCATGGGACTTAGATCTGAGTGCAAAAATGGAGGCTCTAGACCTTCCAGAGCTGAGATATTGAGATTTCACGTAGCATTTATGCCATTGTAAATATCTCAATATCTCAGCTCTGTATGCCATTATAAATATCTAAATATCTCAGCTCTGGAAGGGTCTAGAGCCTCCATTTTTGCACTCAGATCTAAGTCCCATGGCTGCCTCTATTCAGAATCCAGAGTTTCAAGAAATCAAAATTTTGAATCTCAAAAAAAATCAAACGAGGTACCACCTGTCGCTTCTTTGGGTTAACTTTGATTTTCCCGAAACTCTGGATTCCGATAGAGGGCCATGGGACTAGATCTGAGTGCGGAAACCTGGAGGCCTCAGAGCTTCCAGTAGCTGAGATATTGAGACGCGATTTTCTCACGTAGCATTTATGCCATTGTAAATATCTCACACTCTAGCTCCTGTACGCCATTATAATAAAGTACTAATATACTCAGCTCTGGAAGGGTCTAGAGCCTCCATTTTTGCACTCAGATCTAAGCTCCCATGGCCCTCTATCAGACCCGAGAAGTTTCAAGAAAATCAAAACTTCTACCGCAAAAAAAACGAACAGTGGTACCCCTTACGTTTTCTTTTTCGGGTCAAAATTTTGATTTTCTTGAAACTCTGGATTCTGATAGAGGGCCATGGGACTTAGATCTGAGTGCAAAAATGGAGGCCTCTAGACACCTTCCAGAGCTGAGATATTGAGATCTCATCGTAGCATTTATGCCATTGTAAATATCTCAATATCTCAGCTCTGTATGCCATTATAAATATCTCAATATCTCAGCTCTGGAAGGGTCTAGAGCCTCCATTTTTGCACTCAGATCTAAGTCACATGGCCCTCTATCAGAATCCAGAGTTTCAAGAAAATCAAAATTTTGACCCGAAAAAAACGAAGGGGTACCACTGTCGTTTTTTTTTTTCGGGTCAAAATTTTGATTTTCTTGAAACTCTGGATTCTGATAGAGGGCCATGGGACTTAGATCTGAGTGCAAAAATGGAGGCTCTAGACCCTTCCAGAGCTGAGATATTGAGATCTCACGTAGCATTTATGCCATTGTAAATATCTCAATATCTCAGCTCTGTATGCCATTATAAATATCTAAATATCTCAGCTCTGGAAGGGTCTAGAGCCTCCATTTTTGCACTCAGATCTAAGTCCCATGGCCCTCTATCAGAATCCAGAGTTTCAAGAAAATCAAAATTTTGACCCGAAAAAAAAACGTAAGGGGTACCACTGTCGTTTTTTTTTCGGGTCAAAATTTTGATTTTCTTGAAACTCTGGATTCTGATAGAGGGCCATGGGACTTAGATCTGAGTGCAAAAATGGAGGCTCTAGACCCTTCCAGAGCTGAGATATTGAGATTTCACGTAGCATTTATGCCATTGTAAATATCTCAATATCTCAGCTCTGTATGCCATTATAAATATCTAAATATCTCAGCTCTGGAAGGGTCTAGAGCCTCCATTTTTGCACTCAGATCTAAGTCCCATGGCCCTCTATCAGAATCCAGAGTTTCAAGAAAATCAAAATTTTGACCCAAAAAAAAACGACAGTGGTACCCCTTACGTTTTTTTTTTCGGGTCAAAATTTTGATTTTCTTGAAACTCTGGATTCTGATAGAGGGCCATGGGACTTAGATCTGAGTGCAAAAATGGAGGCTCTAGACACCTTCCAGAGCTGAGATATTGAGATTTCACGTAGCATTTATGCCATTGTAAATATCTCAATATCTCAGCTCTGTATGCCATTATAAATATCTAAATATCTCAGCTCTGGAAGGGTCTAGAGCCTCCATTTTTGCACTCAGATCTAAGTCCCATGGCCCTCTATCAGAATCCAGAGTTTCAAGAAAATCAAAACTTCTGATCTCGAAAAAAAACGAAGTGGACCCCTTACGTTTTTTTTTCGGGTCAAAATTTTGATTTTCTTGAAACTCTGGATTCCTATAGAGGGCCATGGGACTTAGATCTGAGTGCAAAAATGGAGGCTCAATACCTTCCAGAGCTGAGATATTGAGATTTCACGTAGCATTTATGCCATTGTAAATATCTCAATATCTCAGCTCTGTATGCCATTATAAATATCTAAATATCTCAGCTCTGGAAGGGTCTAGAGCCTCCATTTTTGCACTCAGATCTAAGTCCCATGGCCCTCTATCAGAATCCAGAGTTTCAAGAAAATCAAAATTTTGACCCCGAAAAAAAAACGAAGGGGTACCACTGTCGTTTTTTTTTCGGGTCAAAATTTTGATTTTCTTGAAACTCTGGATTCTGATAGAGGGCCATGTGACTTAGATCTGAGTGCAAAAATGGAGGCTCTAGACCCTTCCAGAGCTGAGATATTGAGATTTCACGTAGCATTTATGCCATTGTAAATATCTCAATATCTCAGCTCTGTATGCCATTATAAATATCTAAATATCTCAGCTCTGGAAGGGTCTAGAGCCTCCATTTTTGCACTCAGATCTAAGTCCCATGGCCCTCTATCAGAATCCAGAGTTTCAAGAAAATCAAAATTTTGACCCGAAAAAAAAACGTAAGGGGTACCACTGTCGTTTTTTTTCGGGTCAAAATTTTGATTTTCTTGAAACTCTGGATTCTGATAGAGGGCCATGTGACTAGATCTGAGTGCAAAAATGGAGGCTCTAGACCCTTCCAGAGCTGAGATATTGAGATTTCACGTAGCATTTATGCCATTGTAAATATCTCAATATCTCAGCTTGTATGCCATTATAAATATCTAAATATCTCAGCTCTGGAAGGGTCTAGAGCCTCCATTTTTGCACTCAGATCTAAGTCCCATGGCCCTCTATCAGAATCCAGAGTTTCAAGAAAATCAAAATTTTGACCCGAAAAAAAAACGTAAGGGGTACCACTGTCGTTTTTTTTTCGGGTCAAAATTTTGATTTTCTTGAAACTCTGGATTCTGATAGAGGGCCATGGGACTTAGATCTGAGTGCAAAAATGGAGGCTCTAGACCCTTCCAGAGCTGAGATATTGAGATTTCACGTAGCATTTATGCCATTGTAAATATCTCAATATCTCAGCTCTGTATGCCATTATAAATATCTAAAATATCTCAGCTCTGGAAGGGTCTAGAGCCTCCATTTTTGCACTCAGATCTAAGTCCCATGGCCCTCTATCAGAATCCAGAGTTTCAAGAAAATCAAAAATTCCGACCCTCGAAAAAAAAAACGTAAGGGGTACCACTGTCGCTTTTTTTTTTTGGGTCAAAATTTTGATTTTCTTGAAACTCTGGATTCTGATAGAGGGCCATGGGACTTAGATCTGAGTGCAAAAATGGAGGCTCTAGACCCTTCCAGAGCTGAGATATTTAGATATTTATAATGGCATACAGAGCTGAGATATTGAGATATTTACAATGGCATAAATGCTACGTGAAATCTCAATATCTCAGCTCTGGAAGGGTCTAGAGCCTCCATTTTTGCACTCAGATCTAAAGTCACATGGCCCTCTATCAGAATCCAGAGTTTCAAGAAAATCAAAATTTTGACCCGAAAAAAAACGACAGGGGTACCACCTTACGTTTTTTTTTCGGGTCTAAAATTTTGATTTTCTTGAAACTCTGGATTCTGATAGAGGGCCATGGGACTTAGATCTGAGTGCAAAAATGGAGGCTCTAATACCTTCCAGAGCTGAGATATTGAGATTTCACGTAGCATTTATGCCATTGTAAATATCTCAATATCTCAGCTCTGTATGCCATTATAAATATCTAAATATCTCAGCTCTGGAAGGGTCTAGAGCCTCCATTTTTGCACTCAGATTTAAGTCCCATGGCCCTCTATCAGAATCCAGAGTTTCAAGAAAATCAAAATTTCTACCCGAAAAAAAAACGACAGTGGTACCACTGTCGTTTTTTTTTTCGGGTCAAAATTTTGATTTTCTTGAAACTCTGGATTCTGATAGAGGGCCATGGGACTTAGATCTGAGTGCAAAAATGGAGGCTCTAGACCCTTCCAGAGCTGAGATATTTAGATATTTATAATGGCATACAGAGCTGAGATATTGAGATATTTACAATGGCATAAATGCTACGTGAAATCTCAATATCTCAGCTCTGGAAGGGTCTAGAGCCTCCATTTTTGCACTCAGATCTAAGTCACATGGCCCTCTATCAGAATCCAGAGTTTCAAGAAAATCAAAATTTTGACCCGAAAAAAAAACGTAAGGGGTACCACTGTCGTTTTTTTTCGGGTCAAAATTTTGATTTTCTTGAAACTCTGGATTCTGATAGAGGGCCATGGGACTTAGATCTGAGTGCAAAAATGGAGGCTCTAGACCTTTCAGAGCTGAGATATTGAGATCTCACGTAGCATTTATGCCATTGTAAATATCTCAATATCTCAGCTCTGTATGCCATTATAAATATCTAAATACTCAGCTCTGGAAGGGTCTAGAGCCTCCATTTTTGCACTCAGATCTAAGTCCCATGGCCCTCTATCAGAATCCAGAGTTTCAAGAAAATCGAAAATTTTGACCCGAAAAAAACGTAAGGGTACCACTGTCGTTTTTTTTTTCGGGTCAAAATTTTGATTTTCTTGAAACTCTGGATTCTGATAGAGGGCCATGGGACTTAGATCTGAGTGCAAAAAATGGAGGCTCTAGACCTTCCAGAGCTGAGATATTGAGATCTCACGTAGCATTTATGCCATCTGTAATATCTCTACACCTCAAACCCTATGCCATTTATAAATATATCAGATTAGTCTGGAAGTAGTTAATAAGCTCTTTATTTGACTACACCATGCCTCTATCAGAATCCAGAGTTTCAAGAAATCAAATTCCCACCTCGAAAAAAAACGACAGTGGGACCCCTTACGTTTTTTTTTCGGGTTAAAATTTTGATTTTCTTGAAACTCTGGATTCCTATAGAGGGCCATGTGACTTAGATCTGAGTGCAAAAATGGAGGCTCTAGCACCTTCCAGAGCTGAGATATTGAGATTTCATGTAGCATTTATGCCATTGTAAATATCTCAACATCTCAGCTCTGTATGCCATTATAAATATCTAAAAATATCTCAGCTCTGGAAGGGTCTAGAGCCTCCATTTTTGCACTCAGATCTAAGTCCCATGGCCCTCTATCAGAATCCAGAGTTTCAAGAAAATCAAAATTTTGACCCGAAAAAAAAAACGTACAGGGTACCACTGTACGTTTTTTTTTTCGGGTCAAAATTTTGATTTTCTTGAAACTCTGGATTCTGATAGAGGGCCATGGGACTTAGATCTGAGTGCAAAAATGGAGGCTCAGACCTTCCAGAGCTGAGATATTGAGATTTCACGTAGCATTTATGCCATTGTAAATATCTCAATATCTCAGCTCTGTATGCCATTATAAATATCTAAATATCTCAGCTCTGGAAGGGTCTAGAGCCTCCATTTTTGCACTCAGATCTAAGTCCCATGGCCCTCTATCAGAATCCAGTTTCAAGAAAATCAAAATTCTGACCCTGAAAAAAAACGACAGTGGTACCCCTTACGTTTTTTTTTTGGGTCAAAATTTTGATTTCTTGAAACTCTGGATTCTGATAGAGGGCCATGGGACTTAGATCTGAGTGCAAAAATGGAGGCTCTAGACCCTTCCAGAGCTGAGATATTTAGATATTTATAATGGCATACAGAGCTGAGATATTGAGATATTTACAATGGCATAAATGCTACGTGAAATCTCAATATCTCAGCTCTGGAAGGGTCTAGAGCCTCCATTTTTGCACTCAGATCTAAGTCACATGGCCCTCTATCAGAATCCAGAGTTTCAAGAAAATCAAACTTTCGACCTCGAAAAAAAACGTACAGTGGTACCACTGTACGTTTTTTTTTTTGGGTCAAAATTTTGATTTTCTTGAAACTCTGGATTCTGATAGAGGGCCATGTGACTTAGATCTGAGTGCAAAAATGGAGGCTCTAGACCCTTCCAGAGCTGAGATATTGAGATTTCACGTAGCATTTATGCCATCTAAAATATCTCAATATCTCAGCTCTGTATGCCATTATAAATATCTAAATATCTCAGCTCTGGAAGGGTCTAGAGCCTCCATTTTTGCACTCAGATCTAAGTCCCATGGCCCTCTATCAGAATCCAGAGTTTCAAGAAAATCAAAAATTTTGACCTCGAAAAAAAAACGACAGTGGTACCCCTTACGTTTTTTTTTCGGGTCAAAATTTTGATTTTCTTGAAACTCTGGATTCTGATAGAGGGCCATGTGACTTAGATCTGAGTGCAAAAATGGAGGCTCTAGACCCTTCCAGAGCTGAGATATTGAGATTTCACGTAGCATTTATGCCATTGTAAATATCTCAATATTCTCAGCTCTGTATGCCATTATAAATATCTCAATATCTCAGCTCTGGAAGGGTCTAGAGCCTCCATTTTTGCACTCAGATCTAAGTCCCATGGCCCTCTATCAGAATCCAGAGTTTCAAGAAAATCAAAACTTCACCCCAAAAAAAACGACAGTGGTACCCCTTACGTTTTTTTTTGGGTCAAAATTTTGATTTTCTTGAAACTTGGATTCCTGATAGAGGGCCATGTGACTTAGATCTGAGTGCAAAAATGAGGCTCTAGACCCTTCCAGAGCTGAGATATTGAGATTTCACGTAGCATTTATGCCATTGTAAATATCTCAATATCTCAGCTCTGTATGCCATTATAAATATCTCAATATCTCAGCTCTGGAAGGGTCTAGAGCCTCCATTTTTGCACTCAGATCTAAGTCCCATGGCCCTCTATCAGAATCCAGAGTTTCAAGAAAATCAAAATTTTGACCCAAAAAAAAAACGTAAGGGGTACCACTGTCGTTTTTTTTTTCGGGTCAAAATTTTGATTTTCTTGAAACTCTGGATTCTGATAGAGGGCCATGTGACTTAGATCTGAGTGCAAAAATGGAGGCTCTAGACCTTCAGAGCTGAGATATTGAGATTTCACGTAGCATTTATGCCATTGTAAATATCTCAATATCTCAGCTCTGTATGCCATTATAAATATCTAAATATCTCAGCTCTGGAAGGGTCTAGAGCCTCCATTTTTGCACTCAGATCTAAGTCCCATGGCCCTCTATCAGAATCCAGAGTTTCAAGAAATCAAAATTTCGACCTCGAAAAAAAAACGAAGGGGTACCACTGTCGTTTTTTTTCGGGTCAAAATTTTGATTTTCTTGAAACTCTGGATTCTGATAGAGGGCCATGGGACTTAGATCTGAGTGCAAAAATGGAGGCTCTAGACCCTTCCAGAGCTGAGATATTTAGATATTTATAATGGCATAGATAGCTGAGATATTGAGATATTTACAATGGCATAAATGCTACGTGAAATCTCAATATCTCAGCTCTGGAAGGGTCTAGAGCCTCCATTTTTGCACTCAGATCTAAGTCCCATGGCCCTCTATCAGAATCCAGAGTTTCAAGAAAATCAAAAATTTTGACCCGAAAAAAAACGACAGTAAGGTACCCCTGTACGTTTTTTTTTCGGGTCAAAATTTTGATTTTCTTGAAACTCTGGATTCTGATAGAGGGCCATGTGACTTAGATCTGAGTGCAAAAATGGAGGCTCTAGACCTTTCAGAGCTGAGATATTGAGATTTCACGTAGCATTTATGCCATTGTAAATATCTCAATATCTCAGCTCTGTATGCCATTATAAATATCTCAAATATCTCAGCTCTGGAAGGGTCTAGAGCCTCCATTTTTGCACTCAGATCTAAGTCACATGGCCCTCTATCAGAATCCAGAGTTTCAAGAAAATCAAAATTTTGATCCCGAAAAAAAAATCAAGGGGTACCACTGTCGTTTTTTTTTTGGGTCAAAATTTTGATTTTCTTGAAACTCTGGATTCTGATAGAGGGCCATGGGACTTAGATCTGAGTGCAAAAATGGAGGCTCTAGACCCTTCCAGAGCTGAGATATTTAGATATTTATAATGGCATACAGAGCTGAGATATTGAGATATTTACAATGGCATAAATGCTACGTGAAATCTCAATATCTCAGCTCTGGAAGGGTCTAGAGCCTCCATTTTTGCACTCAGATCTAAGTCCACATGGCCCTCTATCAGAATCCAGAGTTTCAAGAAAATCAAAACTTTGACCCTGCAAAAATAAACGACAGTGGTACCACTGTACGTTTTTTTTTCGGGTCAAAATTTTGATTTTCTTGAAACTCTGGATTCTGATAGAGGGCCATGTGACTTAGATCTGAGTGCAAAAATGGAGGCTCTAGACCCTTCCAGAGCTGAGATATTGAGATTTCACGTAGCATTTATGCCATTGTAAATATCTCAATATCTCAGCTCTGTATGCCATTATAAATATCTAAATATCTCAGCTCTGGAAGGGTCTAGAGCCTCCATTTTTGCACTCAGATCTAAGTCCCATGGCCCTCTATCAGAATCCAGAGTTTCAAGAAAATCAAAATTTTGACCCGAAAAAAAACGAAGGGGTACCACTGTCGTTTTTTTTTCGGGTCAAAATTTTGATTTTCTCTGAAACTCTGGATTCTGATAGAGGGCCATGTGACTTAGATCTGAGTGCAAAAATGGAGGCTCTAGACCTTCCAGAGCTGAGATATTGAGATTTCACGTAGCATTTATGCCATTGTAAATATCTCAATATCTCAGCTCTGTATGCCATTATAAATATCTAAATATCTCAGCTCTGGAAGGGTCTAGAGCCTCCATTTTTGCACTCAGATCTAAGTCCCATGGCCCTCTATCAGAATCCAGAGTTTCAAGAAAATCAAAATTTTGACCCGAAAAAAAATCGTAAGGGGTACCACTGTCGTTTTTTTTTCGGGTCAAAATTTTGATTTTCTTGAAACTCTGGATTCTGATAGAGGGCCATGGGACTTAGATCTGAGTGCAAAAATGGAGGCTCAATACCTTCCAGAGCTGAGATATTGAGATTTCACGTAGCATTTATGCCATTGTAAATATCTCAATATCTCAGCTCTGTATGCCATTATAAATATCTAAATATCTCAGCTCTGGAAGGGTCTAGAGCCTCCATTTTTGCACTCAGATCTAAGTCCCATGGCCCTCTATCAGAATCCAGAGTTTCAAGAAAATCAAAATTTCCGACCCGAAAAAAAACGACAGTGGTACCACTGTACGTTTTTTTTCGGGTCAAAATTTTGATTTTCTTGAAACTCTGGATTCTGATAGAGGGCCATGTGACTTAGATCTGAGTGCAAAATGGAGGCTCTAGACCTTCAGAGCTGAGATATTGAGATTTCACGTAGCATTTATGCCATTGTAAATATCTCAATATCTCAGCTCTGTATGCCATTATAAATATCTAAATATCTCAGCTCTGGAAGGGTCTAGAGCCTCCATTTTTGCACTCAGATCTAAGTCCCATGGCCCTCTATCAGAATCCAGAGTTTCAAGAAAATCAAAAATTTTGACCCGAAAAAAAACGTACAGGGGTACCACTGTACGTTTTTTTTTTGGGTCAAAATTTTGATTTTCTTGAAACTCTGGATTCTGATAGAGGGCCATGGGACTTAGATCTGAGTGCAAAAATGGAGGCTCTAGACCCTTCCAGAGCTGAGATATTTAGATATTTATAATGCATACAGAGCTGAGATATTGAGATATTTACAATGGCATAAATGCTACGTGAAATCTCAATATCTCAGCTCTGGAAGGGTCTAGAGCCTCCATTTTTGCACTCAGATCTAAGTCCCATGGCCCTCTATCAGAATCCAGAGTTTCAAGAAAATCAAAATTTTGACCTCGAAAAAAAACGACAGTGGTACCACTGTACGTTTTTTTTTTTCGGGTCAAAATTTTGATTTTCTTGAAACTCTGGATTCTGATAGAGGGCCATGGGACTTAGATCTGAGTGCAAAAATGGAGGCTCTAGACCCTTCCAGAGCTGAGATATTGAGATTTCACGTAGCATTTATGCCATTGTAAAATATCTCAATATCTCAAGCTCTGTATGCCATTATAAATATCTCAAATATCTCAGCTCTGGAAGGGTCTAGAGCCTCCATTTTTGCACTCAGATCTAAGTCCCATGGCCCTCTATCAGAATCCAGAGTTTCAAGAAAATTAAAATTTTGAACCCGAAAAAAATCGACAGTGGTACCCCTTACGTTTTTTTTTCGGGTCAAAATTTTGATTTTCTTGAAACTCTGGATTCTGCATAGAGGGCCATGTGACTTAGATCTGAGTGCAAAAATGGAGGCTCTAATACCTTCCAGAGCTGAGATATTGAGATTTCACGTAGCATTTATGCCATTGTAAATATCTCAATATCTCAGCTCTGTATGCCATTATAAATATCTCAATATCTCAGCTCTGGAAGGGTCTAGAGCCTCCATTTTTGCACTCAGATCTAAGTCCCATGGCCCTCTATCAGAATCCAGAGTTTCAAGAAAATCAAAATTTTGACCCGAAAAAAAAACGACAGTGGTACCCCTTACGTTTTTTTTTTTCGGGTCAAAATTTTGATTTTCTTGAAACTCTGGATTCTGATAGAGGGCCATGGGACTTAGATCTGAGTGCAAAAATGGAGGCTCTAGACCCTTCCAGAGCTGAGATATTTAGATATTTATAATGGCATACAGAGCTGAGATATTGAGATATTTACAATGGCATAAATGCTACGTGAAATCTCAATATCTCAGCTCTGGAAGGGTCTAGAGCCTCCATTTTTGCACTCAGATCTAAGTCACATGGCCCTCTATCAGAATCCAGAGTTTCAAGAAAATCAAAATTTTGACCCGAAAAAAAAAACGACAGTGGTACCCTTACGTTTTTTTTTCGGGTCAAAATTTTGATTTTCTTGAAACTCTGGATTCTGATAGAGGGCCATGTGACTAAGATCTGAGTGCAAAAATGGAGGCTCTAGACCTTCCAGAGCTGAGATATTGAGATTTCACGTAGCATTTATGCCATTGTAAATATCTCAATATCTCAGCTCTGTATGCCATTATAAATATCTAAATATCTCAGCTCTGGAAGGGTCTAGAGCCTCCATTTTTGCACTCAGATCTAAGTCCCATGGCCCTCTATCGGAATCCAGAGTTTCAGAGAAAATCTAAATTTTGACCCCGAAAAAACAGACAAGTGGTACCCCTTACGTTTTTTTTTTCGGGGTCAAAATTTTGATTTTCTTGAAACTCTGGATTCTGATAGAGGGCCATGGGACTTAGATCTGAGTGCAAAAATGGAGGCTCTAGACCCTTCCAGAGCTGAGATATTGAGATATTTATAATGGCATACAGAGCTGAGATATTGAGATATTTACAATGGCATAAATGCTACGTGAAATCTCAATATTCTCAGCTCTGGGAAGGGTCTAGAGCCTCCATTTTTGCACTCAAATCTAAGTCCCATGGCCCTCTATCAGAATCCAGAGTTTTCAAGAAAATCAAAACTATGACCCGAAAAAAAAAAACGACAGTGGTAGCCACTGTTCGTTTTTTTTTCGGGTCAAAATTTTGATTTTCTTGAAACTCTGGATTCTATAGAGGGCCATGGGACTTAGATCTGAGTGCAGAGTGAAGGCTCAAGACTTCCAGAGCTGAGATATTGAGATATCCAGCATTTATGCCAGGAGCTGAGATATCTGAGACATCTACAGCTGCATGTATGCCACTGTGAATATCTCAATATCTCAGCTCTGGAAGGGTCTAGAGCCTCCATTTTTGCACTCAGATCTAAGTCCCATGGCCCTCTATCAGAGTCCAGGTTTCAAGAAATCAAACTCTGATCTCGAAATAAAAACGACAGTGGTACCCCTTACGTTTTTTTCGGGTCAAAATTTCGATTTTCTTGAAACTCCGGATTCTGATAGAGGGCCATGGGACTTAGATCTGAGTGCAAAAATGGAGGCTCTAGACCCTTCCAGAGCTGAGATATTGAGATATTCACAGTGGCATTTATGACACATCGTAGATATTTAGATATCTCAGCAATGGCATGTATGCCACTGTGAATCTCTAAACATCTTCAGCTCTGGAAGGGTCTAGAGCCTCCATTTTTGCACTCAGATCTAAGTCCCATGGCCCTCTATCAGAATCCGGATAGTTTCAAGAAAATCAAAATTTTGACCCGAAAAAAAACTGACAGTGGTACCCCTGTACGCTCTTTTTTCCGGGTCAAAATTTTGATTTTCTTGAAATTTCTTGGATTCTGCATAGAGGGTAACCATGGGACTTAGATCTGTGTGCAAAAATGGAGGCTCTAGACCCTTCGCAGCAGCCGAGACATTGCCAGATCTCACGTAGCATTTATGCCATTGTAAATATCTTAATATCTCAAAATAGCTCCTGTATGCCATTATAAATATCTCAATATCTCAGCTCTGGAAGGGCTCTAGAGCCTCCATTTTTGCAC
>JAQIUQ010006221.1:0-10484 GCA_030378365.1 Hybognathus amarus
AGGACTTTTGCAGTTCCTAGAACCTAATGTTCCTATAACCCTTTTTTTCTAAATATTCCGACCGGACTAAATTGGGGATTTTTAGTTCCTCAGACCGTAGTTCCTATAACTCTTTCAGTACCTGAGTCTAGAGCGAGGACTTTTTTAGTTCCCTTTCCCTAGGCCTACGTTGATTGGTTCAAATTATAGTCATGCCCACTGTCAACACGGAACTTGTAGCGTGCTGTCTGCCATACGCTGTGTGTTTTTGCAAAACATTACAATGAGGATTAAGACAAACATAACGCATTCAACCAGCTAATTGCTAATGCTAGCTAAACTTACCCGTCGTTTTGTTTGCCTCCTGCGTCTCTGCTCTTTTATCTTCTTCCATCATATTACTTAATCATGTCATACTACGCTGGAGCCTTCCGTCTTCTGTGTTTCTCTGTGCAAATCTCAAGCATAATCATTAAACGCCGCGTTCGTTCATGCTGGTTTGTTGTTGTTGTATGTGGCCGCGCTACGTCTAGTGATGACGCTATAAAGACCGTCGCCGTGCTTGCGTTACCCCTCCTACCAGTTCCTATGGCCACTTGGCCAGTGCCGAACGCACAGCAGCAAAACCAAGTTTGGGGGAGAGTAGTTCTTAGAACTGTTTAGAAGTGGACAGTTTCTCATAACTAAGTTCCTGTAACTACTTGGTCGGAAAGCGGCTTATGTTTCTGCTGCAATGTTTTAAGTTTTCATTATTTTATTCAATTTAATTTCAGTATTGTGATTAATTAATTAATTTAACTACATTTCACTTGAATTAATCTGCTACCAATTCGCTCTGAATGATCCACGGCACAGCTGTAGATTACACAAAAACGCGCCTCTTAGTGGCAAAAGGCAGCAAATACACCTCAAATTTTACCGCCGCGCAGTTAAACCACATTCTGGTTGTCTACCTACTGTATATGACCTACCTCAACCCCGTCCCTAAACCTTCCCGTCACTGGGGTTAAAACTAGTTTATGGGTTGCTTCCTTTACCATCCTAGGGAAAAAATATCGCTCCCCAGATGTAGATCTACATTTTGCTTCGTTTCACTCAGACATTTAACGGCACGTACATACACGCAGAATCTCTCGGACACTAATTGCGTAGACATACACGCATACACACGGATACACACGGATGGCTCAAAATGCGTATAGATAACACGCCACTTGACTTGAAAATGGCGTGTATGTTTACGCAAAACTCATGATGTCATGTTGCTTTTGGGGTATGTGTGTATTTCAAGCCATAAAGTACATGTTAAAACTCTTTTCCGTATATATACACACCGTGAGCTTAGAATTACAGTTCTGTCTCCATTTTGGATAGTTGGATGTTGTGTGAATGGATATGTATGGATCAAAATCCCGCCAAATGTATTGCGGCCACGGATCAAAAAATAATAAGCGTGATTTAAAAATGTAAAAACACATGTAAAAATATATTGCACAAACTGAAAAATATCATGCAAAATTATCAGAAGAGCAAAGAACGTGGTCACGGATCAAAATATAATAAGCGTGAACCAAAAAATAACAAGCATGATTAAAAACTAAACATATAAAAAATATATTTTGCTCAAAACTTAAATTTGTGTTCATGTTTTTCGTGCTTCTTTCCGTGTTCTGCGCTTGTTCTTCCAAATGTTGCAGTTCGAGTTTCATGTAAATTAGGGCTGGCTTAAGCGTCACCATTGGTCCATAGTTCTAGATTGACAGCTCCTCCTCTAGCCAATCAAATCGAAGAGGGGAGTGGACGTCACTCCAATGCGACTCATGACGCTACTGATGTTCACTTGTAGAGGTGCAGTTGAAGATAACCAACAGTTCAGCAGACAGCAGGCAAAAGTCTTTCCGTGGCAGGACACCATTAAACTATATGTGTGCCTGCAACTCGACCTGTTACTGCTACATATACGTCTACCTGGTGACACGTTATTATAGTCATCCTAACGACGACGAACTGTCAAAGTTGTACCTGTCCGGTGATCCATCATAATTGCTGGCCTTACTTCTGGAGCTTCGATCTTCTTTGAGCCACACAACAGTTTCATCAAAGAATTCCCGATTTGAACGAGAAGTTTGAATTAATGACTCATTCATAAAGACAACAACTTGTAACCACCTACAGGCCGTTTTACTTTCATATTTAATTTACCGGTATAACATGATCGGGCAATGTCGGTCCTGTGTGCAGGGTTTAGCTCCTCCAACCCTAATCAAACACACCAGAAGCAGCTAATCATCTTTAGGATTATTAATACTCTGACGTTAAACTCTGCTGGACAGCCGCACTCCAGAATAATTTTCATGTTGTATTAAAAATGTAAGTTATATATAAAACATTAATCCTAAAGTAATATGCAAATATGTAGCTATGTAAATAAACACAATAAGTAATAAATCACTGCATATCAAATCCACCAGGTTTCTGTAATCTTCTCTGTAGCCTACTATCATTTCATTAATATTTTGTCAAATGGTATCTAACTTAGTCTTAGAATTAATTTACCAGGCTATCTATATGATAGCTTTTGAGGGTGGCATAGCCTATGTAACGATCGCCAGATTATGGCTGTGCATTATTATTATTATTATTACAAAGGCTACATGTTCATTTTAAATGTTAGTTGTTGTTGATGATGTTCTTTGTTTTACATACTATGAGATGTACACAAATGCCTTGTATTTGCCTTGTAGCCTACTTTTTGCTCCTTGTCTGTAATGTAACTAAATAAAATGTAGTATATAAAATATAGTTATAAAGGTATACAGTATATATAAAGGTAGGCTGCGTGTAGCGTTGACAGATTAAAGTCCTACGGTTACAATGGCCGTTTTAAACTTAATTTTTGCAAAGAAATGTACAATGTTTCAAAAATGCAGGATGTTTCACTTAGAGCTGCCTTAACATATTAACGTTATGAGCCAAGTAATATTGTTTAACACCAATTACCAGTGTGCACATAAAATTCTCATGTAGCCTAGGCTATCTCAAACAAGAGGAATTTAATTATTTGTATGTGTCCAGAGTTCAGATAACTTTACGTCCTTCCCCTTTATGAGTGAATCCATGGAGAGAATCAGTAGCGTGAGTCGCATTGAAGTGACGTCAACTCTCCTCTTCGATTGATTGGCTAGAGGAGGAGCTGTCAATCTAGAACTATGGACCAATGGTGACGCTTAAGCCAGCCCTAATTTACATGAAACTCGAACTGCAACATTTGGAAGAACAAGCGCAGAACACGGAAAGAAGAGCGAAAAACATGAACATAAATTTAAGTTTTGTGCAAAATATTTTTTTATGTGTTTAAAGTTTTTATTCATGCTTGTTATTTTTTGATTCATGCTTATTATATTTTGATCCTTGACCACGTTCTTGCTTTTCTGATATTTTTGTATTATTTTTTGCAGTTTGTGCAATATATTATTACATGTGTTTTTACATTTTTGAATCACGCTTATTATTTTTTGATCAGTGGCCGCAATACATTTGGCGGGATTTTGATCCCATGATATGGGGCTCATGAACAGTAACCATGTGAATTCGGCCAAACTGTTTTGCTACAATCAAAACGAGGAGGGTGAAACTAGAATTATTATTCAGTAATAGTCCCACTCACTTTAAAGCCAGAGGAGAAGGATTTTGCGTCCTCCCTTGAACTTCTATTGATATACAGTATGTATTGTCTCTTATATTTAAGATAGTACTGCCGCAAAACCCCTTTAAAACTCAGGTGGTCAGATAGCAGTATGTCTGTGTATACCTTAGACTACAGTACTACTGCTACTTTTATGTCTTAAACAAGGGATTCTATATTAGTATGGAATAGTTGTCAACCCTTACCAGCAGCACCTATGTTCACTCACTGTGCTTTGCTGCAAAGTGTTACAGTTTTTGGACAAAAAAAAGTTAAAAACTGTACAGAATATTAAAATATACAATCTGACACAACACTCTTTACAGAATTGTCTGGTGCATTGTGACAATGGTGCTTTTACAGCTGTGGTTGGGGACTTTGGGCTGGCAGAGAAAATCCCTGATTATAGGTCAGTGCATACCTTATCTTACATATAACAGAAATAATACAGATTTATGACACACATTTAACCTGGAAATACAAGCAAATGTATTACACATATTAGTAAGAATATATATTCAGAATGTTATTCCAAACATAACTCAAATCCTGATTGAAGACATACATGAAATGTTTTTGCTTGTCTACAGTGATGGTGTTGAAAAGCAGCCTTTGGCAGTTGTGGGCTCCCCCTATTGGATGGCTCCAGAAATGTTAAGAGGAGAGCTGTACAATAAGAAGGTATCCTGTATTTGAAAACTAACAAATCAATATTCAATTCTGCTCATGTGCTTGTGTAGCTCATTCATGTCATGTTCATACCATAGGCGGATGTCTTTTCATATGGAATAATCCTTTGTGAGATTATTGCTCGAATTGAGGCTGACCCAGATATCTCTCCCACGGACAGAGGTACATCAGTACAGCTGCACAACACCACATAAAACACAGAGTCAATCATAGAATCATAAGCTGGTTTATCATATATATATATATATATATATATATATATATATAGAGCCAGAGATTGTGTGAAAAATCACTTAATCACTTTTGCTAAATTTAAGTTTAGAGACAAAAATTTTGTTCAAAAACACAAACTTAAATCTTGTCTGAAAGTCTAGTCTATTAGAAAGTCTATTATTTAGGTAATGATGACAGAAATATTGATATTCTAAAATTGTATTGATTGTAAAATTGTATTCTATATCTGTAAACAAAACAAACTCAATGCCGAAATAATTACATTTATTTTGGCCTTATGTACCCTTACTCACATGTTTTTTTTTTTTTTATAAATATGATGTATGTGCATATGAATAACTAAAATGAATCAACATCTAATCTAAATCTGAGCATGACCACTAGAGCACTGCTTCTCTCTGTTGGTTAAGCAGCATGTTGCATTTTTCTACAAAATAGATTTTTTCATAGTTCATTTTATATTAGAAAGCAACACGTTGTTCATTATTGAAGTTACATATGTAACTCAAGTATGTTTGTGTGTATATTTGTGTTCTGTCTGAAGATGCTGCCTGATCAGTGTAATACATATGAAATAAAATGTTCTGTTTGACTGTAGGATTTTGGACTGGATGTGGAAGCCTTTGGGCATATGGTGGGAGACTGTCCGCCTCCATTCCTTCGCCTGGCTGTCAATTGCTGCAATGTAAGTGACGATTCCCAAACATAAAATAAAACTGAAAATTCAAAAACACATTGGACTATAGATCTGTATAAAATGATCTTGTTTTAATATGTTATTTTATGTCTATGGTAGATGAGTGCAGACAGTCGCCCTGCCTTTTCTGAAATAGTATTAACACTTGAGATGAGCAGGAGAAAGAGTGAAAAGTGAAGTTCCAGTCATCCTAGGTAAGTATGTTACAAATAACATGGGCACACAACATGGCCAGGAAATCAGTGCGCTAAATCAGTGTAATGATTTATTATTTATAATCATTAGTTAAATGAATGATTTGATTTTAAGCCCACTTAATTTTGTGTGTGGGGTCAGGTTTTAAAATATATATATATATATATATATATATATATATATATATATATATATATATATATTTTTTTTTTTTTTTTTTTTTTTAAAGAAATTAATACTTTTATTAATCAAGGGTGCATTAAAGAAGCACTATGCAATTTTTACCTTAAAGCTACACCATGTAACTCTTTAAGTTTATTCTTAGCTAAAAACACTCTTTCAAAAATATATGTGCTCATTAATGTATATTTACTTCGTTCAAGTAATAAAGTATTTTCGTGAGTGTATAATATGTCATTGAAAAAACATACTGGTAAGGGGTTCTAATGTTCGATCGCCATGTTGCCCCTCCATCTTGAAAGTACATTAGCACAAAAAGGGACATATCCCGTTAATTCAGAGCTTCGCCTTTCGCGTTTGCGTTTGAGTTAACACTCATGGATGAGGTCGAACTGGAAGCCATGTTAATCTTGGACTACATTGGCCACCGTAGGAGTTAAAACGAAATCGGAATTGAGAGGAACAGAAACTAATATTCACTGGATGGTCATATACCTTTTCACCACTAGATGGGGTAAAAATCACACAGTGTAGCTTTAACTGAAGTAGCTTCGGAGTTATTGCAATGGTGACATGACGGGCGTTTTAATAAAATATATATAAATCAAAAATATTAAGTTGGACTGTTTTTAACATTCAAAATAAGAAATGTTTTCTTAAGCCTCAAATAATACAATAATTTCTAAAGTACTGTATTATGTGACACTGAAGACTGGTTATTTTTAATTGTAATAATAGTTAAAAAAATATATTTTTGAACAAATGAAACTCAAAATAAAAACTCTTGGCAACCCCAGACTTTTTGAATATGCAAATTTAATATATTGTTTTTTTTTGTTTTTTTTTTTTTAAGTTGAATTTACTGGTTTAAACTTGAACTCTTTTTACAACCCTTTCTTTACCACTCTTAAAGAAATAATGTCATTGTTGTGGTTTCCTCAGAACCCATCGCCGTTGACGTCAGCCCGGTATAGGAGAAGAAGCTCACCATGCTATCCCGGTGACCAGCGCCTGTCACGTAGTCAGTCCAGACGTACTGCCCCCTGCCCACATCACCATGTTTAGGCACTCCTGCTCGGGGTCAACCCATTCTCTCTTCGCCCAAGACCTCGAACGGTGGTCGCATCAAGCTGTTCGACACCCCTAGCAAATCTGTCATCTCTCTTACCTTTACCCTTCCACCACCTCCAGACCCTTGTGCCTCCCCACCACTGAACGGGAGTCCGGGGCTCCGAGGACCCCCTCGAAGGTGTCGGTCCCTGCCGTGCACCCCTGATCTGGGTCGACAGCTACCCTTCCGGGACCAAGAAGGCCGGAAAGAGGAAGAGGATGAGAGAAATGAAGAAGCGGGAGATGGAATTAAAGAGAAGGAGGCGGAAGGACGGCAAGATGATGTGGAGGACTCCGGCCTGGTTCTGGACTTAGATATGGTGTCTTTAGAACGGGTAGAGGAGGAGGAGGAAGAGGTGGAGAAGGAGGGCCTGAACCTCACAGAGCCCATGGACTGTAGTAGTTCGCCTGACACAGCAGAAGGAAACGTGTCAGGGAAGCGGCTTATTAGTGGTTCTTCTTATCCCGTCCTTAAAATCGAATGGTTGGGCTACGCCCATCTCAAATGGACCAACGTTATTACCTCCCCTTCCCCGATTGGACAACAACAACGGACTGCTGAGGCCTGGGCGGCCGTCTGCATGGGCTAGACTCAAAGGATACCGAGGCCCGCCCCGGAGGCTTTACCGCCTACTAATGAACAAGACGATGTCATGTCATGTCCGGCCTGTTGTCTGGCGGGGTTCAGCTTCCTTTCCTTGTGCCTGCGTGGACCACCTCCCTTCGCACCGTGGACCTCCACGAAGACCTTACAGGAACTTCAACAGAGGGGAAGCGTCTGCAGCCACAGCAAAGGGACTGCTCTGTCGGGGAGCAACGGGTCTTGCTCTATCCGCTGCAACCTGTGAGCCAGGGTTACCTCTGCCAGAGGCCCAGACATAAAGATAACCACTGCAACATCTCAGAAACTGCTCAATATTTACAACGTAAACAGAGTCGGGGACGCATCAGACGTGTCAGTATGGTTATCTTACTGGATGCAGTGTGGGATGAACCATTGATATAGAGGTATAGTTCACCCAAAAATGAAAACTCATCACTTGTACGACTTTCTGTATTCTGTGGAACAGAATCAGGTCCAAGTCTTTTGACGTGTGGGTGAGTAAATTATTTTCTAGGGCTACACAGTATATCAAAATAAATTACATTTTGCGATATGGCTTAGTGTGATTGTCAAATTGTGCAGGCTGCAATTTCTTTAAATAAATATTATATGCACTTCCAGTTTCAGCGGATTGCATTTAAATGAATACAGTGCCATGCTTTTCTCTGAAAAGGGCAGTGCATATATTTATTTGCTGGCAACTTGTCAAAGTAAAAGCTTGATGGTTTAAATTTGGAAATAAAGTAACTTAGAGGCAAATATTAGTATAATAATTTGATGGTTTTATGATAAATTAAAATTTTATTTTACAGTACAATTATTATTATTAGTAATTAATTACAATTATTAGTATTATTACCTTATATTATTTAATAATAATCACAATAAACAAAACAGCACAAAAACTATGGGAATGTGGCCTATGAAAATTTAAGTAGATAGAGATGAGTTCACTTTATAGTTATTGTCTGATATAGGTTTGAGTAAGTTAAAACTTAACTTTAACTAATTAAAGTTAAAAAATTATCTAAGTTTTCCCAAATTGTTAAGCTCTTAAAAGAATGGTTCACACTAGTTAATCTTTATATATATATATATATATATATATATATATATATATATATATATATGTGTGTATATATGCATGTGTATATATATACATATATGTATATATATATATGCATGTGTATATATATATATATATATATATATATATATATATATATACATACATATATATATATATATATATATATATATATATATATATATATATATATATATGTGTGTGTGTGTGTATATATATATATATATATATATATATATATATATATATATATAACCCTACAAAGTCACTCCATTCATTCTAAAATTACCTTTTTCCCAAATATAGTTATATTAGTCATCAGCAGAAAAATTCAAATTGCCATTTTCATTTTTGAGTGAACTACACCTTCAATGCATTAAATATACACAAGTTAAAAGTGAGAAATGAAAGGCATTCTGGTACCATAGTGCCAGTTCTTTATCATGTTTTTTTGTACTGTAATTCAGAATAACGTAATATCATCACTTTACAATACTGTCTGCTTTTTATTGTGTGCTCTTTTTGGCTCCATAAATGTTTGATTGACTCAAAGCCACTGTTAAAAAAAGTGTTATAAGGGTGACCTATGTGAAAATAGTGGCATGTCAAGCATTTTATGTGTATTATCTCATGTATTTATTTATTAGATAAGCATTCCTCAGAAGGACTGAGTGCTCTTCACTTTGCTGTGAGAGTGGACTAGGGTGTGTGACACTGAGTACTGATGTCAGACATTTGTTGATACAATTTTGTGATACACATGTATGTTTAGATGCAATGTATGCAGTAAATCGGTAATTCTGTAAAATGTACTGTTTAATAGGCTTTTTTTAATGAAAACTTCCATGTTTTGAGTTTTACACAAATGAAGAGTGTGTGTAGGAGTGCCTGTAGAGGATAGAAGGATACTTTTTATTTTATCTCCCCCTAGTAGTCAGGAGGACACACTCTTGTTAGATCACTGCTGCTGTTATTAAAAAAAATACATGTTCCTCTTATATGAGTGATGTTTGAGGGCATTTACCTTTTAAGACATTTTAAGTTTAATGCTAGTTCAGTTTTTTTTGTGATGTTCAAGGTATGGAATTGTATTAAAAAAGTAAAATAGCATCTTGCACAATATTTCTGATGTCACTGACATTTCTTACTCCTGACGGTTATATGACACACCCCAACATATGATCAACAAATCTGCTTTCTGTTTCATATTCAGTATGAAAAGATTTTGCATTACTTTTTTTTTAGTCGGTAATGTTGAAGTGCAGATTAGCCTAAAAAATGGGTTCACTGAATTTACTCATGCTTGTGAACGTACATCTGTTTGTTATGAGATGAGCATCAGGAAATCATACATCTGCGTGCTGAGGTATCTGTACAAAACAAGTGGTCTGTACATATTAATGCAGTGAGCAATCGGCCTAAAGCTGAAACTTCCCTTCAATCTTGGCCACTAGAAGCCGAAGTCTGTCTCAAGGCGTTTTGTCTTATTCGGATCTGAATTCAGATGATATGGAATGCAGTAAGTGCAGAAAGTTTATATTTCTTATAGTTTTGGCAAGTGAAATGTTAAAATAAAAGTACATTTTCTAGTACTAATCTGTGAAGTAACGTATTGGGCTGTTAAAGTCAGAAAGCTGATAATGAAATATCTGATTAATTTATCATTTTCCATGCACGCAACTAATATATGTGATATATACAGCACAAAGACATTCAGATACTTGCCTCCTTTATGTCGGTGATGAAGTGATGTTATAGCGGATGGGGCATTGATGGATTTGTAAAGCCCATGTTACTGTGTAAAGATTTGTTTCTTTCAAAGAGAGAAGCTCTTTCTCTGAAAACAAAGCACTTATCACTACAATTACTGTTATTAGTTCTGGGGAACTGCAGCTTTAATAAATGTCAATGAGTTGTTATTTATGAAAATGTCATGAAATCAAAAAAAACATTGAATGTAGAAACTGTCTTTTTTACTGTTAAACAGATTTGATATTAACAAATGGTTATAGCAATACGTAAC
>JAQIUQ010006223.1:0-78761 GCA_030378365.1 Hybognathus amarus
TGTGAATGTGTTGGTTCAGTTCATATTGTATCTCATTTTTTTTTTTTTTAGGTAGAAATTTAGATTTACTTGAAACTCTCAATTACTGATAAAGGGCCATGGGACTTAGATCTGAGTGCAAAAATGGAGGCTCTAGACCCTTCCAGAGCTGAGATATTTAGATATTTATAATGGCATACAGAGCTGAGATATTGAGATATTTTAGATGGCATAAATGCTACATGAAATCTCAATATCTCAGCTCTGGAAGGGTCTAGAGCCTCCATTTTTGCACTCAGATCTAAGTCCCATGGCCCTCTATCAGAATCCAGAGTTTCAAGAAAATCAAAATTTTGACCCAAAAAAAAAACGACAGTGGTACCCCTACGTTTTTTTTCGGGTCGAAAATTTTGATTTTCTTGAAACTCTGGATTCTGATAGAGGGCCATGGACTAGATCTGAGTGAAAATGAGGCTCTAGACCCTTGCAGAGCTGAGATATTGAGATATTTATGAGATATTTGTGACATACGGAGATATTTGAGGCCAATATAAATATCTCAATATCTCAGCTCTGAAGGTCTAGAGCCTCCATTTTGCACTCAGGTCTCAGTCCCATGGCCCTCTATCAGAATCCAGAGTTTCAAGAAACTTTTTTTTCGCACAAAAAAAAACAAAAAAAAAAAAACGACAGTGGTACCCCTTATGTTTTTTTTGTGGTCGAAAAAAAAAGTTTCTTGAAACTCTGGATTCTGATAGAGGGCCATGGGACTTAGACCTGAGTGCAAAAATGGAGGCTCTAGACCCTTCCAGAGCTGAGATATTGAGATATTTATGAGATATTTGTGAAATACTGAGATATTGAGCCATTATAAATATCTCAATATCTCAGCTCTGGAAGGTCTAGAGCCTCCATTTTGCACTCAGGTCTAAGTCCCATGGCCCTCTATCAGAATCCAGAGTTTTCAAGAAACTTTTTTTTTCGCACAAAAAAAAAAAACATAAAGGGTACCACTGTCGTTATTTTTTTTTTTTGCGAAAAAAAAGTTTCTTGAAACTCTGGATTCTGAATAGAGGGCCATGGGACTTAGACCTGAGTGCAAAAATGGAGGCTCTAGACCCTTCCAGAGCTGAGATATTGAGATATTTATGAGATATTTGTGACATACTGAGATATTGAGCCATTATAAATATCTCAATATCTCAGCTCTGGGAGGGTATAGAGCCTCCATTTTGCACTCAGATCTAAGTCCCATGGCCTCTGTCAGAATCCAGAGTTTCAAGAAACTTTTTTTTCGCACAAAAAAAACCGACAGTGGTACCCCTTATGTTTTTTTTTTTTTTGTGCGAAAAAAAAAAGTTTCTTGAAACTCTGGATTCTGATAGAGGGCCATGGGACTAAGACCTGAGTGCAAAAATGGAGGCTCTACAACTGTCCAGAGCTGAGATATTGAGATATTTATAATGGCTCAATATCTCAATATGTCACAAATATCTTATAAATATCTCAATATCTCAGCTCTGGAAGGGTCTAGAGCCTCCATTTTTGCACTCAGGCCTAAGTCCCATGGCCCTCTATCAGAATCCAGAGTTTCAAGAAACTTTTTTTTTGGCACAAAAAAAACATAAGGGGTACCACTGTCGTTATTTTTTTTTTTTGTGCGAAAAAAAAAGTTTCTTGAAACTCTGGATTCTGATAGAGGGCCATGGGACTTAGACCTGAGTGCAAAAATGGAGGCTCTAGACCCTTTCCAGAGCTGAGATATTGAGATATTTATGAGATAATTGTGACATACTGAGATATTGAGCCATTATAAATATCTCAATATCTCAGCTCTGGAAGGGTCTAGAGCCTCCATTTTGCACTCAGGTCTAAGTCCCATGGCCCTCTATCAGAATCCAGAGTTTCAAGAAACTTTTTTTTTTGGCACAAAAAAAAACATAAGGGGTACCACTGTCGTTATTTTTTTTTTTTTGTGCGAAAAAAAGTTTCTTGAAACTCTGGATTCTGATAGAGGGCCATGGGACTTAGACCTGAGTGCAAAAATGGAGGCTCTAGACCCTTCCAGAGCTGAGATATTGAGATATTTATAATGGCTCAATATCTCAGTACATCAGCAAATATCTCATAAATATCTCAATATCTCAGCTCTGGAAGGTTCTAGAGCCTCCATTTTGCACTCAGGTCTAAGTCCCATGGCCCTCTATCAGAATCCAGAGTTTCAAGAAACTTTTTTTTTTTTCAGTACAAAAAAAAAACATAAGGGGTACCACTGTCGTTTTTTTTTTGTGGTTTTTTTTGTGCGAAAAAAAAAGTTTCTTGAAACTCTGGATTCTGATAGAGGGCCATGGGACTTAGACCTGAGTGCAAAAATGGAGGCTCTAGACCCTTCCAGAGCTGAGATATTGAGATATTTATGAGATATTTGTGACGTACTGAGATATTGAGCCATTATAAATATCTCAATATCTCAGCTCTGGAAGGGTCTAGAGCCTCCATTTTGCACTCAGGTCTAAGTCCCATGGCCCTCTATCAGAATCCAGAGTTTCAAGAAACTTTTTTTTTTTTCGCACAAAAAAAAAAACATAAGGGGTACCACTGTCGTTATTTTTTTTTTTTTGTGCGAAAAAAAAAGTTTCTTGAAACTCTGGATTCTGATAGAGGGCCATGGGACTTAGACCTGAGTGCAAAAATGGAGGCTCTAGACCCTTCCAGAGCTGAGATATTGAGATATTTATGAGATATTTGTGACATACTGAGATATGTCAGCACATATCTCATAAATATCTCAATATCTCAGCTCTGGAAGGGTCTAGAGCCTCCATTTTTGCACTCAGGTCTAAGTCCCATGGCCCTCTCAGAATCCAGAGTTTCAAGAAACTTTTTTTCGCACAAAAAAAAAAAACGACAGTGGTACCCCTTATGTTTTTTTTTTTTTGTGCGAAAAAAAAAGTTTCTTGAAACTCTGGATTCTGATAGAGGGCCATGGGACTTAGACCTGAGTGCAAAAATGGAGGCTCTAGACCCTTCCAGAGCTGAGATATTGAGATATTTATAATGGCTCAATATCTCAATATGTCACAAATATCTCATAAATATCTCAATATCTCAGCTCTGGAAGGGTGTAGAGCAGGGGTCACCAAACTAAGGCCCGCGGGCCAACTCAGGCCCGCCAACCCCCTTTGATTGGCCCCCCAGCCCCTCTGCAACCCAAAATTTAAACCGGCCCTATGAGGCAATCCCCAAAAGTCATCATGGCCTATTTTTTTTTTAATTATTAAAATAATTTAAAATAATAACATGTCTGCATCTGGTATTTTGTTCATCATTTTCAGTTAAAAATTATATTTAGTTATAAAATTAACTGTATTTGCCAAATTCGATCACCCAACATGCTCGAGATCAAGCAGTGACAGACAACACACGCAAGGAACTGTCAGTGTTCAGGACAGCAAAATGTCTTACATTAAACGAAAAGTTGATAGAGAGTTTTCAAAGAACAGTGGACCAACAATTATTTTTTTGTTCAGAGTAAGGACCATGCAGTTTGTATTATTTGTAAAGAAAGTGTGGCGGTTTTCAAAGAATATAATCTGTGTCGTCACCACTAAACCCGCCACAAAGAGTATGCTAGCTTGCGAGGGCATCAAGAAAAGACCGGATTCTGAGGATGAAAGGCGTACTGGCTGCACAACAGTATGTATTCCTTCGCCAAACTCGGAATCAAGTGTTGATATAGTAGTGTGCATATAGTAGTGGAGATGGCTGTGCCAGGCTAGTAATCTCTACTACACAATTAGGCCTGTTGGTGGTCATTTTTGTCTTGGTCATAAAATTCTGTTATGTAGCTGACCCTGCCCCGGCCCCCCATCACAGTCAGGAACGGTAATTTGGCCCCCAAAGAAAAAAGTTTGGTGACCCCTGGTCTAGAGCCTCTATTTTTGCACTCAGGTCTAAGTCCCATGGCCCTCTATCAGAATCCAGAGTTTTCAAGAAACTTTTTTTCGCACAAAAAAAAAACAAAAAACGACAGTGGTACCCCTTATGTTTTTTTTTTTTTGTGCAAAAAAAAAAAGTTTCTTGAAACTCTGGATTCTGATAGAGGGCCATGGAACTTAGACCTGAGTGCAAAAATGGAGGCTCTAGACCCTTCCAGAGCTGAGATATTGAGATATTTATAATGGCTCAATATCTCAGTATGTCACAAATATCTCATAAATATCTCAATATCTCAGCTCTGGAAGGGTCTAGAGCCTCCATTTTGCACTCAGGTCTAAGTCCCATGGCCCTCTATCAGAATCCAGAGTTTCAAGAAACTTTTTTTCGCACAAAAAAAAAAATAACGACAGTGGTACCCCTTATGTTTTTTTTTGTGCGGAAAAAAAAAAGTTTCTTGAAACTCTGGATTCTGATAGAGGGCCATGGGACTTTAGACCTGAGTGCAAAAATGGAGGCTCTAGACCCTTCCAGAGCTGAGATATTGAGATATTTATAATGGCTCAATATCTCAATATGTCACAAATATCTCATAAATATCTCAATATCTCAATATCTCAGCTCTGGAAGGGTCTAGAGCCTCCATTTTTGCACTCAGGTCTAAGTCCCATGGCCCTCTATCAGAATCCAGAGTTTCAAGAAACTTGGTTTTTCGCACAAAAAAAAAAAACGACAGTGGTACCCCTTATGTTTTTTTTTGTGCGGAAAAAAATAAGTTTCTTGAAACTCTGGATTCTGAATAGAGGGCCATGGGACTTAGACCTGAGTGCAAAAATGAAGGCTCTAGACCCTTCCAGAGCTGAGATATTGAGATATTTATAATGGCTCAATATCTCAGTATGTCATAAATATCTCAGAAATATCTCAATATCTCAGCTCTGGAAGGGTCTCTAGAGCCTCCATTTTTGCACTCAGTCTTAGTCCCATGGCCCTCTATCGGAATCCAGAGTTTCAAGAGGATTGGAGAAACTTTTTTTCACACACACAAAAAAAATGACAGTGGTACCCCTTATGGGTTTTTTTGTGCGAAGAAAAAGTTTCTCCAATCTTCTTGAAACTCTGGGTTATGATAGAGGGCCATGAGACTTGACTCTGAGTGCAAAATGGAGGCTCTGACCCTTCCAGATCTGAGATATTGAGATATTTATAATGGCTAAATATCTCAGTATGTCATAAATAGCTTATAAATATCTCAATATCTCAGCTCTGGAAGGGTCTACAGCCTCCATGGAATTTTGGGCCTGCTGAGTGCAGTAAAATAGTTATCACGACAGGAACTTTAGTTAAAATGTCTATCAAATATACTACCTGAAACCCCATTCAATAGATTGCAGGCGGGATGGTGTCCAACATAAAAATGAAATGAAACTACAGGTTTGGAACAACATGTGGGTGAGTAAGTGATGACAAATATAATTTGTGGTTGAACTATACCTTTAAAGGCATAGTTCACCCAAAATGTAAATTAGCCCATGACTTAATCACCCTGGCCTATAGCCATACTTGGTGTATATGACATTTTTCTCTCAGACAAAAACAATCAGAGTTATATTAAACAATGTCTTGGCCCTTCCAAGCTTT
This sequence comes from Hybognathus amarus, assembly GCA_030378365.1. Taxonomy (NCBI): domain Eukaryota; kingdom Metazoa; phylum Chordata; class Actinopteri; order Cypriniformes; family Leuciscidae; genus Hybognathus; species Hybognathus amarus. The sequence continues at coordinate 5,557 of JAQIUQ010006223.1, forward strand.
ATATTGGCTGTAAATGGTTGTTTCTGTTTTGAAAGTCCATAAAAGTGCATCTATCCATGATACAAGTGCATCTATCCATCATAAACGTGCATCTATCCATGATAAAAGTGCATCTATCCATCATAAAAGTGCATCTATCCATAAAAACCATATATTAATATAAAATATTCATATTTAAGTTGCACTTTAGATTCAAGTCAAGTCCATATGTTCTTTTGGCCAGAAGTTATTTTACTTTATAAAGTTTTAAATATGGATATTTCTTCCTCATTACTCCACATAAAGTCAACATCTGAGATATTTTCATCAGCTATATGTTCAAGCACTTCAGAACTGTATATTCTGCACATGAAAAGGTTTAAAAAATGTATCAGGACTGTAATATATATATATATATATATATATATATATATATATATATATATATATATATATATATATATATATATATATATATGTGATATATATATATATTTTTAAAGAAATTTCAATCAGCATCACTAAAAATGACACGTTTAAAAAAATCCTGATTTAAAACGTGTAATTCTACAGTCAATTTTTAACTTTAATTAATAAGTTCTATCTTTCTATTTTACATACAAACTATGAAATACTGGAGATATATAAAAATATATCCAAAATATATACAAAATGTAAATACACCTTAGAAAATGTTGCTTGCTTCTGTGAGAGTGAAGTGCTGCCATGCTTCTCTTCAATGTAGATTTTTTTATATAATTACTACATGCAAAAATTTACTGGCATTTGATTGGATGACAAATGTCCAATCTCATGGACTGCAGGCTTTAAACTAGGTGAAATGCTCCAGAAGTTATGTAATGGACCATTGTAATGGACACAGGGTCTGAATGGGCGAAGCGACTGGAGAATATACTTTAGGGGGGATTTAGCTTCTTATGTTCCAGGTTATACCAACTTTTTGAATTTATCAAATAATCAACCCTAATAGGCTTTAAAATATAGAATAACATGTCTTTAAACGTGCCATGTATACATGTGTCAAGGGGACTATAAAACTATGCCTTCCATTGTTCATAACACAGACACTGTTAGTGTTACAAATAAAGAAAATGATAAACAAGAGTGTCATCAAAAATATATTTTTGTGATGTGCAAAATAGCCTAAAAACCACATGAATAAAAGCAGAAGTGAAAATGTTCGTTTACCACGAATTAACTTCTGACTGAGAAAGCTATGTGAAAATTTTGCCAAAGATTGACTGATTTCACTGTTGACTACAGACTGAAATTATGCTGTTGTGATTAAACGTAAAACTCGAACCAAACAGATAAGAAAGATTTAAGAAAGCAAACCAAAACAGATAAAAAAAATTGGAGACACACAATCACAACAACCTTGACGTCATTGAATTTAGCATTACACCTATCCGTGACTTCTCTTATAAAATAATAAATAAAAATGTTTGACGGTGTAAAAAAATACCAATCCAAAAGGAATGTTTAAAAGCAAACATGTTGAAGATTAGCCGTTTCCCATAAAAGCAGTTTATTCAGCGTAGCGATGCACCTTCTCTGGTTTACTTCCGGGTTTGTGTTTCTCTGATTACTTGTTTTGTTTTGTTTCAACCTTGCCTGCTTGCCTTTAAGTGACTTTGGATAGGATATTAGGAGATCAAAATTGATAAAATAATTGTGCGTTGTCATGCTTGTCATAACCTCGTACGGCCGACAGGTGGCAGTGAAACCAAGTCAGCGACACTAACATTACTGACCTCTAGACTAGAGAGCAGATTAATCATTCATGACCATAGATAAAAATAATAACAATAATTACGAATCAAATGTTCTTTGATCTTCTGAGACGTGATAATTGTACAGTACAATCTGTGGGCTAACGTTACTCTTTAAAAACGCACACATTCGTTAAACTCGTCAAACTTGGCATTCGTGAAGCATTTTGAGCAAAAAACCTACACAAACGTACATTTAAGTATCCTACGGGAATGTAGGATACAATAAAGTATAAAATATATATTTACAATGTAATTTAAACTATTGTCCAGATCACTGCTGAACACAGTTGTAACGTTGTACGTGTTACGTTTCTCCGCAATGATCCAGGTCAGCCAATCATACGCGTGATTCGTGTTACTTTTCTCAGTCGATAATTCAGATGAGCCAATCATATGCGTGATACCCATATTAGAGCCTCCTCTATAACAATATAATCGTGTTGCCAAAGAAACAATCAAAAGTTGAACTAATACAACAAAAGAGCACCGGAGTATCAACACAATAGGAATATTTATTGATATTTTCAACAGTAATGATGACACACATTTGTCATACACACTCCACACATACAGAATAACCAGCTCTAGAGTGATTTAGTCATCTAAAATATAGGAAATCACTGCGGATATATCACAAGTTAGGTCTAACAGGTGTTTTTTTTACAGACAAACCAGGTTAAAAAACAAAACAATATTTAACAATTGTATTTTGGGAACAGTACAGTACTAATATAAAATCTTTATATTAGTATTTACACATGTAGCTTACCGCCAAAGAAACTAAAACATTATTCCTACATAAGTTAGCTCTAGTAGGGGAATGCAAATATGTAGTGTTAATGATACAATTATGACAATAAATGATTTAAATGCAAACAAAGAGGTGCTTGTTCTAAATATTAAGTACTCATGTTTCGTTTGTTTTTTTGGACATGGTAGATGAACAGGTATCGTTATCATCTGGAACTGAACTATAGCACAAGTACTGTTTTTCTATAGCCTGTTAAGATGTTTTTCACTCTTTTTTTAAGCTTGTATTTAAAAAGCAGTTGTTATGCATGCTGTACACCTGAAATGCAGCGATTATAAAACTACTGAATACTCTTTTGCAGAAGAGTGATTCCAGATATATAGCCCTATGCATGCTCTAACTGAAGAGATTTACACACAAACACAAAGAAAAACCACAGAGATGACTTGCAACAAGATACACGTTTACTTTTCTTCATACTAGTATACACACCGACACACACACTCGCACACCTATACAGTATGTAACTCCACAGTATTTTTGTGTTTTTACAGTATTTAGTATTTTGTCAGCACAAAGATAGTTTAACACAGAAGGTGAGGCAGGAGCGATCATCCGCACATGGGATAAGATAGTGTGCAAAATCAGCATGAGCACATGAGACGCTCCACACACGCACACACACACGCGCACGCACACACACACGCACGCACACACACACGCACACACACACACACACACACACACGCACGCAGACACAGTCATTCAACTATATACAAGAGATAGGGATTCGAAATATTGCACTTGTTTGGCCCACTGCGCCCCACATACTGAGGGACGCATGAATGAACAAATAAATAAGATTATAGAGATACAGGTATCTAAATAGAGATGTCGTACAGTTTAATGCAGGACGATGCTAGACGTGGCTTGCGTGGGGAAACCAAGAACTGATTTTCTATATTCTGAGGACACATCAATGAACTATTAGTAATATAGGTACCGGCATATTCAGCCTACAGTACATCTGTGACCATGATATATTCTTAATAACGCCGGATATGGTCGGCCTAATGTTTTATATGTACTACACTCACAAGACCACACATATAAACAGACCACACCATGTAGTTTTCTCATTTTAAGGGCTATGTGTTTTCAGTTTTAATTCTACCTAGATTATTATTATTATACATCACAATGGAAGTTGGACAATCTCTAGGGATGAGAAACCAACAAAACCATCAAAGAAGATGAATCGAATGAAACCCCTCAGGAACATGTCCAGGTCATATTTCAGCCCGAAATTAAATTAAATGGAGTGAGTGATTAGAATTATATTTTACATAAAGAAAATTATGCCTATTTTTAGGACAAATTGTTTTTATAGATAGATGGATAGATGATAGATAGATGATAGATAGATAGGTAGGTAGGTAGGTAGGTAGGTAGGTAGGCAGGCAGGCAGGCAGATAGATAGAGATAGATAGATAGATAGATAGATAGATAGATAGATAGATAGATAGATAGATAGATAGATAGATAGATAGATAGATAGATAGATAGATAGAATAGATAGATAGATAGATAGATAGATAGGTAGATAGGTAGATAGGTAGATAGGTAGATAGGTAGATAGGTAGATAAGTAGATAGGTAGATAGATAGATAGATAGATAGATAGATAGATAGATAGATAGATAGATAGGTAGATAGGTAGATAGGTAGATAGATAAGATAGATAGATAGATAGATAGATAGATCAGATGATAGATAGATAGATAGATAGATAGATAGATAGATAGATAGATAGATAGATAGATAGATAGAAAATGTTTCTTTATGCAAAGTATACATTTGATTTTGAGATGAAATATGCTCCAGGTATTGCCAGATTTCGAGACGTTGCTCTTCCTCAGAAACACAGTAGGCTCGTTATATTTCTGACATTTAAAAATATGCGTCCACGGCCAAAGTCATGTAAGGTTCGTGGGATGAAATATTGATGTACTTCTGAAAATAGCTGCACATTTCCTTGGCTATCACTGCATCATTTTACAAGACGAGCTCAGATTCCCTATAACGTCTAATATCACCCAATCCTCTCCAGCCGAGAGCAGAAAACTAGATAAGAAAGCAGCCAATCACGTCCTGCACACGCCAGCAGAGATAGAGCCGACGACCAGCGATAAAACACACAAGAGAAAATGTTGAAAAAAGGGCTTGGGGAAAAACCCAAACTCCACTTCATCTACTGTAGAAGGACGTTTGGTTTTCAGACACACACCGCTCAAGAAGCAAATCATTTACTTTTCTTTGAATAAATAGATAAATAAATATCTCATTTCATCAAGTCAGAGTGAATTCATTTACAATGATAGAAGAAACATTTAATGCACATCTTTTTCCCTGTAGAGAAAAGCTACTTGAATCCACAACAATATATGTATATAACCAGAGGTATATACAAACCTATGTACACTAGATATATCATGTATTTAGATAGAGGTGACTTTAATATTCTTTAATAATCTATAGTGTACACACACTCACACAGCTGATGTCACAGCTGCTGCTAGATGGGAAATTTCAATTTCAACTCGATTAATATGGCATGAATTCCTGATCTACAAAAACAAGGGAGTCGAGTGAAAAAATTGAAGTGAACCAATCCCACTTTAGCAAGGAAGTCCAGTGTGGTGATGTAATTTACATTTTTTTAACATTTAAAATGTATGAATTTAGAACCAACTCATCACATATCTGAATAATGCTTTTCACAATACACATGGTTTCAAATCAGCTTTACAAAAAAATCATGATGTTAATAATTACAATTAGGATGCACATATCAGCCACCGCATCGAGTATTGGACGATATATGTTAGTCTGTAATGTTAAAATTCTAGGCTTTAAAAATCTGGATTTAGATTTCTCGGCCAATATATATACGGTTATCGATTCTGGGAAAAATTTTCATATATTACAATGTCTTCATAATTGTCTAAGTATCTGACAAAAAAAAAAAATTCACACTGTTCCCAAAAATCTCCAGTTTATTCCGATTCCGATTTGCCTTAAAAAGAGGGGCGGGGCTTAGCAAAGAGTCATTGGATTCATGCTTGTGGACGAGGTCTCAGTCTAACAGCTGTAAAGACTTTGATTGAAAATTAAAGCAGTGTGTCAAAATGAACTCAGGCACCTTAAAGATAGACGTGACTCTAGTGCAAAGGTGCTGGAACACACACAAGCGTTCACAATGCATCAGACAGACTGCATCCTATCATTTGAAGAAGAACGCCCTCTAGTGGCGCAGCTGGCCGTGACAAGAACTTACACTGTTACCCACAAGCCACGTATACTGAAAAACCGATGACCAAAGAAATCATTTTCATATTTTTTTTAATCTATCCTCCTTTCTAAAACACTGAAAGGCTTTGCCATTGCTTGAGACAGCTCTGTTCCCATTGGGTGTAAAGGGTCACATGACTCCTGACATGCACCAATCAGATTCAGGTGGCTGTTCCAGCACCCGCATTCTATGACATTAAAGGATATATGCATTCATCTAAAGGTGTCTCCCACACACACACACACACACACACACACACTTATGCTACCATGTGTACTGAGCACTAACAGGCACAGTTAGGCTGCTGTAGTGGAGGAGGGTTATCCGTTAGCCGGGCCGTTCCCTGGGTTCCTGAGGTCACGGCGGGGTCAGTCTCTATACTCTCTGACATCTTGTCGCAGATTATGTCCACCAGACGCTCAGCAGTCTTCTGCTAGACGTTGATGTTGTCCTTGGCGCTCCGTCTCGAAAAACTCAAAACCTGGTAGACAGGAATTACAAACACAGTAAAATATTAATAAATATATTTAATCCATAGAAATGCACTTTATAAATACAATTCATCATAATTCATGATAATAGTCAATTACATTTAATAGTAAATAGTACATTATTACTTATTAATAATATATTACATAGGTTTTTTTTTGTAATTTATTAAATGTATAAATATATTTAATAAATAGCAATGTATTTTATACATTTATAATAATTTAATTAGTAATTAAATATATGTATTAAATTAATCATAATTCATGATAATGGTCAATTATATTTAATAGTAAATAGTACATTATTGCTTATTAATAATATTTTACATAGTTTTTTGTAATTTATTAAATTGATAAATATATTTAATAAATAGCAATGTATTTTATAAATATATTAATAATTTAATTAGTAATTAAATATATGTATTCATCATAATTCATGATAATAGTCAATTATAATTTAATAGTAAATAGTACAATATTGCTTATTAATAATATATAACATCGTTTTTTGTAATTTATTAAATTGATAAATATATTTAATAAATAGCAATGTATTTTAGACATTTATAATAATTTAATTAGTAATTAAATATATTAATTCATGATATTAGTTTATTATATTTACAAATAAATAGTACAATATTGCTTAATAAGACATTAAAATTATTCTTTATAATTTATTATATGAATAAATATTTGTAATAATTAGAAATGTATTTTATAAATATATAAAAAAAACTAATTAGTAATTAAATATATTTATTCAGCATTATTCATAATAATAGTTAATTATATTACAGGTTGATAATTATGCTACATTTTTGTTTGTTTATTCTTAGTTTTGTTTTTATTTTATTGATGGATATTGCATACGTGTTGCTGTCTTTTTGCTGTTGAAATAAAGATTTCATTCATTCATTCAATTATATTATATTTAAAGTATATTTTTATTAGAGTATTGCATTGTTAGTAGCATGTAACCATCAATCTGTTCAATTGTAAGTCGAATCACGTGTGCAGAAGTGAGTTGCCTATGTAGGCAGAGACCGTGCTCTTCTACATACGGTGCCTATCCTCGATGAGAACGAGGTGCTGTGACCGTATGAAAGCGAGAGGGAATGTCCTCTCTCACGACATACACACACACGCAGTAAGAGAGTCTATTTTCACCGCTCAGCGTTACTCTGAGATGTTTGCACATTCTGGTGTCATCCAATTATATGCGTTTAATTATCGCCTGAGTTCAAAAGCTGCAATTCCCTCCATATGCTCTAATTTATGCACCGTGAACATATGCGTATGAGCCATCATAGGTATATATTATATTACAGTGCTTATATAGGAGCAAAAATGGGGCATTTTATGCATGGTGAGATTCATATCTAGACAAAGGTTACAAATAGCAAAGGAAAATAAAAGTCTAAATGTGAAAAGTTGAAATGCAACCAAACACTTAATGGTGCATAGTTAGAAAAGCACACTAAATAGACATTCAATTTTCAAAAAACTCTCCTCCTTTGTTGCAGACGTCAAAGGTTGTATCCGATCAAAATCAATATTTTGGTGCAGATTTATTTGTCAAGTTGGTAAGCAGCATAATATGCTCTCATCCTCAATAAAACAACATGAATACAACTATTTTAAAATAAAATATCACAGACTGGTGGGTCATTATTTAATGTCCACTGCAAAATCTGGTTCTTGAAGTAAAACTAGTAAAGAAATATAACTGGGTATCGTTTGAATTTTAACGATTTCGATTTTGTTTCTGCTCATCGATTCCTAATTTCGATTCCAATAAGATAAAAAAAGCTTCGATATCGTTCACATTTAGTCTTATTGCAAAACATTTAATTGAAGCTGAATATCATGAACAAAAATCCACAGCCTGTGGTTTTAAAACACCAGAGAAAAACAACTAGCCGAACTAATATAAGTCTAAAGCATTATTAAAGTCAAGTAAACACTCAGCAATTAAAAAAGAACAAATAAAAAATTTGCAAGATACAACTGAACAATGATACCAGTGTTGTAAAATAACACTGCACTTTATAAATAATTACACATAGTTACAAAAGTTATTCAGTCACAAACAAGTGAATTTTCTCTGTCTTTTGTTGTTTGATTAGTGTTATTATAGAGATGGCAGTAGGAATATTAGTGCTGTCGCTTTAAGGCCGTGTGTCCACCAAAGCGTTTTTCTAAACGCCTGGGGCCTCATTTATAACCGTTGCGTACGCACAAAACAGGCCCTGAAAGAGGCGTAAGCCACTTCCGACGCATAAGTTGTGATTTATAAAAACATACTTGACGGGAAAATGTGCGCACCTGCACGCAAATTCTGACCCATGCGTACGAACGTTTTGGAGATGGAGCAGTTTGGCGACACCGATGGTGAGCTCGAGTTAAATGTCTTTTTGATCACTTTTAGACAGAAAATCTCAGGCAAATTATTAATATACAGAAAGATAATACAAATTTAACTCACCAAACTTATCACTTGAAGTAAATATCCATCCCTTTCGTAAATATCCGCGCAGCGAGCGCGTGGGCTGTTTAGTGAAACCGACGCACATATAGCCTATTATCTAACGGCAAATGAAGTAAAACCGTAGTCCACCATAAATATAGTGCATGTTCACAATAATAGTTAAAAAAATTAATGATTTAAACTATGTTTTACTTCTGATATAAACATGTTAGATTAAATATGTCATTCTCATTAGTGGTGTTAAACACTTAAACATGAAATCATTACTGAGATGCTTTTGAACACTTTACCTCTGGTATGCTGTCTGTGTTTTAATGTGTTAACTACATAGATAATTGCTTATCATGATAGCAGATTGTCTGAGAAAATGATTTTGTGCAAATAATGCACAACAAGGTCTATCTGTTTCCATTAAAAATATAAATCAATTAAAATACTATTTGGCCAGTGGAAAGATTGAGAAAAACTTTCTCTGAAATGTATTTTGCACTATTTTATTTTATTTATTTAAAAAAAAAACACAAGGGAATAGGGTTGGGTATCAAAAATAGAGTATCGATTGGAACCGGGACTAACTTTCGTTTTCCCGAAATCGTTCAAAAGTTAAAATTTCTATTCCTAGTTTCGATATTCACAGTCCATCGACCGGAAGAAGAAACCAGAAGAAGTGTTAATATTTTTTACACAACTCAGCGATGCTGTTTGCGAATGTTTGTTGGAACGATGGTTTCTGGAAATGTGACTCACTGAACTGCTGATAATGACGGGTCATGTGACCATAGTTGGCTAACGATGCTTTTGGGAAACCCACCCCAGACGGGCTACGCCGGTCAGAGAAGTGTCCCTGAAGGAATCACACTTTTATAGTAGTGGGATGAGGTTATGAAGAGAGAACTCACCCAACTGCTCTGCCAGCATCCTGCCGTTTTCCACAGACACCACCTCTCCTCGTCCATGTCACACTTATTTCCTGCCAGGATGACCTGCGCGTTGTCCCAGGAGTACGTCTTTATCTGGGTTGACCTAGATAAAAACAACCAAGGATGTTACCGATTTCACTCCCACAATGCAATTACGCTCCACATTCAGTATAAACAACGTTCTGCATCGCGCATGGATTATTTCAACACTGCATGATGATGCATTTCCGTATTGTATATGCAGGGCTCCATCTTACAAACATACACTTTTAAAAGTTATACAGTATATTCCTAGTTAATTACTGTATTTACATTCACAGTAGGACTTATACATGCATCATTTCTTGTAAAATCTACAGTTTTCAGTCAGTTTTTACAGTTGTACTCTGGAAGTTTACGGTATTGGAAAAAATACTGTAAACAAACAAAATCATATTGTATTACTAATTTACTATAGTGCATATTTACAGCAAACAGTCTTTTGTGTCTTAATATAATTCAAATTATCACAGAAGTACACAGAAGTTTATAACCGAAGCATCAAAACAGCAAATCACCTTTTGAAAGCTTAAAATAAGGATTGTATAGATTACATGGTTACACCAGTAGGTGGAGTCAAGTGACTACTAAAACATGATTTGTCATTGAATCATTCATTCAAGAGATTTGTTAAAAAACACTGAATCATCTAGTAATGCAACGAGTGAGTGAATGAGTGAGTCATTGAGTCGTTCACTCAGTTAAAAAAAAAATTCATTAAATTCCAGCAATTCACAGAACCGCTAGTAAAATACATGTTCCTTTGTTATATGTTACATTACATTAGATTACTTTTACATATTTGGTGATTTTTTATTTTAATTTATTAGATGTGATATTGTTTGATTTTTTTAAAGCAGTTTAGGCTGTATTTTATGTGTGAAAGGTGCTATAAATATATTTAAATTCCTTGCAATTTTTTACACTGTGCCGCCTAATAAAAGCTAATGTTTCATACGTCTCAGTGTTTAAAGGCTTGCTTTGGTGCATGGCTACAGCAGACAGCTGGTGCACTCAATAAGCCCAGGATACACCACAGCGTTTGCTCATGTATGTCGCAGCAATAATGCGGAGACTGTAGGAAGTTGCTTGTGTGTTTCCCCAGCGTTTTCACATATGTCTGGTTTAATTAGGAGTCAGTTCACTGACCGCAGCTGGAGTTCATCATGAGTTTCACCACATCATTTCAAGGAGTTAAACTACAGTCAAGCTACCATTCGGAAAAACTACATGACACATTACTAACAAAAAATAGCTTTTAAAGAGTTACACTTACACTGTAAAAGTGGGAACCTGCAAATGTTACCTTAAAGAGCTTTTTCTACCTGATTTAACCTATACAAATTTATTTTGTTGGTATTATGAAAAATGTATGTATTTCAGTTGATTCAGTGATATTCAATAATATTTTTGACTTAAAAAATTATTTTAGATTACATTTTAGGTTACTATTTTTTTTCAGTGTACACTGACGCATTTATCCAGAACGACTTAAAAAATCAATTGGTCGAAGAGCCAAAAAATATTCATAATATACAATGCCAGGTTAGTATAATATACAAACTAGATTAGGAAATAAGCAGAAAACAAATTTAAACCTAAAACACTCAAATTTACAGTACAAAATAAAAATATATAGTGATAAACAGTTGCATTTCACTAAATATGTATTTACAAAATATTTAAATAATTTAAAATAAAATAAAATTGACTGGAAAACAAATTGCTGAAATGAATAAGAATTTATTAAATTATAATTTATTATTTAAATTATAAATTATAATTTATTAAATTATAATTATTAACATTATATTATTATTAAATTATTAGTATTCTTTTTTTGTTTTTGTTCTTTACCAGTTTACTGAATTGAAGCCCCTTGACAGGGCATTTTTTACATAATTTATTCATGTCTGACTTTGATGGTACTTATTTGGATCTATAATTGTCATTTACGTTTATTTTACGGAAAATTCAGCATCAATATTTACAGGTGACAGGATTTCTGAGTGAACTATTACTTTATGAAGATAACATCTGCTGATGAAGCAGTATAATTGCAAGTTCACCTCTTCCAACTCTGTCCTTTCAGTAAATGCAGGTCTCATTTCTGCTTAATAAAGTCCTAAAGCTCAGACATCAAGCGGTTTTGAGGTTGTAATGACTCAGCATCTGATCCGAGTCGCCTTTTCTCTCGCTCTACTCTTTTCTGTTCCAGATCCTCAGCCTCTTATCCGGATGTTCATTAGTCTCTCGTCTCACGCTAATTAAATCAACCGCTGACCACAGCAATGAGAGCGGCGTCCGTAAACCTCTGAACGACCCCTGCTGCCCTTTAATACTGAGGGAAATTTAAATGACTCTTGTTAAATATTAACCAGATGGATTCCTGAAGACTCAATGATGCTACTTTTCCTCTAAGGCCTCTTTAACTGCTCACAGAGGACTGATCAGTTTACATAATTCAAGACAGACCCTATTTACTCTCTTAATAACCATCTTATCATCAATGAATCAGTGTAAGCTTACATTCATAATATCCCATCAAAATGTTATAACTTTCACCGACACATAACACAAACCAATACTTAAGAAAAACCTACCAAAAACTGTTTAATGACCTAATTCATTGGTCCCACTTTATATTAAGTGGTATTACGTACTATGTACTTACATCAAAAAATAAGAACAATGTACTTATTGTGTTCATGTTGTATGGTAAAACACGTTTGCTGCTTTTGAGGTGTGATGCTGGTAAGATTGGGGACAGGTGTGTGTGGTATGGGTCGGTTTAAAGGTGGGTTAAGGTGGAAAGGAAGGCACAACAGTGTAATTACAAACGTAATAACATAAATTAATTACAGCTTTAATTGCATGTAGGTATTTTTAAAATATAAATACAATGTAAAAACATGTAAGTACACAATACAGTCAATTAAATCAAATTAAGTACATAGTAAGTACATAATACTTAAAGCCACTTAATATAAAGTGGGACCACAAAATTAATCAAAATAAAAAGTAATGTGAATACAAATATAATATTATTAACTAATACTATTATGACCTACTTTTCATGATTTACTCACTTAATTGAGTAAATCAGTTATAAAACTAGGTGTAAAAAGGGCCCTGTTTACACCTAGGGTTTTAATTCATTTATTTTGTCCACTTACAACCACATCTGTCCTGATTTCTTCCAGGGGAGGATCTATGCAAAATAAATGTATGGGCTTTTTTTAGATCTTTAGATCTAATGGATAAAATAAGCTTGCGCAATTTATATATATGATTGCGACCTGAGACGACGGAAAACACCCGAACGAAATCAGGAATGGAGAGAGAACATTGTGCTCGTGTTTCTCATCTTCAAACCAAACTTGGGTCTTCAGCTGATAAAGTTTAAAGGGGAAATGAAGCAGTGAATCAAGTTTACATGATTTACAAGATGGATTTCCAATATAATCAACAATTATATAAGAAACATGACAAATGTAAACATTTAGAAGAAAAAAGAAAAAAACTTTATATCTTTTGCCGCCAGGGCGCCGCCATTGTGGAGTATTCTAACATGTGACGTCACGGGGTTGGTTGGCTCAAGTTTAACAGGCTCTGGGCAGTGAAAATCACGACATCAAACTGTGTTTACACCAGTGTTTTGACCGCGAACGACTAATGTTAGGTACAGTCATTAGACAAAAAGACGACGTCTAATGTTATATGTTGACAAACTGCACATAGAAACATTGTTCGCGATGTCTGCCATCATATTCCTGTCTCGTCAACAACATGTAAGTTAGCATGTATTTGTTAAAGGGGAAATGAAACGTCCATGTTTTCGCACTGGTAGTGCTAGTAGCTACAGCCTACATATGCTAGGAAAAAGTGTCTCCGCTCTGACATCCTTCAGGGAAAGCATCGCCGCTTCCAACACGTCTAACTTACCTCCCGGCACAGCATAGTAAACGTGCGCGCCGGTAATACAGAATTGCACCACGCAATACATGCTCAAGATCAACCTCTTGACAGCAGATGGACAACACCTGGTGGCAGTTGCAAAACCCGCTCTTCGCCCCAAACCACCACCGGCTTTTCTACATGGCAACGTAACTTACATGCCATTGTGTTGACGAGACGGGAATATGACGGCAGACATCGCAAACAATGTTTCTATGTGCAGTTTGTCAACATATAACATTAGACGTCGTCTTTTTGTCTAATGACTGTACCTAACATTAGTCGTTCGCGGTCAAAACACTGGTGTAAACACAGTTTGATGTCGCGATTTTCACTGCCCAGAGCCTGTTAAACTTGAGCCAACCAACCCCGTGATGTCACATGTTAGAATACTCCACAATGGCGGCGCCCTGGCGGCGAAAGATATAAAGTTTTTTCTTTTTTCTTCTAAATGTTTACATTTGTCATGTTTCTTATATAATTGTTGATTATATTGGAAATCCATCTTGTAAATCATGTAAACTTGATTCACTGCTTCATTTCCCCTTTAAATCCTGTCTGACTAGAGCTCTTCTCATAATGTTCACTCATTAGGACAGTAGACAGAGAGTAGACGGTCTTTTGTGAATGTTTGAGCACATTTGAGCGTTTACATTATGAAAGCAATCTGTTCAAATGTGTTTTAAACTGCCTCTGGAAGTGGTGGAAAGTGGACAAGCTCAAAACCTTTTAGACCCCATTTACACCTGTATTCAGCGTTGTCCACTTAGACTAGAGGTCTCGTGGACCAGAGGTCTCGTGGATCACCAGAGGTCTCGTGGATCACCAGAGGTCTCGTGGATCACCAGAGGTCTCGTGGATCACCAGAGGTCTCGTGGATCACCAGAGGTCTCGTGGATCACCAGAGGTCTCATGGACCAGAGGTCTCGTGGATCAACCAGAAGTCTCGTGGACCAGAGGTCTCGTGGATCACCAGAGGTCTCGTGGATCACACAGAGGTCTCGTGGATCAACAGAGGTCTCACGGATCACCAGAGGTCTCATGGATCACCAGAGGTCTCGTGGATCACCAGAGGTCTCATGGACCAGAGGTCTCGTGGATCACCAGAGGTCTCATGGACCAGAGGTCTCGTGGATCACCAGAAGTCTCGTGGACAGAGGTCTGTGGACCAGAGGTCACGTGGACCAGAGGTCTCGTGGATCACCAGAGGTCTCGTGGATCACCAGAGGTCTCGTGGATCACCAGAGGTCTCGTGGATCACCAGAGGTCTCGTGGATCACCAGAGGTCATGGACCAGAGGTCTCGTGAATCACCAGAGGTTCTCATGGACCAGAGGTCTCGTGGATCACCAGAAGTCTCGTGGACCAGAGGTCTAGTGGACCAGGTCTCATGGATCACCAGAGGTCTCGTGGATCACCAGAGGTCTCGATGAGACTCTAGTACAGAGGTCTCATGGATCACCAGAGGTCTCATGAACTAGAGCTCTTCGGTGGATCACAGAGGTCTCGTGGATCACCAGAGGTCTCGTGGACCAGAGGTCTCGTGGACCACCAGAGGTCTCGTGGACTAGAGCTCTCGTGGAACCAGAGGTCTCGTGGACCAGAGGTCTCGTGGATCACCAGAGGCCTCGTATCAGAGGTCTTGTGACCAGAGGTCTCGTGGATCACCAGAGGTCTCAATGGATCACCAGAGGTCTCGTGGATCACCAGAGGTCTCAGTGACCACCAGAGGTCTTTGGATCGCCAGAGGTCTATGGACCAGAGGCTCGTGATCACCAGAGGTCTGTGGACCAGAGGTCTCGTGGATCACCAGAAGTCTCGTGGACCAGAGGTCTTGTGGACCAGGTCTCGTGGATCACCAGAGGTCTCGTGGATCACCAGAGGTCTCGTGGATCATGAGAGCTCTCGTGGATCACCAGAGGTCTCATGGATCACCAGAGGTCTCGTGGACCACCAGAGGTCTCGTGGACCACCAGAGGTCTCGTGGATCACCAGAGGTCTCGATGGCACCAGTAGGTCTGATGGACCACCAGAGGTCTCATGGACCAGATGTCTTACTCGTCTGGACCAGAGGTCTTCGTGTAGATAAGAAGGTCTAGTGGATCACCAGAGGCCTCGTATCAGAGGTCTTGTGTGTACCAGAGGTCTCGATGGATCACCAGGAGGTCTCGTGAATCAGAGGTCTCGATGAATCAGAAGTCTCGTGGATCACCAGAGGTCTTCGTGGATCACCAGAGGTTCTCGTGGACCAGAGGTCTCAGTGGACCAGAGGTCTCAGTGGATCACCAGAGGTCTCGTGGACCAGAGGTCTCGTGGACCAGAGGCTCCGTGCGATCACCAGAGGCCTCGTATCAGAGGTCTCGTGTACCAGAGGTCTCGGGTACCAGAGGTCTCATGTACCAGAGGTCTCGTGGCATCACCAGCAGGTTCGTGAATCCAGAGGTCTTGTGACCACCAGATGTCTCCTGGATCACCAGAGGTCGTGGGACCACCAGAGGTCTCGTGGACAACCAGAGGTTCTGGACCACCAGAGGTCCGCATCACCAGAGGTCTCGTGCACCAGAGGTCTCGTGGCATCACCAGAGGTCTCGTGAATCAGAGGTCTTGTGGATCACCAGAGGTGTCCGTGGGATCACCAGAGGTTCTGTGACCACCAGAGGTCTCCGTGGAACAGATTGGTCTCCGTGACCAGAGGTCTCGTGGACCAGAGGTCATGGACCAGAGGTCTCGTGGCATCACCAGAGGTCTCCGTGGACCAGAGGTCTCGCTGGATCACCAGAGGTCTCGTGGACCAGAGGTCTGCTGGACCACAGGTCTCGTGGACCAGAGGTCTCGTGTATCAGAGGTCTCATGGACCAGAGGTTCCGCTCGACCAGAGATCTCTGTGGACCAGAGGTCTGTGGACCAGAGGTCTCCGCTGACCAGAGGTCGGAATCAGCAGAGGTCTCGTAGATCACCAGAGGTCTCATAGACCAGATGTTCTCATGGACCAGAGGACTCCGTGGAATCAGAATCACTCACCAGTCCTGAACGGCTCCGACGATCTCGTTGGTGATGTCGTACATGAGGATGAAGCCCATGGCTCCACTAGAATATGCTGTAGTGATGGTGCGTATCTCCCCTGTCCCGCATATCCTTAAAAACACAAAACAGCTTTGTTAGTTCCACACCGCTCTGAATTCTTAAGCACTTTTTTTATTCATTCAGATTAAATTCAAGCTTATTTGTAAAACGCTTTCATAATACACATCTTTTCAAAGCAGCTTTACAGAAAGTCCACATTACAGTTTAGAGAGATCTGTTATAAAAGGTAACTCACTGTCTAAGTTATGTATTTCAGAAATGTACATTTAATACAAGTGTTTTTAGCTGACTTTAGCAAGCATCTTTGCGTCAAGAACAACATAATAACGAAACAGGTTTGTCCGCTGAGGGCCACCGTTAGACTAGAAACATGTCGATGTAGGGCGACCTGCGGTGTGTTCTAAAGAGAAATGCCTCAATCTACGCTAATAAACACACAACGGTTTCATTAAAGTAAGGTCTTTATACACCACTGCAAACATAGTTATGTATTTCATATTGCATTTCTGTCAACAGATTAGATCCTAAAATATTACACAATGCACCTTAAATAAATGTTTTATAGGGAACCACAAAAGCAAACCTAACATTGGATTAATTTTATTCCATATCATTTAAATAATATTCATACAGTATTTCAGATGGCTTGGATGAGAGCAGGAAGTCATTTAACTTTTTATACCAGATTGTTCCCAAATTTAGCAGGGAAAAGCAGAGACCTGCCTGGGCGTTACCATGGAGATCGAGCAGTTCAGCAGGATGTATCAATGGCACTGGTTGGGTGGGTGGATGCAATACAGCAAATTATGGACCCTAAAGGGTAATATTTTAGACTTTTATAGCATGCAATTTCTCCCAGCTGACCAGTTATAATATTAGTCAAGGATCCTTGCAACAAAAACATCTAAATGTAGTTTACATGACCATTTCTACTTTCTCTCTAGCCTTTGTTATGGATTATTATTAAGGCTGTTTATACATAATTGTGGGCAGTCATATGGTAATGAGCTCATAATGGGCTCACTTTCAAACCCTCAACATAAAAAGCATACAATAAAAAGCAGAAGGAAAGGAAAATCCTGTTTTGACACAAATAAAAGTGGTGATATATACTTTTATATTATTTTTTAAAGCTTTTTGATAATTGCTTTGCACAAAAGGTCACAGAAAAAGCTTAAAATATTTCCACAGAAATAAGCAACATTAAATGTTTAATGCAAGTGTTGTTCATACGCTGTAAAACAAAAACGTGGCTGCCTTAAATTTATAAGTACAGTCAACTTGGATGTCTAAGTTATATTTTCAACCTAAATTAAATTAATATTATTGATGGTATAATTTTTACAGTGTATATGCAAGAATAATATATAATAGCAACAGTGTGTGTTGTTGTCCGGGTTATTTCGTTCTGCATTCAACATTTTTATCTTTAGATTAATATGCATTACAGCTGCATAATTAAATATTAAAAGATCGTGATCGTATTCCGTAAATTTCACTTGTCTCTTCGACAAAATCTCACCAGAACATTTAAATTTGTGTAAAAACAAAATGTGTTTAATTTGAAAAATGTGTTGCCACAGATCAAGAGAGAGCCGTTGTCATGTATAATGTATTGTATATATGAAACAGCTTTGCAACCACACGTTTCGTAATTTCATTGTTCAGATACACACTGATGGCTACGGAAAGCAATTAAAACAGAGCAAATTAACATGACGCTTCAAATAAAGATTGTATAGATTTCATGGTTACACCAGTAGGCGGACAAGTGACTGTTAAAATGTGTTTGTTGTCGAATTCATTCATTCAAGAGATTTGTTCAAAAATGCTGAATCATTCGAGTGTGTAATCCATTAGCCGGAACCTGAAGCCTCCGCCATTGGCTAGCAAGCCTTTACCTGCTGATTAGCACTCCATCCACTCCCATTCATTTTGGTGTCACTTTGACAGGGAAAACTTTACATCTGAGGCGTTTAAAGACTCCATTTGTCCATTGTTTATTTCTAAAGAAACATGACAATGTATAAAATGCTCCATTACTTTGTATCCGTTTTTGTAAAAATAGCCCAACGATTGCAGCCTGGATGCCAGCCAAAACTCCGCCCACAACATTTTTTGGACAGGAAGTTCGGTCTGGACTTGATCCAATGAGGAGTAATTATGATCGGTTCAGAAATCATCGGGCCAATCAAATGGGCCAGGGCGGTCTTTATACGATGATGGACAGGTGATCTGAAGGGACGTAATCTTCACGTTATCAAAGAAGCGTAACTGTCTTCCCTCAGAGATGACGCGTCTGTTGTAAAGTAAATCGACAGCGCATTAATTCTAATAGACAAACAGAAAACTGCAATCAAGGCATTTGTCGATTGGAAGGATATTTTTGCCGTCCTTCCCACATGATTCGGGAACAGTGTAACTTATCAGCTGGCTCTGACGGTCGCTAAGAAGATGGGACGTAATGAAAAGCCTGTGGTCGTTGTGGTTTCTCCTTTGGTCGCACTCATGAAGGAGTAAGTAAAGAAGCAACACTCGTTATTTAACTTCTAAAATAAGTAAAGTTAGGCTACGTTCTGTATTTGACAACTGTATGCAAAGTAGCTGACTTACTGCGTTGCTCTGATTGGTTGTAGGTTTACCGACTATCCAACTGAGTGCAGAGTTGTTGTTTTTTCCTGGTTCGGTTAAGACACGCCTCATAATCAAAGCCAGACGGAGGGTTTCAGACTCATCTTCCGATAGGAAAATGAGTATGATGAAGTCAGGCTACAACGATTGCGTCATAACACACGAAATTACCGTATAGACAGGAGGAGAAGCTCATGTCAATTGGGGGGACTGTTGAGGCATAAAGTCAAGGGAGAAGCCCATAGAGAGTCATACAGTGTCTCCTGCTACTCACGCTCTGTGAGATCCGGAAGGGAATGATTCGAGATTCCCTCGGCACAGATACCAGAAGAGCGTCCTCAGCTGTCAGACAGGCTCACGCCACATCTCCGTCGTCAAACTCATCAGTGTGAGGCTGCACAGTGTGCTTGGCAATCAGGAAGTGAGTGCTTCTAATCGACTTCACTGTTGAATTGTGTCCATTTCTTTTACAGTCTATGGAATCAACCACTAATAGCCTCTATGTCACGATCTCTTCCGGGTTTGTCTCAGCACGCCCACTTACATCCGGTGCTGCGTCTAGATATGGTCAGAAGCCGGTTTTGCGTTAGGTGGAGATAGTGTCAAATTACACTTGATGTTTATAAAAACATCCTGCGGTTAACGTGAATGATGTTAACAACACTGTGAGACAGTTAGCCGTCACACAAGAGTGAAAAAGAGAAGTTATTTAAATTATATATTTCTGAAGCTACATCAACAACTTTTGAGGGTTAGTATTCTCTCATATCATATGTAATTCGACTAGCGAATCAGCGTTTCTAAAATCGTTGTCTCTGTTTCTGAGAAAACGGATTTTATTAAAGTTTTGCCGTTATACACTTTGCCTGCAGAACGCGCTTCCGGAAGTAGAGACGCTGACTGAGATTCTTTTGGACATACGTCATCAGGGTTCGTGCATAGAGGCAATTAAACTTTTATCACGGAGGCAGAGGAATTCATCAAGAAGGTAAGAGCCACACCAGACAGATATACTAGAAGATGTTTGCTGTCGTAAAGATGACAGAAGCACACACAGAAGTATAGCTGTTCTGTGCTACGGCACGGTTAGCGATCACACTACGTGCAACATGACATCATGACTTTTGTGTAAACATACACGCCAATTTCGAGTCAAGTGGCGTGTTACTCTACGCATTTTGAGCTATCCGCGTGTATCCACGTGTCTTACCGCCATTAACGTCCGAGCTGATTCTGTACATGCCGTCAAATGTCCAGAGCGAAATGAAGCAAATGTAGATCTACATCTAGGGAGCGATCTTTTCTTTCTAGGATGGTAAGGGAACACTCATAAATGCCATTAACCCCAGTGACAGCTAGGTTTAGGGACAGGGTTGAGGTAAGTCATATTTATAGATACAGTAATAAAGTTAAGTCAACGGCGTTCATAAACACGCTGAAAAGCGATTATGCGTGTCTGATAGCACGCCTAAAAATGGAAATACAAATTGCCGTGTCATACACACGTTACTTCGCTGAGATCAGTCTGCTACGTGTATACAAAATCCAAGACCAACTGAACAGTGCTCAGGCCCACCTCTTCCAAGCGGGCTAGGGACCGTTACGGCATGGTTTAAATCGTCCGGTGTGTGAGTACAACCTGAACTGGTCTTCCCATGCATGAGCCAATAACACTGCCCTCTAGTGTGAAGTGGACCATGACAAACAGCAAATCCCCAATCCTGCTCTGCCGGTGCTCCTATCTGCCACAGACAGATCCAATGAGCACACACACAATACAAAAGAGAAGCACACACACATACATACACACAAAATACAAGAGAAGCACACACACATACATACACACACACACAAAATACAAGAGAAGCGCACACACACACAATACAAAAGAGAAGCACACACACACATACATAAACACACACAAACATAGCCTACAAGAGAAGCACACACACAGCACACAGAGTGGCCAAAAAATAAAGCATCTGTGTCTCCATTAGGAGGCTTTATGATGATCTAGAACCGCAAGCAATTATAAAATGGGCTCTGAGCGTGTCTTTATGGCTCTGTGAAAGGCTTGTGTTTGGTCACACACAGACTGAAAGTAAAGGCTCTAATTACCGCAAACAGAGCCGCTGATAAGAGCAAACAACATGCGGTCGCTCCCTTAGCAGGTGCTGGTCGAATCTCGGCCACGACCCCGAGAGAGAGAGCGAGAGAGAGCAAAACGCACCATTCACTACTGTACATATCACTCTTTCAGTCTGCTTGAGCTTACATTACAAACTATAAATATCAAATAAAATCAAATAATAACATCATTGCAGCAGACCAGCAAATCACCAAATATGCATTTGAAAAAGTAGCTTTTTAAGTCAATAAATAAATAATAATCAAATAATAAAAATACATAAAAAAATAACAAATGTCTTTAAAAAAAATCAAGATGTTAAATTGATCGGCGCTATTTTTAATGGTACTTTCTTCTTTTAAATAAATAAATAAATAATCTAAATAATCTGACTTTAAATATATTATAGTCTCCAAAAAAATCATAACATAGCATTAGAAGTTAATAAAAAAAGATTTAACAAAAAAATCTAAAATAAATAATTGAAATATTTAAAATTGTTAGCCCTACTTTTAAAATACTTTGTTCTCAAAAAAAAATCAGGGTATAAAAAAATAATATTGAATAATAAAAAATATATTTGAAACAATAAAAAATAAAAATAAGTACAAAATTACTATAATACTTTAAATAATTAAATCAGCATTGTAAATAAATTGAAGTAGAGAAGAGTAGAGAGAGTGCTATAAAAATGATTTGTGTGAGTCACTTCTTGATATTCTTAATGCAAGTGGAAGAGCTTCATATCTGTCGGATAAAATGCTAGTGTGTGTGTGTTTGTGTGTGTGTGTGTGACACTAATGTGAGTCAGCTTGTGAGTGGCCTGTGCTCGTGACTCCAGTAACGTCAATGTTAAAACACTTCAGCTGCTGTAAGCGAATAAATAAGGATGACAAAACACTAATGCAGAAACTAAAATGTAACTCAAAATGGCAATATCTGAAGGAGTGAGCATGTTTGGAAATGAGGAAAACGGGCTTGCTTTAAAATCATAACATGCTGTGCATTATAGTCAAGTCACCTTCATTAATACAGCGCTTTTAACAATACACAGGTGAAACTCAAAAATTTGAATATCATATAAAAGTTCATTGTATGACATGTATTACACATATATTTACAGTTTATATATATATATAATATAAATCTGTAAAACCTAAACTAAGCTAAAATGATGTTGTTTTTTCCTCCAGTAAGGATTAAAGGATTAAGAAAAGAAAGGGTGTAGTTTGACAAAGTGGCATTGCCGTCATAAAGGTAACGAGGATCATGTTAGTTAATGCGGTCCGTTTGCACGCCGTCTGAGAGATTCATGTGTCTGGACTCTGGAGACGCTCCAAATCCCATGTTGAGTTTTATTGATCTGTGACTTGCGTGGACGAACCCCTTATCCCTTCATTGGGCCAATAAATTAACGTTAGACACCGTGAGCGAGTCATTTAGGAGATGGGCTTCCTCTGGGAAGCAGGGATTTGATTTAGACGGATGAATGCTGGGAGTGAGAGAAAATACTTACGATCAGCAGCTGAGCAAAGGAGGACGGGTAAAAGAAACGCTGACACTTTCACAGTCTGAAGGGAGCGAAGAGAAATCAATTCATGCTTGCACAAATTCACAGACAGCAAAGAGACGGAGGACTACGGCAGGTGATAAAGATATATCACATCTACAGTATCACTAGCAGTTATTGACAATTCAGACTTATACAGCTTACATCTACCGTGACATTTAATACAAGCATTGCAAGTGTAAACAGCTTCATTGATTATACTGAAAGTAATTACAGTAGCTTTGATGTGTAGACTGTCATTTTAGTTCCAAACCAAGCGATTGAGCATTAGGACATTATGATGCTTCACATAACAGGATATTAAGCAGTGAATATAAGTGTGCTAAAAAGGCATGTATTTTTCACCTTCATTTATTTAAATGTTATAAAAATGTGTTAAAGTCCCCCTAAAAAATCAAGCTTTTAATGTTGTTTATGTATCTATGTGGTGTTTGTAATCTGCTTTGACCATGTGTAAGTCTATAAGTGAATAGCATTGCTGAGTATTTCTCTTTAAAACTGCAGTGAACCAAAGACAGTCTCAAAAACACAGTTTGAAATCGCTGGTGTTTCTGACGTCACAAACCACCTTGTAACCAATCAGATCAACGTGTGATCAGTCAACCAGTGGATCTCTGTAGCTGAGTGAGTGAGGCGGGGCTCATTTGCATATTCATAGAACCACGTATACTAAATGAGGCAAGGGTGTCAAGTTACATTTTTTGGCATGAAGAATATTTTTTCAAGGAAAAAACTTTTAAATATGTTTTGATGATCAAAGATGAGTTTTAAGGGATATAATTAATGACTAGGGGGACTTTAAAGATGTGAGCTTTTTGTTTTTCAATGCATTTTTTTATTTATTTTTTGCATAGTAACCTGTAGCTGTAGTTTGGTATGAGTAAATATTATTTTATTTTTAAATTAAGTAATGTTTCAATGATGAATTGGGTTTGTTTTCTGTCAGCTGAAAGACCTTTAGTTTTCCTTTAGTTTTTCATCATTTTAAAAGGCACCATTCAAGTGAACAAATTTAGGTCATTTTTAGTACTTTTGATTTTTGGGAACAAAAAAAGCATTGAAATAAAACCGCTGTGAATGAAAGGAGACATATGCCATGGGGAAAAGGACACACACACACACGCACACACACACACACACACACACACACACACACACACACACACACACACACACACACACACACACACACACACACACACACACACACACTGAACTCACTCACCTCCTCATTCTACCTCTACGATTTCTCCCTGAGAGGCTTCGTGGTTGAACGAGTGAGAGTAAAAATAGCTCGAGACTGAACAGTCATGCCATCGGTGGTGGCGTCTCCTCTGACCACAAAGTACACGGCCAATGAACGTACAGATTTATTTGGAAATTAAGCATTTTAAGCAAAGACGGCTTTAAATATCATCATTCTCATCCCATGACTGCAAATAAGATTACAGACAAAGTTAATCTTAAAAGCAACTAAGTAGGCTTTAAATGATCAAATTCAAGACGGAAAGCAGAAATCTGCTCTATTATTGATTGCAAGCAGTGATAATATGATATTTGACTATTTGAATGTCCCCCTGTGGTGAAAATCAAGCTTTTAATGTTGTTCATATGTATATGTGGTGTTTTTAAAACGCTTCAGACAAACCATGTGTAAGTTCATAAGTCGACAGCATTGCTGAGTATTTCCTCCTTAAAACAGCAGTGAACCAAAGAACACGCGTTTGAAATCGCTGGTGTTTCTGACGTCACACACTACCTTGTAACCAATCAGATCAACATGTGATCGTCAACCAGTGGATCTCTGAGCTGAGTGAGTGAGGCGGGCTCATTTGCATATACATAGAACTGCGAATACTAAATGAGGCAAGGGTGTCGAGTTACATTCAAGGAAAAAAAATTTTAAATATGTGATTTTGGTGATCAAAGATGAGTTTTAAGGGATAACATTATAGGGCTGGGAAAAAATCGATTCAATTTAAAAATCAAGTTGGTAGGTCAAATCGATTCATATTTTCAAAAAAATTATTTTTTAGATGTTTTTTCTCCCCTCGTCAGTATAGCGTACGTACATTTTGCATTCGCCAAACTTCTTCCTTCAGTGTTTCTGCATTTCGGGGACAACAGTCAACACGATGAAACTCAATCTAAGATGATTCAATGTTACTATTATTATATTTGATCTATGTCTATGGTTTCGCATGAAACAACTGTATATTGTTGGACTTTATTGCTGTACCTAAATCATGTTACTTTCTACCAGAGCACTATCAGAGCACTATACTTTCTAGTCAGAGCAGTATAATTGTTCTTCACGCACACAGTAACTGATATTTAAAACTGTTAAAAAGAAAAGGGTCAATAAACTACAGCATAGATAGATACTGTATAATACACTACACATCATAATGTATTTACCTTTTGTGCTTTGAAATTTCCGATGCGGGCTCGCACTGTATTTGAGCCTTTCATAAATCATATCATAGGTCTACTACTTTTGTGCAATGAACGATTATTAACCCATGTGCATCCTTATGGACATTTTTGTCCCTTTTCCAGTTTTTTTTATCACTTTGCCTGTGTTAAAGCTAGCTGCAAAAAAACTTGGCACAGGTGTGTATTTTTATTGCGAATTTTACTATTTCACCGTCATTTTCTTAAAAAATATTTTTTCCATTATGTACAAAAAAACTCCCTCTCAGCACCGTTTGGACAAAAATGTCCCCATTGAAACCCATTAAAACTGCCATTTTTAATCCCCAGTTCAGTTAACTATAAAAATATGCAATCTTTGTTAAGAGGCTTTCATTCTGATGGCAAGGCTTCAAATTTTTATTTTTTACTCTTTTTTATCAGATGGTGCCATTTTTTTTAAGTTTGGCTCTATAAAACAAATATCGCTTTATTCCTGTTTTCTGCTTCGGCATACTATAGAGCCAACTGGATAAATTATGCAACAATATTTGTGTGGGTGTGTTGGTATGGATGTCAGAGTGTGGTTAGTATGTGTGTTTTAAAAAAATATGTGTGTGTGTGCGCATGTGTGTGTTTGTAATACTGAGAGAGAAAAACTGCAAATAACAAGTCCAATCACTGTGAGCACCAGTGGGGTTTTGCTGGCACCCAATGGGGAAAATATGTTACTACGCCCAAACAAACTGTTACCGAAAGCTCATTTTTTGAGATATCATCCTCAAATTTGGAACACAACCTATTTACATTTATGGCTTTGATTTTATTGCAGTTTTGAGTTCAACCTGATTTATAAAATATATATTTTATATAAAATATTTTTTATAAATAATTTTCATAAACTTATACCTATATAACTTTTTTTTGGATTTACTTATTATTATTTTTTACTTCAGCAATAATCTGCAAAGGGTCTTCTTTAAAATGATACCAAACTTAAGTCTGTGCTCCAAAGCGTCACATTTTTATGACAGTTTTTTGACATGGACATTTTTGTCCTCTTTTTACCTATGTGTAACTTTTTTAAATTGATGCACAAGGGTTAATAGCCTTTCTTGTTTTGTCCTCCTGTCTATGTTTTGTCAAGTATCTCAACAGCTGTGCTATACATTTAAAACATGTCTCAATTTTACAATAGACTAGGCTATATAATAATGATCTTTTTGATTTTTGTTACCTTGTTTTTCATGAATGTATTTTACAACAATACAAAGAGCGATGTGTCACATTTTACAAGATTTAGTGCTCTTATTTGTTTCCCACTAAAGACTAAATTTTACTGCTGAATTATCCACTAATCAAGTCTATAATAGCATTTTTGTCATAGATTATGATCATATATTTTTTGGATTTGTTGTTTTTCTTTATAATGAAGTTGTCTGTATTATGTAGATTTTGTTTAACACAAAATCGAATCTAAATCGTAAATTCGAGTTTTTTAATACTTTTTATAGGAAAAAGATAAAATAAAAAATTCGCCCAGCTCTATAACATTATTGACAACAGGGGGACTTTAAGATTGTCTAAAAATACCCTTACCTTCTTGCCTAACTTATTATATTATTCAATTATATTAACTCTGTTTTTTTATGTGTGTGTGTGTGTATGTGTAGTATACATATAATACAGTACAAATTGTGAATTAAATTAACTTCAACTCTGTATAGATACTGGAGGTTGTGCAATTAGAGCCGGTTCAGAGGTGTCAAGTGATCACAGAGTGATCTTAATAATAAATTAAGTACGTGGGAACACTTCCTATTAGATTTCTTCTCAGAAACCACTCATTAGTTTATTGCAACATCTCCATAACGAGCATGAGGTGAGGAGAGTCTAGTTTATTGACACACTCCTTGTCAACCCTCTACAGTGAAAACAATGGACGAGACACAATACTACTAAAACCATGCGCTTGGCAGTGTATACAGATCTATTGATTATAAGTTTAACCTTTCAGCTTCAACAAGTTAGATTTCACTTTTTGGCCTCATGAAGTAATTATCAGAAAAGTTCAGTCTGCATTAAATGTGCATTGTCACTTTAAAAGGCATGACCAGGGAAACTCAAAAGCTTTTCACTGGATTGATTGACGGGCATTCTTTAAACTCAAAATGAAGCTGCTCAGATCTATAATGCTAAATGAGCTATTCTCACGGCGCTGAATGAGACACATGATTCATAGATATGTGGCGGCGCTTTCCTGGAACAAAAACATTCAGCCCAGCTGTTCCTGTCCTCTACGTCTGTTTCATATAATAGAGGAACAACAGGGGCTATAAACACCCTTGAGAATGTTTTAGCACATCTACTCTGCACTAAACTCATGTCCTATGTACTGAATGTGTTTTGTGAAATAATGTAAATAGTGCAATGACACTACAGAATTGAACACAAACCAAATGTATGGCTTTAAGTCGTACTTCAACCACTAGTTGGCACTGTTGAAAACAATCCACTACTACTCGAGAGTGCATTACCCATAGATATATACACTAGATGTTGCCTTGGCAGGGTTTCTGCAGGTTTCACAAAGTCAAATTTAAGACTTTTTAAGACCTTTTTAAGACCATTATTAATGAAATTTAAGACCTATCACCAAAAAAAAAAAAACACGTACAAAGGAAACACGTAACGAGTCTCAAAATTATTCGCAAAGTAATTTAATATATTCAAACTGTCGAACATCAGCACGAATGATCCCGTGATTTTGGAAATTAGTTCTGTTTTTGTTTTTATAAAATCCCCTATTCCAAAGCGCGTAATGTAGGCCGCTCTATCTTTCCCGCACCTGAAGGATTTCAGCGATGTCAGAGTCCGGAAACATAGTTTGAAACAATGTAGGACTGGTGTCTTGTCACCGTGTGGAGAACCCAGAGCACCTCCGTTGGCTCTGATCCAAAAGCAAAATTAAAAATCAGCAAAATCTGATCCAAAAGTCAGATATTTCAAGCCAAGTATCGCTAAACTTAAAATCCGTATTATGTCTGTCTATAGTATCTGAGATCAGCGCCAATAACACGAAACCTCAAAACTGATTGGCTGTTGCATATTGGTCTATTTTGTAGTTGTAATACAGCGAATTATATTTGAACTAGCAAGAAAAGAACTACAACCACAGAACAATTTTTGTTTTAAATTCCAAAACATGTTGGTGTTGCTGTTGGAACATTTCAATGAGATTTACATGGACGTAGGAAAATTAAGACCTGTTTAAAATGATTTAAGACCTAGAACACAATACTTCAGCATATTTAAGACTTTTTAAGGCCTTAAATTGTGATTTAGAAATTTAGATTTTTAGACTTTTTAAGACCCCGCGGAAACCCTGCTTGGCTACAGCAGTTCATTAGAACGAATGCGTCAGATAGAACCGCCATCACTTTAATGCATCAGCGTCAATGTAGACAAAGCTCTAACGGAAATAAAATCACCATAAATCATCCTGAATGCGATTTTCTTGTTTTTTTGGTTCATTCCATCGGTCAGACATTCCAGAATTTTCTTGATTCCAGAAAAATGTTTTTTTTTTAAAACATTCTTCCTAGTTCAGATTTCATTCGTGTGAACATCATACACAGCACAAAAGTCCGCCACCATCAATGAATTCGAAGTAAAGGCAGAGATAGCACCGTTACCTAGCTACTTCCTATGACAACACCCCTGTTCCAAGATGGCGGTGGTTTTGACACATGCTTAGATTCCCAAGGTGACGTCTTGTGTATATGTCTATGGCATTAATAACAATTAATGAATTCAAAATGTGACCATCACCAACAGACACCACCTATCATATGTGTGGAAGTATTTCATCAAGGATGACAAAAATATCATAATTTGCCAACTCTGTAAGGCCGTACTCGCATATAGCACCTAAATATGCGTAGGAAATGGTGGACGCGCCGCATTCTCCTTTTTCCAAAGCGCTCAGGGCGGTTGCGCTCCGGTTGGTTCTTGTCAGGTGACCTAATGCGCTTGCGGCATTCTGAAAAGTTGAGATGTTATTATTTCGATGCGGCGCGATGAGCTTGGAAAGCTCGAACACGACCACGCTTCCGTTATGCCAGCGCGCATACCGCACGCCTACATTTGAAAATAACGAACTTGAGCGCACAAAAGACGTGATATGTGAGCAGGCCCTAAGAGTACTTTAAAGGGGTGATGAACTGAGAAATCAAATTTTCCTTGAGCTTTTGACATCTAAGAGGTCATCATATTATAAGAATATCCTGTAAGTTTCAGAACTGAAAACGTCCTTGTTAGTCCAATAAAAGCTTTTATTGACACCAGGCTCTGCAAACGACTCGTTTTTCAAAGTGGGGAACTATGACATCAAAGAGGATAAAACCCCACCCCTGCAGAAGAAGATCAACGCCTACTTCAACAAAGCCGGTTTAGCCCCGCCCACCGATTCACGTATTACACGCATAGCTAAATAACATAGGCCTGCCTTCCTCATGATGACAAACCAGATCAGAAGTGAAACTCATTATACTGCAAAACTGTTCTCCACTCACAGCAGTGGGCGTTTACTTCCAAGTCTTCAATGCAGACGGCCATAAAAACAGAGCGTTTTTGAGCTAGGCTCAAAACTAGGGAAGAAAATAGACAATTACTTATTTATTTTGATGTTTTTAAATGTAAAAAGTCATAAGTTGACCTCAGACAACATTAAAAAAAAATTAAAAAGCCAGTTCATGACCCCTTAAATACAGGAGTACGACGCACAACCACCTACGATTGAAACATCCAACAACAAAGGCAAATTTAAGTGAGACGCACATCACGAAGGAAACGAGCATCAGTGAATTCTCTAAATGCCCGATTAAAGGGAGGAGAAGACAGGCGATTTACTTGTGGATTTTATAATGAAGGATATAAGACCACTCTTATCAACTTCTTTGAACCCAGTTACACCGTTCCATCCAATGCTTCACTCTGGAAAATAATTGGCCATAAATACGACTCTCTAAAAGCGGACATTGCGTCTGAAATGAAAAGCAAGAATGACTATATTTTTGGCTTTACTCTTGTTACATTAAAATGAAAATATGTAATGTCATAATTATAATGTTTTGCGAGTTTACTTATGTAATTGTTGCATTAGGCTATGAATTAAAGATACACTGTGTAATATTTTAAGTTGATTTTTTTTGGTAAAATAACACTTTGTTCTTTCAAAATGATATGTTCTCATTAATGTGTAATCACTTCAACCAACCAATTAAGTATTCTCGTTAAGTGTATAATCTGCCATTTAGAATACATACGTGCGTTGCGCATCCATCTTGAAAATACATTAGACAAAAAGTTCCATATAAAAAAAAATTTGATACAATGTAAAGTATTTTCTTTGGCTCTTGTTTTAAATTATTTTGTTCTGTTATTATGCTTGTTGTCGTCGTCTGTTGACGTACAAGCAGAATGTGGCGATTGGTCGATGTGGTTTTAGCCCCGCCCCTTTACTGTGATTGGACGGCTGGGTAAAAAGCGACAGTGACAAGTGCTGTGTTTTACCCAAGGCTGAACGTTCTTCAGCTTTCAGCTACCCGTGAAAAAACACTTTTTTGTAATGCCATGGACCTCCCAGAAATCATTATATCAGAGTCCCACAAGAGTAACAGTTCCAACAACACAAACCACAACTAAAAGGATTATTAACAAACAATATATCTGAGCATTAATGAGCAGATAGTTAAAGCTGTGCTTGTGTAAAAAATAGTGATTCATCATAAAATCAATGACTATGGATTGCAGGTTGATGCAAAACTCTCTGAATGTGCGATCAATCAGCGTTTGCTCTCCACACATGACGTTAAAGTAATGACGTTATAGCCACCGCTTTCAATCAATGACGTGAATGTGAATCAGTTTGGAAACACATGCACATATTCTAAAACATTTGCTTTAGGCTAGTTTCCATGCAGCTTGTGTATCATTAATAAAAGGTCCGGCATCTGTATTAAATCTGTATTGAAGTTTTAATAAGGACAAAATAAAGGTAACACACTAAGCAGAATTTTTATCTAGTGTCATGAAAAGATGATTGTCCAAGGGTTGATTTACTTACAGCAAAGCCAAATCCCTCATTGTGCATGAATGAAATGTGTTTAGTTTAAAAGCATAAAACATCCCTGCATCCGTTTTAAAATCATTCATATTAGACGTCAGTGCCACTGAAAACATCATTCCACTAAACCACTTTTATTTTATCCATTTTGAGTCACACTGACTCAAATGTTTGTGCCAATCTGAATAAATAATCTGTCTGGAACTATGACGCAACAAAGTGGCTTTGATTTAAGGTGTTCACACGTGCAGTTTGATTCTCATGGTTCCTTTAGTCCAGACCCAAAACAAACATGATAGGGTTTGTTCACACTTGGCATGTTTGGTTGAGTTAAAACAAACCCTGGTGCAATTGCTCTGTTAATGTGTTTTATGTTAAGAAGTGTGAATGCATTAATCTGAACCAAAGCAAGCAGAACGAGACGCACCTTCCAAACTAACTTTGGTGCGGTTTGCACTGAAATATGAAGACATCTAAACGAAGCACCAAACAGACATGATGTCACAAGATGTGACCGTATAGCGTAGAATCCTCCAGCAAACCTGTTTATCTCAGTCATCAGGAGCTGCGTATGGCCATTACAGTTCTTCTGTGTGTGCAACGGACGGATTCCTGTCGCTGTTTTGACTCCTTTATACATTTCATAAGCTCTTAATTAGTTCTCATCTGATCAAAATACCATCATATGTAGGATGTGCACATACAGCGAGCGCATTTAGGCCAACGCACAGCATTGGTTTTTTGTCTATCTATCTTTGTCCATCTATTTTTATGCGCATATAGGGGTATCACATAATAAATTGCTGGATGGAAAGGCCAAAATGCACATTGCTCTAAAATGCACATACTGTGAACAACGTATGTGCATCAGAAAAAGAGTGAGGGATGCACCTGATATGGAAATTTTGCCCAAATACCAATAACCGATAATTGGTCATTTTTGAAAGTAAATAACCAATATATTGGCCAATAAATCTAAATCCAAAGTTGTATGTAATTTTAAGAGCCTGATTACAAAAACAAAAGTCTCACCATTAAAATTCATGTCCCAAGCACACAATTATGATCTTATTATAATGTTATGTAGCCGATATGACAGCAGCACGCTGCACCAAACTGTATTTCCCTTTTTAAGTGATTCCAATCATATTTCAAGTTATTGAAAACCATCATGTTGAACAGTGCGCATCTGAAGAGTCTCAGCTGAAGGAAATAATCACATTTATCGCTTTAAATATATCGGTTAAATTTTCTTATCAGGCCGATAACAATAACATTAAAAATGAACATATATCGGCCGATACCAATGTGGTGGCCGATATATAGTGCATCCCTAAAAGAGGTGATTTGCGATGGGACGACATAACTGGACTAACCGTTTAACTTCCAGAACTGTCTTAGACAACTGTGTTCCCAAACACCAGGCCTCTGTTCTCAGAAAGCAAGATATCTAATTTATTAAATCCGAAATTATTATAAACAGTGGGATCATCATTTGCAGCAACTTCCATTTTACTCAGTGATATTTTCCTAGACAGTAACATAGTGTCGCCCCAGGGGTCTCATTTATAGAAACTGTGCGTAGGATCCTTACTATAAATGTACGTGCGCCCGAAAGCCAAAAATGGGGTACGCCAAAAAATATTCAGATATTTATAAAACCGTGCGACGCCAGTAAACAATCGAATATATATTTCTATTTATTGAATATATATTTTGTAACTTCTCAGTAATGATATTCATGTAAGTTTAAGTGTTTAACTCCATTAACGAGAATGGCATATTTAATCTGAAATGTTTTATATCAGAAGTAAAACATAAGTTTAAATCATTATTTCATTTATTGAAACTGTCTCATTCATAGAACGTGCACCTGTATTTCATTAGTCTACTCATGAAGATTTACGGTTCATCTGCCGTTAGATTATGTGCGTCCGTTTCACTAAATGAGCCCAACGCGCGTGCTGGCGCGGACACTTAAGAAGGGATGGATATTGGCTTCAAGTAATAGGCTTGGTGAAAGGTGGCTTCACTTTCACTTTTACTTTGGCTTCAAGTAAAGGTGCGCACATTCTCCCGTCAAGTTTGTTTTTTATAGATCACAAACTTTGCGTGGAAACTGGCATACGTACTGTACGTTTCAAGCCCCGTTTTGTGTGTACGCACGCTTTATAAATGAGACCCAGATCCGGCCCACATCTGGTACATGTGGATTCAATGCTTACCGAATGTGGGCCGTATCTGGGCCGACACTATGTTGCTGTCTCAGGAAGTGACGAATTTACTTTATTTGCAAATGTTTCATGCAATATTCCAATGTGAATAGCTAAATTCACCACTTTGGATACAACACATAGCTAGTGAGAACACTAAGCAAACCAGGACTAAATATATCTTCTTTTTTTGTCCAAACCAAGAGAACCAAACTACCTTTAAAGGGTTAGTTCACCCAAAAATGACAATGATGTCATTAATGACTCTTCCTCATGTCGTCCCAAGCCCGTCAGACCTCCGTTCAACTTCAGAACACAGTTTAAGATATTTTAGATTTAGTCTGAGAGCTTTCTGTCCCTCCATTGGAAATGTGTGTACGGTATACTGTCCTTGTCCAGAAAGGAAATAAAGACATCATCAAATGTGACATCAGTGGGTTACTTACAATGTTTTGATTTTGAAGCATCGAAAATACATTTTGGTCCAAAAATAACAAAAACTACGACTTTATTCAGCATTGTATTGTCTTCCGGTTCTGTTGTGGATCCGCGTTCAGTGCCGCGGCTGACCTAAGACGCGGCTGACGTGTGTCTGGATATATTATGTAAACACAAACTTTTATTTTGGATGCGATTAATCGCTGCACAGCACTAGTTTTAATCAAACCAAGCATGCCAAAAGTACATTAGATAGTGAGTATCTTACGTTCAGTTTACCAATAATCATATTAAATAATTTCTGGAGCATCCTAGGCCATCTTACAACACAATCATTTCAAAACAGTCATTCATGCAACTAAAAGCTAGTGTATTTACTTTTTAAGGAGAAGTGTGTATCGAACAACATGTTGGTGGATTGCAACACACCAGTAGGGAAGCACAGACCCGAGGCAAGCCGGGCATCAATTTAACCGGCCTGGTTTCAAACGACAGGGCTAACGAAACCTGCGGTCTAATG
The DNA here is from genome assembly GCA_030378365.1 of Hybognathus amarus. NCBI lineage: Eukaryota > Metazoa > Chordata > Actinopteri > Cypriniformes > Leuciscidae > Hybognathus > Hybognathus amarus. The sequence goes on from JAQIUQ010006223.1 coordinate 40,457, forward strand.
TAGGTCAACTCACCCATATCTGCAGTTTGATTCTCTTGTCGTTCTTGTAGACGGTTTTGACTTTGAAATCGATGCCCACCGTACTCACAAACGCTGACGTGAAGGAGTCGTCAGCGTACCGGAAGAGAAGCGACGTCTTTCCTACACTGCTGTTGCCGATGATCAGCAGTTTGAACATGTAATCGAAGTTCTGGTCAGATCCTTCTTTCTGTGCCGCAGCCATCTGGAACAAGACAACACGCTTTCAACAAACAGCCGCAACACACACGTCAAACGTGCACTCGTAAATCTTCAAAATGCATTTATTATTTAGTCTAATGAATGTTATTGTGGTAAAAACAGAATGCAAAAAAGTCATAAAACAATAAACATCAGTTTATTTATACAGCTCTTATTTTACAATGGTTAGTGGATACAAATAATAAATAAAATAATAATAAAATAAAGACCAGATTTTGAAACTTATAGAAATATTTATTAACAATAAAATGTGGATTATTTAAAAATGGAGTTGTTTGATAAAACTGATATGGTTATTGTTTTATTACTTTTTGTTTGCATTCTGTTTTTATAAACATGAATAATATTTATATACAGTATACAGTATTTTGTTTATTTGCAATCTAAAATTAAAAGTTTATCTTTAAATGCTATGCATTTTTCACGTAAATAAATGGATGTTATATAATTACCTGAACAGTACATTAAATAAGCAAGTTAGTTTCCCTGTGAACATTTTAGTGTTTGGAAATATTCTTGAAACATGTATCGGTAGATTCAATATGTATTATCCTCCCATTTAAAAAGAATATATATACTATTCTAAACTTACTATTCTAAACCATAAATCAAATCTGTCTTTTATAATATTCCTTTTAGACATATATATATATATATATATATATATATATATATATATATATATATATATATATATATATATATATATGTCTAAAAAAGGAATATTATAAAAGACAGATTTGATTTTATGGTTTAGAATCAGTAAAGAGGAAACTGGCTTTGAAAAGTATAGGCCTAGTGAGATTATTTATCTAAATTATTCATGCAAAGCAAACTGACATTAAATGTTTTGACACTAAATACAGTAAAACATAATAAATATCACATGTTATAAGTTGTCATTTATCAAATGTGGAGCTTGTCATTGCTCGTAAGAACCCTGGAAAGCCATCCATATAAAACTAATCCTCAAACACCATCTTAAAAATAAATACAGTCAAACTGACAATCATTTAATCATGATAATGATGAATGTGAGAGAGGAAGAGCTATAAAACGCTTTAGTACAGGAATATTCCCCAACCCCCACATTACCGAGGGGTAGGGTGTGTTTCCATCAATAACCATATCTATTTTATTCACCCTTATGTTCATAACGACTGATTAAATCATATTGAGAATAAGGCTAATACATTACAACAATCAATTGTGACATATTTCGCCTTAACGTCATTTATACAATTCGGAAATGATCAGCAGGACTGTAATTATTATGAAATAACTTAATATTATAAAGCCACGAATGACAATTAAAGCTTATAAACGCAAGCACAAACCTGCATGGATCCGTCCTGACGCATCCTACCGAAGATTTGGCACGATTATTCAGTCGGTTCCCGGTGATGCTCGAATCACTCCGTGTCCTCTGAGCATCAGCATCAGCTGCCAGAGAGAGAACGCGCGCGCTGACTCTGCTGTGCGCGCTCCCGGGCGGTCGTCCAACGGCACTCAGCCGCGCTCGCAGCTGGGAGTTGGAGTTTTATCCAGAGAATAGTTTGTAGTCCTTAAACCCGAAAGAGACCTGTCTATGGAAGAGACCAGGAAGAGATTAGATGGATTGATTATCCTCTGTTTTTTTTTTTGTCTCTCTCACGTTTTCTAATGTGTTTCGGTGTATCAGTAAAATAATGTCCGTTTATAGCAGCAATTTATTTATTCGTCATCCACAACATTTTCTAAATAGGCTATATTTGTGGTAACTGATGAATAATAACATCAAACCTCCGAACCAGGCTTGACTCTTTCCAAAACGTTTGCAACAATAACAATTATTTATATACTATAACTTAAATCATATTTAACGTGAGTTTTCAGGAAATAAAATATTTGGGGGAAACATTATTTGACAAAATAATTCAGTCCACACGAAGGTTGTTTCCCCCGGAATAATATCATCCCTCTGAATGGAAAATAAATCTGCATTTCAGTTTAGTAGGTTTTCATTAATTTTTTTTGTATAAAATTACACTACATATTTACACTTAGGCCAATATAAATCCTGTCGTCTTAAAATAATAAAACCAAACATGCTAACAGGTTTGTATGATAAAGTTCCCTATGAAGAAATGTTTACCAGAGATTTGCAGAAGTCTGGAAGATGCAGATCGAAATCTCATTGGCTTGGCTTCTGTCAATCATTTTATCTCGGAATCCCTAAAACCATATTAGGAAGTTGGTAAGACAGGCCTACTCGTATTACTCGACTTTAATTCAGATAAAATGGCCCATTTGAGTGTTTTCAGACAGATTTAGATGTAACGTTAGCTCAATATATTGCAGTGGCTTTCAGAATCGTAGCGATTAAAACTGAGGCGTTTAAAATGCTGACAGTTGTTGTTGTCAAAGTTTGTTTTTATCTTCACGTTTAAAACGCATTATGATTGGTTCGTTCACCCTGTCGAACACATGTCAGTTTGGTTGGTTCAGTAATTTGACGCTTTCAGAGTCAGACGTGCACGAGCCTCGAAGTGTTGCAGCAGCGCGACCTCTACCGGCCGCTGGTCTAAGTGTCAAATATCATCCCAATAATTACACTCAAATAGTGTTGTATTTGTATTATGTACCAATATAGTATTTATTAATATTCTAAATTACCTTTTATTTTTATATATTTTATTTTTGGTGTTTTTCAATTGTATTTGCTGTAGCTTTAGTAATTTTAATCAGCTACTTTAGCTTAAAATGATATTATTTCAGACTAGTTAAAACATTTATCATTTTATAAAAAAATACGTTTTTTCATTATATTTAATTGTATAAGCTTTATATTTAAGCTTTATTTCGATTAACAAAAACATATTTAAAATTGTTTTAGTTTTGATTATAATTAACAATAACAACATAGCAATGATATAATTAAAATATTCAGCAATTTTATGTACATCTTGGACATAAAATTTTATATTTTTACAATTTATATCCATGGATAGAGACACTTTTATGATGGATAGATGAACTTTTATGATGGATATATGCACTTTCATGACTGATAGAGACACTTTTATGGACTTCAAAACAGTAACAGCAATCCAATACCATTATAAAGCTTGGAAGAGCCAGGACATTTTTAATAGGCCTAACTCTGATTGTATTCGTCTCAAAAGAAGTGTCATATAAACCTAGGATGACTTCAGGGTGAGTAGGCCTAAATCATGGGGTAATTTTCATTTTAAAATGAACTCCTCCTTTAATAGAGAGAAGCTGAAAAGGTCTGGTCTGGTGGGATATTCTCCCAGGTGCCGTTTTTACCCTTTTACCAGAAGGACAAACTGCAAACGTTCATCACGCTTCTAGATGGACGCAAAGGCCGTGTGGCTGACCTGGGATCAGGCAATGGAGGTTTGGTAAGTTTTGCTGACCTTTAAATGAAGATATAATGTCAGCTCATACTATAAACTTATGTATTAACTGTCCTTTGTAGGTTTTTGCAGCCTCGACTGTGGGATCTCAATGCACAGGATTTGACATAAACTCATGTTGTTGGGCTATTCGAGGAGTAAGTTAAAGCAATGTGGCGTGGCAAACCACACAATGATATTTGTTTGATCAAACAGGACATCTGGAAGGTAAAGTGTATCATGCGTTCAAGTATTTTGCCTTATATAACTTAATTTATGTTATATGTCTAACTTTCCTTAGCTCTTTTATGTTCCTGGCTCCTGCAGTGTTATGTTGCTGGATTGCCATGTGGGGGCGCTATAGGATCATGTCATGTATTTTCTGTCTATAGTGGCCAGAAGGGGAAAAAAAAGCTTTTATTTACCCTACAAGTTTGATGAATCCATATTTTATTTTATAAGCTACAAGCTTTGTTTTACTATGCAAAACAATAAAATAAAAAAATGCTTAAAAACAAAAAGCTCACTTTGACGACAATATAATACGTTATTAATATTTTGTTAGTTCTTATGTTTTTGCATGTATTCATAATTTCTTTGTGGACAAAATTATGTCAGCACAATTTGTCATGTTTCATTACGTTATAATCACAAATAAAACAATCGACTATATTCTTTAACAAATTATTAATAACATTTGAATAAAGAGTGAAGAAAAAGGCCGGACGCCACTTTTGGCCACATGCATCTCATGAAGTTTAAATTTTTTTTGTTTTGTTTTTTTTTAATATTTAGTATCTTCTCTGATGATTAAATATGCAAGTTAACATTATTAATGCGTGAGATATATGACAGCATTTTTTAATTTTTAGGTTAATGTTCATTCTTAGTTCATAATGCATTAATTATGTTAACGTATGAAAACATAAACTGAAAACCAAAATGAATAAATGCTCAAACTATTGCATTAATGTTCATTTTGTAAAGTAAAGTGTTACCAAAACATCTTAGCACGACCTTCCATAAAGAATATAATGAGGGTTTAAGGTGTTTAATGGTGATTTATGTCTGTGTCAGATGGGGGTTCTGGAAGAGAAGCTGTTAAAGGAGTTTCCTGAGGATGCCAGAGTCATTGTGTGTCGTTTCCCTTAACCTCACCGGCCTCACGCACTGCTAGATCAGGACTGAACCAGGACTGGGCTTATAGTGTACACACTGCTGGAGAATCATTCAGAACATCTGCACAGCTGCGCAACAGTGACAAGTTATATATATATGTTGAGTATTTCACAATCTGCTCAGTTACTGGGATTTTCACACACAACCATTTCTAGGGTTTACAAAGAATGGTGTGAAAAGGGAAAAACATCCAGTATGCGGCAGTCCTGTGGGCGAAAATGCCTTGTTGATGCTAGAGGTCAGAGGAGAATGGGCCGACTGATTCAAGCTGATAGAAGAGCAACTTTGACTGAAATAACCACTCGTTACAACCGAGGCATGCAGCAAAGCATTTGTGAAGCCACAACACACACAACCTTGAGGCGGATGGGCTACAACAGGCAGAAGACCCCACCGGGTACCACTCATCTCCACTACAAATAGGAAAAAGAGGTGACAATTTGCAAGAGCTCACCAAAATTGGACAGTTGAAGACTAGAAACATGTTGCCTGGTCTGATGAGTCTCGATTTCTGTTGAGACGTTCAGATGGTAGAGTCAGAATTTGGCGTAAACAGAATGAGAACATGGATCCATCATGCCTTGTTACCACTGTGCAGGCTGGTGGTGGTGGTGTAATGGTGTGGGGGATGTTTTATTGGCACACTTTAGGCCCCATAGTGCCAATTGGGCATCGTTTAAATCCACAGCCTACCTGAGCATTGTTTCTGACCATGTCCATCTCTTTATGGCCACCATGTCCCCATCCTCTGATGGCTACTTCCAGCAGAATAATGCACCATGTCACAAAGCTCCAATCATTTCAGATTGGTTTCTTGAACATGACAATGAGTTCACTGTACTAAAATGGCCCCACAGTCACCAGATCTCAACCCAATAGAGCATCTTTGGGATGTGGGTGAAACGGGAGCTTCGTGCCCTGGATGTGCATCCCACAAATCTCCATCAACTGCAAGATGTTATCCTATCAATATGGGCCAACATTTCTAAAGAATGCTTTCAGCACCTTGTTGAATCAATGCCACGTAGAATTAAGGCAGTTCTATACTATATACTATATACCGGTAGACAAAAAAAAAACTATTCCTCATAAAAATTACACATTTTATTTCGGCTTTTTCAAAATATATCATTTTCATTTAGTTTACTTTGAAAATAAATAAAACTCATAAAAACAATATTATACATATCAAAAAATCCTAATAAAAATGGAAATGAAAAGAATTATATTTAGGTATTTCAAAATTGCTGATTTTCATAAAATAAAAATAACTAAATTTGAAGTAAAAATAAATAAAAATACACAGATGTAAAAAACTTATAAAAATGGCAAAAACCCAATTTTATTTAGCTATTTCAACATTTCTAATTTTCATTTAGTTTAACTCTTAAATGTTGTCATTCAAATCCGAAAACTTTGTTTCCAGGTTTAAATGAAAAATGATACCAAAATTATCTCTGACTTTTGCATCTGTCGGTCACATTAAAATTCAGGAAAGGATCATGTTTTGCTAATGTTATCTTGCCTTCAGGATATTACTATTGATGGTTATTGGTTATTATATCATTACATAAACATCACATCTTCTGTGTTTGGTAATCTCCCTCACAGTCGCCCTGAACACTTTCATCAGACAGACAAGTCATCATGATCACGTTATCTCTATATTACCCTCAATTCCCAGGGAAAGCAAGAACTGATAAGAATGTAATGTGTATTAAAATGCAATGTAAGTCGCTTTGCGTAAAAGCGTCTGCCAAATGCATAAATCAAATGTATATGTAAATGTCCATTGGTGGCAAAAGTAAAGCTTAAAGTCTTCCTCTGATCATTGTATCCCTTAAAACTCATATTTGATCACCAAAATTACATATTTAAGCATTTTTTCCATGCCTTAAAATAGCTTGAATGTAACTTGTCGACACCCTTGCCTCATTTTCACAGATGAGTGAAACAAGTCACTTATAAAAGGAAGGATCTATTGTTTACATTAGACAACAGGCATATGCTTTCACTGTTTTGTGTTACATAAAGCTGTCTGCGCTGTGAATATTCAATGTTTGCATGCAATAGATATAAATGTTTACCTGTTGAATTGAAGTATAAATAACTGAGTTCAGCTTGTAAACACTTTATATTGAAAAGCAGCATCAACACACTCCCACTCTCTCTGAAGACCTTCAAAAAACAAGCAATTTCTGTAATGTTACCCTGAGAACTGATGGCTGTCTTCTTGAATAAAGTAAAGCAGTGTGTCACTTCATCTCTCAAGAAGATGAGCTGTTATGAAGACCAATACACAACACATATGGTTGCATTAGCGGTGCCACTAGATATGTGTAAAAAACTAACTTTTAATAATTTATATTGTAGAACTTATAATTTTATTTTTATTATTTTATTTAATACCATAAATTAATTACCTTTTTTAACCTATCTGCACCCATACATTTATGATAAATCTGTTGTCCATGTCAGGCTATTTTGATTTGTATTAATTCCCAGGATATTATTGGTGATGTTAAATGAATTCTTCATATCCACTATTTAATTTTCACTAGTTAAAATGCTCATTCTTGATATCAGGAATTAGATTTAGTAGCAATGGCAATTTTTGATATCAGGAATTACATTTCCAATAGTAAAAATGTGAATTCTGGATATCAACAATGATGTCATCACTCGCAGAAATACGAATTCTTGGTCAAGAATTAAATTTCAACTAGTAAAAGCTATTCTTGATATTCGTAATTGAATTTCCACTAGTTAAATGTCGCCATAGCCATTCAAATTCAGTTGTTGATATCAAGAAATGATTTCTTACTAGTTGTATTCACATGTCGATTAAATTCTTAAAAGTAAAAATCATAATTTTTGATATCAGTAATTGTGTGGTTACTAGTGCAAATGTCCGTTCTTGATATTAACTAGTGAATTGCTACTATAAATAAAATGTTAATTTTTTAAATCAATAATTTGCCACTAGTGACAATGTTCATTTCTGATATCATGAATGTGATTTTTTGTAAGAAAGCCATTTTAGATAGCTAGCCGAAATTACTCTCTCCTAATTATTGATATCAGAAATACATTTTCACAGATGTCAGAAATTACAAATGTAACGTTGAAATACATTTACAGATATCAAGAATTAGGCCTAATATTTCAGCTAGTGAAAACTGAGTTTATATTTTTAGTAACCAGGTAAAATTATGATTTTTACTAAGAATTGTATTTCTAACATGTGAAATAGTAAAAAAAAACACTCTTGATATCAACAATTGATTTTGAATGGTGATATTTAACTCATGAAAATACAGTTACAGATATCAAGAGTTACAGTAATCAAGAATTCATATTTCTGCGAGTGATGACGTCATTGTTGATATCAAGAATTTTCAAAAACGGCTTCAGATCATACAGTAGTGCATGTAGTAGTGGTGCTGTAGTGTCTATGTGTGTGTGTGTGTGTCAGTATGAGTCATACATGCACCACACATCTAAATCCGTAGTAAAACTAGTGTAAAGCATCACATGGTGGCGCTAGAGATCTTTACTCTAACCCATAGTCTCTAAAACATGTCCATGCATGTCCTGCTCAAACTAAATATTATAACCTACAGAATACATGGACAGAGTGAAATGTTGTAATAATGAAGTAAATAAAATAGCCTACATAAAAAAATTAAACATATTGTAGGATACACAGAAAATTGAAAAATGAAAGGCGTGTTTTGACTACTTTAATTTTTTAACTATAATAATAATATTAAATAAAAATTCTAAATTGAGTTTAATTCTATTTTACATATTATTTCAATTTAAAGGTATTGGTTACATTTAATTTAAATTAAATAAAGTTTAATATCGTGATTTAATCGCAGGAATAAAACATTCCATCTTTGAGACGCGCGTCTTCATTCCAGCGCTCAGTGAACGCGCGTGACGCGCCAGTGAAATAAAACAAGGGGCGGAGCCTCCGCGCGCGCGTGTATAAGACCGAAGCTCTGTGATGATTTCTCCCAGTCGGACTCGAGCATGGACATACTCAGGACTATAACACACCACCATCATCATCACCACCATCATCAGCCTGTGATCAACGGCAAGATGTGTGAACACACACACCACAGACCCACTGAGAGCAGACGAGGGAAAGCAGAGGATAATAATAATGCTCATGCCACGCAAGAAATGTCACGCATTATCACGGATTCAACCACTGGGAAATGTTACTGTAGAGGAAAAGTTTTGGGCAAGGTAAATATTTATATTTAAGTATTTTACATTTGACTTATAATAAAGTAATACAATGGAGCACCATATGATATATAGTCAATATTTAAAAGTGCATCAGCTATTTTATTTTTAATTTCTATGTTTAATTTTATGAATTAGTAATGCATAAGAGTAAATGAGAGATTTGAACATGCAATTGAATATACTGACATGTAATGCTGTTATAATGCATCCTCTCTCTCTCTCTTCTCTCTCTCTCTCTCTCTCTCTCTCTGTGTGTGTGTGTGTGTTTCAGGGCGGTTTTGCCAAATGCTATGAATTTACAGATCTAAGCACTGGGAAAATGTATGCAGCCAAAATCATTCCACACACGCGTGTCTCCAAACCTCACCAAAGGGAAAAGGTAACTTGCAGTCCTGTCGTCACGTATTTGCTGCTGGCCGCATTGCTTAAATCGCTAATTAAGTTTTTGCAACCGTTTGATTGACAGATCGACCGAGAAATCGAATTGCACAGAGCCCTGCATCACAAACACATCGTTCACTTCTACCACCACTTCGAGGACAAAGATAACATCTACATCCTGCTTGAATACTGCAGCAGACGGGTGAGTGCTATTGACGTCCTGCTTTAATAATAGGTCTTGCAGGAAATATTGTTGCACTGACGAATTGTGTCGTTCTTCAGTCCCTAGCACATATTCTCAAGGCCCGAAAGGTGCTTACAGAACCAGAGGTTCGGTACTACCTGAGACAGATCGTCTCGGGGTTAAAGTATCTCCACGAGCAAGAAATTCTGCACAGAGACCTCAAACTAGGTGAGCATCTAGAGCGTTCGAACATTCCCAGACTATACAGAAATCCCATTCGTAACCGGATTCTGTTGCTTTTCCCAGGCAACTTTTTCATCAATGAATCAATGGAGCTCAAGGTTGGAGACTTCGGTCTGGCTGCGAAGCTCGAGCCGGTTGAGAACCGTAGGAGAACAATATGCGGGACGCCAAACTACCTGTCGCCTGAAGTCCTCAACAAGCAAGGGCACGGCTGTGAATCTGACGTCTGGGCTCTCGGCTGTGTGATGTGAGTACTAAAGCAGTGCTATGTTTCACTTTAAACGGGCCTTGCTACTGAAGGGGCCTCTGTTAGCCCTCGAAAAAGAGATACGATTGGAAATTAACAGGGGATTAGGGGCAAAAATGCCACCAAAATTAATAAAAATGCCCCCAAAACTCAAGATATGGAGCAAAAAAAAGTCACTGGATGAGTTGTTTTAATAATCAAAATAGTCACCAAAAATGCCACTAAAATGGAAGGGGCCTTCGGTTGGCCTTCGAAAAGGAGATACGATTGGAAATGAACGAGATTAGGGGCAAAAATAGCACCAGAAATTAACAAAAATGCCCCCAAAACTCGAAGATATGAAGCAAAAACGTCACTGGATAAGTTGTTATTAATAATCGAAAATAGTCACCAAAAATGCCACTGAAAATGGTAGGGACCTTCGATTGCACCATTGAAAAAGAGATACGATTGGAAATTAGAGATAAGATTGGAAAAATCTAAAGAGATACGATTGGAAATTAGAGATAAGATTGGAAAAATCGTAAAGAGATACGAATTGGAAATTAACAGGGGTTAGGGGCAGAAATGACACCAAAATTAATAAAAATGACCCCAAAACTCAAGATATGGAGCATAAAAAAGTCACTGGATGAGTTGTTTTAATCAAATAGCCACCAAAAATGCCACTAAAATTGAAGGGTCCTCCGTTTGCCCTCGAAAAAGAGATACGATTGGAAATTAGAAATAAGATTGGAAAATTGTAAAGAGATGCAAATATGGAAAAATTGTAAAGAGATCTGATTGGAAAAATGCCCCCAAAACTCAAGATATGAAGCAAAAAAGTCACTGTATGAGTTGTTTTAATAATCAAAATAGCCACCAAAAATGCCACTAAAATGAATACAAATGCCCCCAAAATTCAAGATATGGGGCAAAAAATGTCCCTGTAGGAGTTTTTAATATTTATGATAGGATATAGTTACTGAATGAGCAAGAGTGCTGTTTACCGAAATACCAGCACAATTGTTAAAGTGATATTGATTTCATACAACTGTTAAAAAACAAAAAACTAATATTATGTGAGTTAAATTTTAGAACGACATAAATCCACTGCAACACAGTGATGTTTCGTTACTGAATGAGTGATTCGGATGAATGATTCAACGACTCACCAATAAAGACATGCATTTTCTTCATCCAGCTGTTTTGAATGAATCATTTGACTCAATGACTCGCTCATTAAGACAATTGGCTGCAACCTACTAAGAAAATAAAGTAATTCCAGTTGGCTTTTTTTATTTATCTGGCTCTGAATGGCAAAATCCGCCTCTAACTCTTGCAAATGTCATGGATGTGTTTATTTATAATGGATTGTTTGTGTCCCAACAGGTACACCATGCTTTTGGGAAGACCTCCTTTTGAAACCACAAACCTTAAAGAAACGTATCGGTGCATTCGTGAAGCGCGATACTCCATGCCGTCGTCTTTGTCGCCCCAAGCCAAGCATCTCATCAGCAATATGCTGGCCAAAAACCCTGTGGAAAGGCCACAACTCGACGATATTCTACGCCACGACTTTTTCTGCCAGGTGTGTGTCCGTTTGTGCGAGCGAAACATGTTGGCGGTGAAGTATTCAGTGGTTTGAGCTTGTTTTTTCCCTCTTATATCAGGGTTTCACACCAGACAGACTGTCTTCGAGCTGCTGCCACGCGGCCCCAGATCTCCACCACACCAGTCCTGCCAAGAGCTTCTTCAAGAAAGCTGCTGCCGCCCTGTTCGGTGGGAAGAAGGACAAAGCCAAGTACTTGGAGACTCACAGTAAGTGCTTGTGTACAGTAAACCAACCAGTCACACGGGTATATTTGTATAATACATTGTATTATACATCTTATCCTAACAAAGCATGCGTCGATGCAAAGCTTATTTATCAACTCAATGTACCCTTGTGACTGGTTTTGTGGTCCATGATTATCCAAATGACATTGTTAGACTGATGCACGTCTTGCTTCTTGTAGATAAACCAACCAAGGAAGAGGATGACATAAACAAGCTATGCCTTGACCTCCGGAAAGCTTCACTCAGCCCTCAAACCTGCAGAAAAGCCCCTGAGGTGAGCTCCTTCGTCCTCGTCCTTCTCTTAGATGTGCAGAAAGTTTAAGATTGTAACCTAACCTCATGCACATTCCTTTCCTATATTTCCCACAGGACACTAAGCCCACCATCACAACTGCTGGAAGAGCAGCTGTTCCCGCAGTGAAGGACACCGGCAGCAAGCAGCACATTAGAGACAGCATTCGGATGATCGTGCGGGGAACGCTGGGGAGCTGCAGTAGCAGCAGCGAATGTAAGAGACTTGCACATTTTTATCAACGTGAGGATGTTAATGGATGTGTCAGTGCGATATCTAATGTGTTTTGTGTTCACAGGTCTTGAGGACAGCACAATGGGAAGCGTTGTGGACTCTGTTGCACGAGTATTGCGTGGCTGTCTGGAGAACATGCCGGAAGGTGCGCATTTGACATGATTTTTAAGTCACTTTTAATAACCCATTCTTAATAAAAAAGGCAAATGCATTTAAAAATAAAACGTATTATAAGATTAAAAAAAGCAACAAAAGGGATAAAAAATAAATATATATATATATATATATATATATATATATATATATATATATATATATATATATATATATATATATATATATATATATATATATATATAATAACAATAACAATTATATATATATATACATATATATACATATATATATATATACCCCTTTTGGTGCTTTTTATTAATTAATATCAGTTTTGTTTAGAATTTTTTTTATTCACGTTAATAATAGTTTAAGGCACATAAATACAAATATTAATAATATTTATTAATAATAAAGTTTTAAAAAATCTGAAAAAAAAAACGTATTTATAAAACATTTTGTAAGATAAAAAATAAAAACCATTAAGAGCATTTTGAACATTTTAAAAAGTTTAAATTCTGAAAATAAAAAATAATTTTTGTTTTAGTTTTTTCCATGTCAGTTATGTATGTCGTTTCACTTTCAATAACTTTTTTAAAATAATAAACTGAATAAAATGCATTAAAAAATCTGAAAATAAAATATTTATAGAACATTGAAAAATACAGAGAGTTTTGTTAAAAGTATAAATAAAAATAAAAAGCATTAAAAATTATTTTTGAACATTTTTAAAAAGTTTAAAATCTGAAAAACAGTAATAGTATTAAAATTAAAATCGCCAAAATTACACCTTTCACTTTTAATGATGCATTTTTAATCTCTTGTTTACAGCTAATACTATTCCCAAAGAGAGCATGAACGGCAGCTTCCAGTGGGTGACGAAGTGGGTGGACTATTCCAACAAGTACGGCTTCGGCTACCAGTTGTCAGATCACACAGTTGGCGTCCTCTTCAACAACGGCACTCACATGAGCCTTCTGTTCGGACAAAAAGTACGTTGCCCATCTCAAGTGTCTTTGTAGCTCTTTTTCTGATAAAGATCACGAAGACAAAAGTGTGTTTAAACCCTCAGGACGGTGCATTACTATGCAGAGCTGGGGCAGTGTTCGGTCTTCCCCACTACTGACGCCCCAGAACAGTTTGTCGGTCAGGTCACCATCTTAAAATACTTCGCCCACTACATGGAGGAGAATTTGATGGATGTAAGTGTCCTCGCTTGGTGGAAACTGTTGCAGTGGAAGTCTATCAATAATTCACTGATTTTCTGATTATAACCTGCTGCTCTTCAACAGGGAGGTGATTTACCCAACGTAACGGATGTAGGCAAACCCAGACTGTACCTTCTTCAGTGGCTCAAATCTGATCGAGCACTCATGATGCTCTTCAACGATGGCACTTTCCAGGTAAAACTTCATATTTGCTCTGCCAGAATGAAAGAACATCTACATATCAGGGGTGTAACGATACTCTCATGTCACGAATTCAATGCATATTATCACGATACTCCGAGACATATAGTAAAAGGTTAACTTAAAATGCTACATTTGGTATTGCATTGTGTGTGTAATACACAATGCAATACCAAATGTAGCATTTGGTATTGCATTGTGTATTACACACACAATGCAATACCGGTAACACTTTACAATAAGGTTCGTTAGTTAACATTAGTTAACTACATTAGGTAATATGTAGTAATAATGAATAGCACATATACAGCATTTGTTAATCTTTGTTAATGTTATTTTCAACATTTACTAATACTTGATTAAAATCTTGTTAACATTAGTTAATGCACCATGAACTAACATGAACAAACAATGAACAGCTGTATTTTCATGAACTAACATTAACAAAGATGAACAAATGCAGTAACAAATGTATTGCTCATGGTTAGTTCATGTTAGTAAATACATTAACTAATGTTAACTAATGAACCTTATTGTAAAGTGTTACCGCAATACCAAATGTAGCATTGCATTGTGTGTGTAAATGAAATGGTAACCGCAGAATAAAAATATTCATGATTCTGAAGCTGAAAACAGAATTATTTTTCTAATTATTTTAGACGAATATTCTTGCACTCTTTCACTGACTATATATATTTTAAAAAAAAAATTCAGCCACTTTTTACTGGTAATATCATCATTTGGCATTATGAGGACCCTGATTGCATTATATTTAACATTATATATAGTAATTTAAAGGGATAGTTCACTTTGAAATTATTTTTTGGTATGTTTTAGCTTACCTCAAGGGCATCCAACATGTAGATGTCTTTGTTTCCACAGTATTTTCAATTTTGATATTTTTAGGTCAAACCGTTCGTGTCTGTCAGTCATATAATGGGGTCCAACTCAAAGAGCATGCACAGAGAAGTCCAAATTAAACATGATTCAATGACTTCGTAAATGTAAGTACACATTGATGGCCTAAGACACGAAACGAGCGGTTTGTGAGAGAAAATGAACAGTATTTATATAGATTTTACCTCTTGTAATCACAGCCGCATACAAGTGATATGAGGTTTGTGGCTGTGGTTACAAGAGGTAAAAACGAATATAAAACTGTTCGTTTCTTACACAAACCGCTCGTTTTGTGTCTTAGGCTATCAGTGTGTACTTACATTTATGAGTCATCGAAATCATTTTTAATATGGACTTCTCTGTGCATGCTCTTTGAGTTGGAACCCATAGACCTCCATTATATGACTGATCCCACAATCCCTTTAATGTAGTACTGACACTAAAATTCTGAAAACGTGATTTTTTTTCCTCATACAGAAATTTTATTTTGGGTGAACTATACACAATACATATTTTCACTATCCACGATGCATATTGTTGCAGTTTTGTATTGCGATATATTGTAAAATGTTGACTTGATTGCTAAACTCATGCTATTCCCACAGGTCAACTTCTACCACGATCACACCAAGATCATCCTGTGCAATCAGAGTGAAGAATACCTCTTGACGTCTATCAACGAGGACCGTGTTTCCACCACGCTGCGTCTCAGCACGCTCCTCGTGTGCTGGGATGCTTGACGGACCTTCGCACCCGTATGGACTACGCGCTTGACATGCTGTTGCAGAGATGCAACTGAACCACACGAGGCGCACAGAGACTGGGATATTTTGGAAAGACGAGAGCGTGGACTACTTACGACTGGACGGGAGAGATGTTGAAGATGGGAGGAGATGAAATGGATTATGAGTTTTACAAAAGGACTGGACTGAGCTGGGCTGGAACCAGAGACCATGATCAAATCAAGATCTCATTTTAGGTGTTTTAAATGCAGAAATCTTGCTTTGTTGAAGCCAAATGGAGATATTAACTCTTTCCTCGCAGCGTTGACCACAAAAGTTGCCCCGAATCAGATTCACAAAACGTTCACGGCCTCCAGAATATTTGTTACGCAAATAAACATGCAATATATTGAAAGAAAGAACAGAGCATCAGCTTTTAAACTAACAAACATATATCCACACTTGAATGTGTATAAGAAAGGAAAGCGGAGAAATCTCGTTTTTGTAAGGATCGATATTCATTCGATAACAATATTCAGTGTTGTTTGATCACGTAAATGACTCGTTCTGGTTTACACGGATCATATTCTCTGTTTGTTTTGGATTTGGAGATGCTGTGCTATTTCAGAGGTTGCAGCAACAGCGCCCCTACCAAACCCAGATTCCCCGGAAAACTTGTCAATGGCGGGGAAAGAGTTAAAGTTGAGGAAAGAAGGCTTTAGAAAGGCAGGGTGGTTGGATGTAGCTCTCTTGAGAGCAGATTTCGTTTAACTGTGAAAACATTCTTGCTTAAGGACACGGGCTACAGAGTGAAATGATCCGATGCTGTAGTTCAACATTTCACTGTGCGCACGCTCTGCAATGCCATGGACGTAACTTATTATCAGGACAGAACCCACTATTTATTTATTTAATAAAGATGTTCTTAGAATAATGTCAGCGTTCATGAGTGATGTTTCAAGAACACACGTTATTTAATTGTTCAGTGTAATAATCGTGTCCTTTTGCGTCAATCTCCCAGGGCATCATGGGAGTTGAGACGAACTCTTTATGCAAGGCCGGTGGCAAAACCGCAATCTGCGTTTGTCTTGTCTTGATGTTTGTATAAAGATTAAAGATGAATAATATTGTGGAGGTGTTGTATTTTCGTTCTTTTTTGAAGCGTAATTACCCCCATTGTCCATGCGTCTATTATGTAAACCTCCAGGGCCCGATGAAGCCACTTCAAAAACACACATCATGCTTATAAAAGGGAAGAAAACATGAACATTTCACCACCTACTTACAATTTCCTATGCTATGTTGTCAAGCCTTTCATGCACTATCGTAAAACTTGATCTCATCGATGGATTTCTTTACTTTATTATTGTCTTTTCTGCACAAGAACAGACCTGTGACCCATTTATGGAAATATTTAAGCTTTACACCTTTACTGTAACAAATGCCAACACTTTTTCATCATGCACTAATTAACTCAGTTATTATAATTAGTCATAATTTAAAGATAACTAGTGTGCACAGATGAATAGCTCATATAAGGTTTCCAGAATAAATCAAACCAAGTGCATCTGAATACCTGCAGACACAGTTAATTCAATTGAATGAAATATGAAAACGCTTCTCTGCCCTTTAAAGGGTACATATCATGCTTTAAATCATTAAATTTTCATATAAATCATACATTTGTGGTCTATATAAAGCAAAACTGCAATGCTTGGGTCTGAATTCCTGATTATTGTAGCTCCACAGGCCCCTTTTCTGATGTGTGTCTGTGAGCGACTCGTTTTGGAGCGGCCCCTTAAAATAAAAAGGAGATGTGTCACACCCGCCCGCTTTCCAGGTCGCTGAGTTCACGGTCGGTTCAACTCCCCCGTTCGGCCATTTTTTGTTTAATTAGAGTTATACTAAAGGGCTGTTGAATGCTTGATTCTGATTGGTTAAGAACGTTCTAAAGGTGTGCAATTATTTTCAGGGAAACGCACGGCTAAAGTAGTTTCAGGCAAGTTTGAACTGCATTACATTTCCATATCCCTGCGCGTAAGTTAACGGAAATAGGATACAATTCATAACAAGAGAAGACATGCAGCCCCATGCGCTTGATCTGTTTCGATGTCTAACTTCAAAATCAATTGACACATACAGTTTAATTTTTATAAATAAAGTATGTAGTCCTATCTATAATAGGCTAAATAGAAAATTAAACTGAATAGGCTATATAAATAAATTAATAGTCCTGCTGCACAGAGTTTCGTAATTATTCCAGATAATATAACAAATAAATAATTATTGATAGGCTTACTTGTTAAAAGGCCTTTGTGTTTTTCATTTATTGGGTTATCTACTGTCAATTATAGAAAACAAGAATGAACGAATAAATTAAAACGAAGTTAATAAATAAATAAATAATATTGACGCACATTGTCTCATGTCTCTCTCTCTTCCTCTCTCTGCATAAAGCCGAGACAGACTAGTTTAGGCCAAAGGCAAAGAGCAGTAACTACACATTTGGTCAAAAATGAGTTAAGACTTTATGGGCTTTATGACATGTGTTCTGTCTTGTGAAAAAATATCAGGGTAAATTTTATCCGTTACGCAGATGCATTACCACATAATCTACCCATAACATGGTATAAAAACTTTAAAGGCCTTTTTCTCCATTTCTTTGTTTGCGTAGTTACTGCACTTTGCCTTTGTACAGCACAGTCTCATCCCAATTCGTCATATAACGGACGTTTTGGGACGTCTTTTGACCATTCGTCAATATATGACTATTAAGGGCCCCCTTAACGTCGGTAGATGACGTTATGGGATCCTAACTCTACCCCATACCTAAACCTAACCCTAAACCCAACTCGTCACCTAACTGACGTTAAAGGTAAAGCGTCAGTTTTATGACGACCCGGGATCGTCATCTACCGACGTTTAAGGGGGCCCTAAATAGTCGTATATTGACGAATGGTCAAAAGACGTCCCAAAACGTCAGTTATATGACAAATTGGGATGAGACTGTGTTGCTTTGTAAGGCAGTTATGAATGTAATTTGATACTTCTGACTGATCATGCCCAACGCGCGTTCAGTCTGTGTTCACACAGTTGGTGTTTAGTAAGACCTGCTACAGTCAATGGAAACAGTCGGTCTTCGAATATTTCAGCGAATTGTAAGTGTGTCCCCCATCATTACATTAGTCTGCTATCAGTGGCTCAAACCTCCGTTACTACCTCTAAAATGACGTTTTGGAATTAGCAACGGAGGCATGGGATTAAGCTTAGATGTGTAAGAAATTAGTCCTACATACAAGAGCGCTTTAATGTCAAACACTTGACAAACGTCTTGATATGAATCATATGAACAATGTTTTGAGGTGTGGTAACTGTAGTATAAGCGGAATAATTAACTTCAGGCTGTTGAATTATCCGAAAAATAATGCACACCCGAGTGTACGGCCACTCCGCTTCACGTCGTGTTCGCATTACGCATTCGCATTATTTTTCTAATAATTCAACGGCCTGTCATCAATTATTCCTTACATAAACGATTATATACTATAGCTTCAAAGAACATTTTTATGTGCACGTTAACAAAATGTCAACGACGGAAGACTTGTCCGTCATGTTTGAGCCAGAGCGAGCGATTTGAAAAAGACGACGACGAACCTGCAGAACAACGTCTTGCAGTGGTATGTAACTCTATTGTGTTATTAGTGAAAGTCGATTATTTCTCTTGTTAAACAAACACACTGACAAGAAAAATGACTACGGTCTAATCTTACCACTAAAAATCTGTATTGATAATATGATACGTTTATAAAAGCATCAGAAAACACAGCAGCAAATGACCATTGATGAAACTCAAGAACAATAATACTGCAGATGTGTAACGTTACTTCAAAGTGAAAACAAAGAAAGACAAAGGTACTGCTAAACCTTGACCACCATGTGTTTTAAGGTTATCTCCAAAGATTGAAGGAATTTACCCCTCATTCAGACAAAGTCGATCGGCAAACCCTTCTTTACACTGGCGGAGGTTGTTGAAGTGGGAATCCTTGAAGTGCTTCGGGTCACTACATCCAACAACCGAACATTTTGACTAGCCCTCTCGTAACTTCTGCATCATTGAGCTTGGACTACAAAATCGGAGCGAGATATAATAATGGCGGATTGCTCGAAGTGTTGGGCCGGTAGTCAATGTCCTTATTTGTCAGTTCCGCTGCAAATACTTAAAAAAAACGCCATAGACAACAGAAAAATCTGAAAAGGTTGAAAAATATGACCAAAACAGAATATAAAGATATAAACGAACCACCTGAAGAGAATAATTTCATCTTTTCTGTACTTATAAACACTCCAAATATACAACAAAATGCATTTAAGGGCTAAAAAAGTGGATTTTGCATGATATGTCCCCAGTGTTGGGGAAGCTACTCCGAAACTGTAGTTTGACAAGCTACAAGCTACTCATAAGATAAAGTAGTTTAACTACAGTCAAGCTACCCGTTTAGAAAAGTAGTTAGCTACACTACAAGTTACAATCAAAAAGTAGCTAGCTACACTGAAACTACTTTTGCTTTTTTAACAACGTATATTATAAATAACTGAATAAGTGTCTGAGGAATGTTTTAAGTAAAATATTTAGTGTTTAAAACAAGGCAATACAATTACGATTTTAAAGAGTATTGTTTTATTACACACAACACTAAAATATCTCTGACTGTTTGTCAAAAGTGCAACAAATAGCCTACAACACTGCAATAACGAAATATACATCCAACGTAAATTGCATGTAGAACATTTTCTCAAAAATACAGATTGAACTTGGACAAATAAGGCCATGGGTAATTAACGTTAGTTGTTTCTCCATCCTCCAAATCTGCCGTCACGTCATCATAATATGGGTGTGTCAACTCACTTCTGTACGTCAGTGAACCGTTAGCCGCAAGATGCATGATTAAACAACAGGTGGCAGTAAAAGCAAAACATGAGTTTGTAATCTAACAAGAAGAATATCCTTGCATTCGCGCTGATTCGCGCAGACTTCGACAATGTAGCAATGTAGCTTTAGCTCGCGCTACACCGCTACTTGCTGCAAAAAGTAGTTAGCTACTGAAAAAGCTACACTGTTTAAAAAGCAACTGAGCTACTGCCAAGCTACTGAAAAATGTAGTTAAGTTAGTAGCTTCGCTACTTGTAGTTAACTACTCCCCAACACTGTATGTCCCCTTTAAGCAACGATTTAAAATCAATGTATGAAGGTGCAGTGTTTATATAAGATGGCCGATTGTGGCCAAAGCTGTGGAGCGGCCACAGAAAAGGCCCGATCTCCTTGTCACTTTTGTTCTTTAATAGGCCAGGAGTTGTACTAAATCCATTCCCTAAAAATAGTATGATGGAAAACCATTTTGCGTCCCAATTCTTCACATCAGTATAAGTCGCCATTTCCCTTTCATTGAATCTTTTCACCACGCAGCAAAACTAAACAGTGACTGAATCTGTCATTCTGAGAAACTGCTTTTGCTTCAAAGCATGTCGTTGGCTTTGAAACAACTTGAGGCTAGTAAATAATAATGCAATCATTTTTGGATGGACTTGCAATCCCTTTGAATACCATGGTATGAACATGTGTACAAATCCCAACTTAAACTCATCTTTGATCACCAAAATTACATATTTAAATGTTTTTCCTTAAACATTAAATAGCCTTAAAATAGCTTGAATGTAACTCGACACCCTTCCCTCATTTAGTATACGTGGTTCTATGAATATGCAAATGAGCCCCGCCTCAACTGCCTCACTCAGAGATCCACTGGTTGACGATCACACGTTGATCTGATTGGTTACAAGGTCGTTTGTGACATCAGAAACACCAGCGATTTCAAACCGTGTTTTTGAGACTGTCTTTGGTTCACTGCAGAATTAAAGGAGTAGTTCACTTTTCAAAAAACCTTTGCTGATAATTTACTCACCCCATGTCATCCAAGCAAATATAATGGACTTCAATGGCAACCAAACGGTTCAAGGTCCAAAAGACACTTTCAGTGCAAACTGCAAACTGTTCAAAGGGCTTTAAACAATTCATAATGACTGAATCTAATTCACTCGCCAATTCGTTCATTTCGTTCGTTGAATGAACCAAATGACTCAGAAAAAGATTTGTTCATTTTGAGTTTGAACAGGAGAGTCACGAACGCGCATCACAGAACAGAGGCGAGCATTTGAGCTTATAAAACTTAAACTTTGTTCTTTATTTATTAAATGAGTGATCGTTTCGCTTGATAAGACCCTTATTCATCATCTGGAATCGTTTAAAGCCCTTTGAAGCTGCACTGAAACTGTCTTTTGGACCTTGAACCGTTTGGTTCCCATTGAAGTCCATTATATGGAGAAAATCCTGGAATGTTTTCATCAAAAACCTTCATTTCTTTTCAACTGAAGAAAGAAAGACATGGACATCTTGGATGACATGGGGGTGAGTAAATGATCAGCAAAAGTTTTTTCAAAGTGAACTGCTCCTTTAAGAGAAATCTCTGTCCACTTAAGGAGAAAGCAATGCTGTCCACTTAAGAATTTACTCATGGTTTGTCTGAAAGCGTATTTAAAACACCACATAGACATATAAACAACATTAAAAGCTTGATTTTCACCATAGGGGGACTTTAAACATATATCTTGGAATGATATCAAGATTCAGTTTTCCTGTTTCATCTTTGTATTGAGCCAGCTGGTTTGTGTCTCTCTTGGCCTTGACGGAAAGACTGAGGAACAGAGATGCGTTTGTCATCCAAGATCAGAATAGGCCCGGCACAGTTGGCTGCCTGGAGTGAAGTCTCTTTCTAGCATCATCTGTCACTTCTGTGAAATCTAGGCCATTTTGTCTTCTCTAAATAAAAGCCAAGTAACTCAATAGGCTGAATTCACAAAATAACACTTTTATGGTTACATAACACACATCGCCACTGATACTGACTATAACAATTATCTTTTTAGCTTTCTGCACAGGCCTTCAAGTAAATTAACACTTTACTTGAAGGGGTGTGCATAAGACTGACATGACACCTTCATAACCATGACATGACACATGTATTCAATATTTAAGTAGCGTTTATGCATGTTTGTGACAACTGTCGTCAAGTGTCTTTCCCTCAATAATGACATTTTGAATGCAAATATGACATTGTTTGAGATGTCTTTATTATGACATTTTGACATAAACCATAACATCATAACCTGTCAGTGTCTTTTTCATGACAACTTGACATAAAATGAAATTAAACTGTCAGTGTCATGTGGTTGTTTTTTGACATTGGCTGTCATGAGGGCATTATAACTGTGTCATGAATGTTTTTTGTGACCTCAACTACAGTGGTACAAATTGAATTTTGTCATTAAAATGTCATAATGGCTTCATGACAGCCAATGTCAAAAGCAACCACATGACAGTTTAATGTAATGTTAACCAATAAAGCTAGGGGGTTACTTAAGTTTGATAATTAATCTGCTATGTCATGTTTATGACAGGTTGTGTTGTCTTAGTAATCAAGTAGTCATTACCAAGACACTGACAGGTTATGATGTATTGGTTTATGTCAAATGTTCATTATAAAGACAACTCAAACAATGTCATATTTGCATTCAAAATGTCATAACTGAGCGAACGACACTTAATGACAGTCGTCATAAACATGCATAAAACTTCCTTCATATTCATAACATATGTCATGTCATGATTATGAAGGTGTAATGTCAGTCTTATGCACACCCCTTAAGTAAAGTTTTACCCAATTATTTATAATATAATATAATATAAATGACAGATGCTTTAATATTGTAAAGCAAGGGACACGATGGACTTATTTTGGCATTTTTAGGACAAAAACAAAATGTACTAGACTATAATGTACTAGAAAAAAATATATATCCTGCACACTACTTGAGTTTGCAAAAATGAATGAAAAAGTAATTAATGAGCAACAATTTGGCCAATCTATCTTCCTCAGTCTTACTAAACACAAAAAAATGACCAGAAACTGGGTAAATGTGTTGGCCTAAAAAACTGTGAGTTTAGCTGGCAAAGTATTAGACAGCATTCTTGTAATGAAAAGGTTGTAATTATCTTAATGAAGCTCCTCTTAAGTGCTGCTGATATAATTCAGATCTAATCTACTCTGGAATTGTACGCAGAATTACATCCTTAGGTGGGACAAAAGAAGCACAAATGATAAATTACAATTAACGGTTACATATTTTCCACAATGTCATTACAGACCTTAAATACGTCCAGACATAATGTTCGTGTGGTTCATGACTTTCATTTCAGCATGACACAGATTTCACTAAGCCACAACTTTAGATTGTACACATGAAACAGGGTTAGTTCACTCAAAAGTGAAAATGATGTCATTAATGAGTCTCCCTCATGTCGTCCATGCCCAAGCCCGTCAGACCTCCGTTCATCTCCAGAACTCAGTTTAAGATATTTTAGATTTAGTCCGAGAGCTTTCTGTCCCTCCAGTGGAACATGTGTGTATGGTATACTGTCCTTGTCCAGAAAGGAAATAAAGGAAATAAATAACATCATCAAAGTAGTCATGTGACATCAGTGGGTTAGTTACAATGTTTTGAAGCATCGGAAAATACATTTTTGGTCCAAAAATAACTTTATTCAGCATTTTATTGTCTTCTGGTTCTCATTAATGACATCATTTTCATTTTTGGGTGAACTAACCCTTTAATATGTGTATGCATGAACATAATAATCCATTCATTTAAACTAGTTCATACAGCATGTCACAGGAAAACATGTGAATTGTGTTGTAAATGAGGATACAGCTTTTCCATGATATTTCTCAAGAGATGGCAAACAACATGTGAAGATAATGAATCACGCCCGATTACTTAACACCCATCTGCTGGCAACTCCAACTTCCTTCATAGCAGTGTGTCCAACTGCCCCACATTACACACACTTTTGCTCCAGTTTACATGGACTGTCCATGTCTGAATCTACTGACGACGCAAATGCCGATTTATGCGTCTCGGATGAAACCACATGCAGAGCAATCCAAAAAGCTTTTATATAAATCAAGTCATCGACTGTTGTCTAACCAACAGGTTTTTGTTTCAGAGAAATCTGATTCAGTATAGATAACAACTATAATGAAAGGAGTCAGATGATTTCATGACAGCCATGACAGTCATCTGCTTTTCAATGAAGTGTGGGTGCTTTAAGTCATATTTCAACACAAAAAAACAAAACAATTAAAATTTTGCATAAAAACAAAGCCTGTTTTAGGACCATCCCAGCTAACAGGGAACATTCATTTGGCTAATGTTCTGAGCAAACTTACTTCCTGTAACATTCATAGAATGTTAGTTCAAAATGATCAGGTTTTTTAAAATGTTAGCTCAAAAATGTTATTTAGGCATTGTTCATTGTTCAAAACATTTTTTAAATGTTACTGGTTTTGGAATGTTCAGAGAAAATTTCAAAGTAACATTCACATGAACGAAGAATGATGAAATGGAATGTTTCCTTAATGTTTGCATAACCAAGAAGAGACGTTTTACATTTTAAAAAAAAATAAATCTGGATGTTTCAGAGAACGTTCAGAAATAATATTTGTGCATATTTGCATATTTGTGTTAGGATTGAGATTTTCTTGCAGTGTGAGAATCATTTTCATAGTTTTCACCACGTTTTCATTTACATTACTGTAATGCAAAAGACTGTGCAGATATTCAAACATGACTTATTTTTAATCAGCATAAAATATAATTACTCTGTAGTGTGTCAAATATGATGCATACTTAATAATGGCTTTTATAAATGTGCATTTTTTCCACATGTAATCAGTGACTGAATTCTTAATCATCATAAATAATGTCACATAGCAAATAATAATAATCACAATAACACAATAATATATGAAAATGGGGCATGGACATTTTTTTTGTGAGATTCACCCATGTTCAAAATGTATCATCTTTTGCCATTTAGAGAGTGTATGTACATATAGGAAACCTTAAGAGAAGAGTTATTTACTGCATATTTGTGGCTTTGCAGCGAGTTCATTCATGCCGTTTGGCAGAGTGGGAAATGAACACATATCTTTGAGCCGCCCGGTTTCCGCAACACGGCCACGCCTGACATTCCTCAACACACCTGACGGCTTTTTCTCACACATTCCCTGCACAATATCCCACCTTTTACCCACATACAACAAGATTTACTGCAAACAACCGCTCTGAGGTCCAAGAGGAAATAAGTCACGATTAATCGATGAAAATCTTCAAGATCAAACCGAAAGGTTGCTCCTGAGAAAGAGATTTAATTTCATGAAAGACTAAAAAGACCATTCTAGAAACCAGGAAACTAAACACGGTTTATTTACAGTTCATGTTGACTTTGACTTGTTCATTTGGGGAAGTCAGAAGCTGGCGAGTAAATTAAAACAGAATAAAAACTTGTACATGTTTTCTATGAATCAGGTCGAGGTAAATTGCATGCCTTTGTTTCTGAGGTAATCTCTGCTAATGCAGACAGTATGTACAGTATGCTCAGTGTTGCCTACACTGTTCTCTGTCTAAGACAAGGAAACACAATACAGACGATTGTTGCAACACAACTGCTACTGTATGCAATGGCACACAATGGGGCTGTGTGAAGCGGCTGGCGACCGCAGAATAGTGGGCTATGAGTTGAGGAGGAGTGAAGATTTCACCAACACAAAAGAGCTTTCAGACAAGCATTTGAACATTTTATTACTCATTGCATGCTGTTATGAAAATATAATATCTTTACAGACCTAACATTGCATCAGATGAACAAGAAGGAATCAATGGCAAACAGTGATCTCAATTCAATATGAATAATGAAAAACAGCAAAAACAAAGTATCTGTCATGATCGCAGGGAATAAGGTCCTCAGATGCAGATTCATTAAAAAATAATTAATCCCATCTCATCTGATCATCACACCTGATTTTACACATTTCTTGATTTTAAGTAATAATGACGGGAAACATGAACAAAGACAACATGCATGAGAAGCAAACTTAAGGCACCGTACACACCGGAACGAATATCAACGCGCGTTATTCGTCAGCATTTTCAGCGCGTTTTTTGTGTTCACACACCCAAACGATTTTCGACGATGAGCCGGGTAAACATGCCAATTCATTCCCTGACATTAGATGTCGCCCATTTGCTCTGCAATACCACTCCATATCAGTTTTCTTTTATCAAGATGTCGCGTTTGACATATAGTTCTTGATGTTCTAACACCATAGAGAACAGCAGATGTACATTCATCTTGCCTCGCATCTTCCTCGTTATATTTCTTCCTGGCTGTACACTGTAAAAAATATCCGTGATTTTAACAGTAAAAAACTGTAAAAATGCTACAGTGCAAAACTGTTAATCGTTAAACAGAAAGTTTCCGTACTATACACGGTAAATAACTGTGATATAATTTTACAGTACAATACCGTTAAATTTACAGTTTTTGAAAGTGAAAAAGAACAAATCATTGTATAATTTACAGTGAAAAACCGTAAATTGACATTCCCACAATTCCCTGTGTGACACTTCACATTTTATGTATTTTTGTTGAAATAATTATGGTTCCTCATAGTTTTATTGTTTTTTTTTCTAATCAGTTATGTACATTAGGGTTTTATGTTACATTTAATGTTGTTAAAGTAATGTTTATTGCATTTTTTTAATTTTATGTGTGTTACCATGATGGTGCTTAATGTTTGTGTGAATGACACTGTGCAGCTTCTTTAAATAAGTATTGCTTTATACAAGTATTCACTTGTAATGAGCTGTGATTGTTCATTTAACTCTCATTACTGCTGTGATGATTGTTGGTTGTCAGTGTATTTCAATGGTCTAAAACAGATATCAATACATCAATAAGGTGGTAAATCCACATTTTATCAGAAAATAAAATACGGTTTATTACTGTAATTTTTAAGTTAAGTTTGTAAAACCATTAACGTTCCTACCGTATTTTTAGCGGTAGGAACGTTAATGGTTTTACAAACTTAACTTAAAAATTACAGTAATAAACCGTATTTATTTTCTGATAAAATGTGGATTTACCACCTTATTGATGTATTGATATCTGTTTTAGACCATTGAAATACACTGACAACCAACAATCATCACAGCAGTAATGAGAGTTAAATGAACAATCACAGCTCATTACAAGTGAATACTTGTATAAAGCAATACTTATTTAAAGAAGCTGCACAGTGTCATTCACACAAACATTAAGCACCATCATGGTAACACACATAAAATTAAAAAAATGCAATAAACATTACTTTAACAACATTAAATGTAACATAAAACCCTAATGTACATAACTGATTAGAAAAAAAAAACAATAAAACTATGAGGAACCATAATTATTTCAACAAAAATACATAAAATGTGAAGTGTCACACAGGGAATTGTGGGAATGTCAATTTACGGTTTTTCACTGTAAATTATACAATGATTTGTTCTTTTTCACTTTCAAAAACTGTAAATTTAACGGTATTGTACTGTAAAATTATATCACAGTTATTTACCGTGTATAGTACGGAAACTTTCTGTTTAACGATTAACAGTTTTGCACTGTAGCATTTTTACAGTTTTTTACTGTTAAAATCACGGATATTTTTTACAGTGTACAGCCAGGAAGAAATATAACGAGGAAGATGCGAGGCAAGATGAATGTACATCTGCTGTTCTCTATGGTGTTAGAACATCAAGAACTATATGTCAAACGCGACATCTTGATAAAAGAAAACTGATATGGAGTGGTATTGCAGAGCAAATGGGCGACATCTAATGTCAGGGAATGAATTGGCATGTTTACCCGGCTATCGTCGAAAATCGTTTGGGTGTGTGAACACAAAAAACGCGCTGAAAAATGCTGACGAATAACGCGCGTTGATATTCGTTCCGGTGTGTGACGGTGCCTTAAGTTTGCTTCTCATGCATGTTGTCTTTGTTCATGTTTCCCGTCATTATTACTTAAAATCAAGAAATGTGTAAAATCAGGTGTGATGATCAGATGAGATGGGATTAATTATTTTTTAATGAATCTGCATCTGAGGACCTTATTCCCTGCGAATCATGACAGATACTTTGTTTTTGCTGTTTTTCATTATTCATATTGAATTGAGATCACTGTCTGCCATTGATTCCTTCTTGTTCATCTGATGCAATGTTAGGTCTGTAAAGATATTATATTTTCATAACAGCATGCAATGAGTAATAAAATGTTCAAATGCTTGTCTGAAAGCTCTTTTGTGTTGGTGAAATCTTCACTCCTCCTCAACTCATAGCCCACTATTCTGCGGTCGCCAGCCGCTTCACAAGCCCCATTGTGTGCCATTGCATACAGTAGCAGTTGTGTTGCAACAATCGTCTGTATTGTGTTTCCTTGTCTTAGACAGAGAACAGTGTAGGCAACACTGAGCATACTGTACATACTGTCTGCATTAGCAGAGATTACCTCAGAAACAAAGGCATGCAATTTACCTCAAGCCTGATTCATAGAAAACATGTACAAGTTTTTATTCTGTTTTAATTTACTTGCCAGCTTCTGACTTCCCCAAATGAACAAGTCAAAGTCAGACATGAACTGTAAATAAACCATTGTTTAGTTTCCTGGTTTCTAGAATGGTCTTTTCAGTCTTTCATGAAATTAAATCTCTTTCTCAGGAGCAACCTTTCGGTTTGATCTCGAGATTTTCATTGGATTAATAGTGACTTATTTCCTCTTGGACCTCAGAGCGGTTGTTTGCAGTAAATCTCGTTGTATGTGGGTAAAAGGTGGGATATTGTGCAGGGAATGTGTGAGAAAAAGCCGTCAGGTGTGTTGAGGAATGTCAGGCGTGGCCGTGTTGCGGAAACCGGGCGGCTCAAAGATATGTGTTCATTTCCCACTCTGCCAAACGGCATGAATGAACTCGCTGCAAAGCCACAAATATGCAGTAAATAACTCTTCTCTTAAGGTTTCCTATATGTACATACACTCTCTAAATGGCAAAAGATGATACATTTTGAACATTGGGTGAATCATACAAAAAATGTCCATGCCATTTTTCATATATCTATTGTGTTATTGTAATTATTATTATTTGCTATGTGACATTATTTATGATGATTAAGAATTCAGTCACTGATTACATGTGGAAAAATGCACATTTATAAAAGCCATTATTAAGTATGCATCATATTGACACACTACAGAGTAATTATATTTTATGCTGATTAAAAATAAGTCATGTTTGAATATCTGCACAGTCTTTTGCATTACAGTAATGTAAATGAAAACGTGGTGAAAACTATGAAAATGATTCTCACACTGCAAGAAAATCTCAATCCTAACACAAATATGCAAATATGCACAAATATTATTTCTGAACGTTCTCTGAAACATCCAGATTTATTTTTTTTAAATGTAAAACGTCTCTTCTTGGTTATGCAAACATTAAGGAAACATTCCATTTCATCATTCTTCGTTCATGTGAATGTTACTTTGAAATTTTCTCTGAACATTCCAAAACCAGTAACATTTAAAAAATGTTTTGAACAATGAACAATGCCTAAATAACATTTTTGAGCTAACATTTTAAAAAACCTGATCATTTTGAACTAACATTCTATGAATGTTACAGGAAGTAAGTTTGCTCAGAACATTAGCCAAATGAATGTTCCCTGTTAGCTGGGATGGTCCTAAAACAGGCTTTGTTTTTATGCAAAATTTTAATTGTTTTGTTTTTTTGTGTTGAAATATGACTTAAAGCACCCACACTTCATTGAAAAGCAGATGACTGTCATGGCTGTCATGAAATCATCTGACTCCTTTCATTATAGTTGTTATCTATGCTGAATCAGATTTCTCTGAAACAAAAACCTGTTGGTTAGACAACATACGATGACTTGATCTATATAAAAGCTTTTTGGATTGCTCTGCATGTGGTTTATCCGAGACGGCATAATCGGCATTTGCGTCGTCAGTAGATTCAGACATGGACAGTCCATGTAAACTGGAGCAAAATGTGTGTAATGTGGGGCAGTTGGACACACTGCTATGAAGGAAGTTGGAGTTGCCAGCAGATGGGTGTTAAGTAATCGGGCGTGATTCATTATCTTCACATGTTGTTTGCCATCTCTTGAGAAATATCATGGAAAAGCTGTATCCTCATTTACAACACAATTCACATGTTTTCCTGTGACATGCTGTATGAACTAGTTTAAATGAATGGATTATTATGTTCATGCATACACATATTAAAGGGTTAGTTCACCCAAAAATGAAAATGATGTCATTAATGAGAACCAGAAGACAATACAATGCTGAATAAAGTCGTAGTTTTTTTTCGGACCAAAAATGCATTTTTCGAATGCTTTAAAACATTGTAACTAACCCACTGATGTCACATGGACTACTTTGGTGATGTCTTTATTTCCTTTCTGGACAAGGACAGTATACCGTACACACATGTTCAATGGAGGGACAGAAAGCTCTCGGACTAAATCTAAAATATCTTAAACTGTGTTCTGGAGATGAACGGAGGTCTTACAGGTTTGGGGACGACATGAGGGAGAGTCATTAATGACATCATTTTCATTTTTGGGTGAACTAACCCTGTTTCATGTGTACAATGTAAAGTTGTGGCTTAGTGAAATCTGTGTCATGCTGAAATGAAAGTCATGAACCACACGAACATTATGTCTGGACGTATTTAAGGTCTGTAATGACATTGTGGAAAATATGTAACCGTTAATTGTAATTTATCATTTGTGCTTCTTTTGTCCCACCTAAAGGATGTAATTCTGCATACAATTCCAGAGTAGATTAGGTCTGATTATATCAGCAGCACTTAAGAGGAGCTTCATTAAGATAATTACAACCTTTTCATTACAAGAATGCTGTCTAATACTTTGCCAGCTAAACTCACAGTTTTTTAGGCCAACACATTTACCCAGTTTCTGGTCATTTTTGTGTTTAGTAAGACTGAGGAAGATAGATTGGCCAAATTGTTGCTCATTAATTACTTTTCATTCATTTTTGCAAACTCAAGTAGTGTGCAGGATATATATTTTTTTCTAGTACATTATAGTCTAGTACATTTTGTTTTTGTCCTAAAAATGCCAAAATAAGTCCATCGGTATCCTTTGCTTTACAATATTAAAGCATCTGTCATTTATATTATATTATATTATAAATAATTGGGTAAAACTTTACTTAAGGGGTGTGCATAAGACTGACATTACACCTTCATAATCATGACATGACATATGTTATGAATATGAAGGAAGTTTTATGCATGTTTATGACGACTGTCATTAAGTGTCGTTCGCTCAGTTATGACATTTTGAATGCAAATATGACATTGTTTGAGTTGTCTTTATAATGAACATTTGACATAAACCAATACATCATAACCTGTCAGTGTCTTGGTAATGACTACTTGATTACTAAGACAACACAACCTGTCATAAACATGACATAGCAGATTAATTATCAAACTTAAGTAACCCCCTAGCTTTATTGGTTAACATTACATTAAACTGTCATGTGGTTGCTTTTGACATTGGCTGTCATGAAGCCATTATGACATTTTAATGACAAAATTCAATTTGTACCACTGTAGTTGAGGTCACAAAAAACATTCATGACACAGTTATAATGCCCTCATGACAGCCAATGTCAAAAAACAACCACATGACACTGACAGTTTAATTTCATTTTATGTCAAGTTGTCATGAAAAAGACACTGACAGGTTATGATGTTATGGTTTATGTCAAAATGTCATAATAAGACATCTCAAACAATGTCATATTTGCATTCAAAATGTCATTATTGAGGGAAAGACACTTGACGACAGTTGTCACAAACATGCATAAACGCTACTTAAATATTGAATACATGTGTCATGTCATGGTTATGAAGGTGTCATGTCAGTCTTATGCACACCCCTTCAAGTAAAGTGTTAATTTACTTGAAGGCCTGTGCAGAAAGCTAAAAGATAATTGTTATAGTCAGTATCAGTGGCGATGTGTGTTATGTAACCATAAAAGTGTTATTTTGTGAATTCAGCCTATTGAGTTACTTGGCTTTTATTTTAGAGAAGACAAAATGGCCTAGATTTCACAGAAGTGACAGATGATGCTAGAAAGAGACTTCACTCCAGGCGGCCAACTGTGCCGGGCCTATTCTGATCTTGGATGACAAACGCATCTCTCGTTTTCCTCGTCAAGGCCAAGAGAGACACAAACCAGCTGGCTCAATACAAAGATGAAACAGGAAAACTGAATACTTGATATCATTCCAAGATATATGTTTAAAGTCCCCCTATGGTGAAAATCAAGCTTTTAATGTTGTTTATATGTCTATGTGGTGTTTTAAATACGCTTTCAGACAAACCATGAGTAAATTCTTAAGTGGACAGCATTGCTTTCTCCTTAAGTGGACAGTTCACTTTTGAAAAAACTTTTGCTGATCATTTACTCACCCCCATGTCATCCAAGATGTCCATGTCTTTCTTTCTTCAGTTGAAAAGAAATGAAGGTTTTTGATGAAAACATTCCAGGATTTTCTCCATATAATGGACTTCAATGGGAACCAAACGGTTCAAGGTCCAAAAGACAGTTTCAGTGCAGCTTCAAAGGGCTTTAAACGATTCCAGATGATGAATAAGGGTCTTATCAAGCGAAACGATCACTCATTTAATAAATAAAGAACAAAGTTTAAGTTTTATAAGCTCAAATGCTCGCCTCTGTTCTGTGATGCGCGTTCGTGACTCTCCTGTTCAAACTCAAAATGAACAAATCTTTTTCTGAGTCATTTGGTTCATTCAACGAACGAAATGAACGAATTGGCGAGTGAATTAGATTCAGTCATTATGAATTGTTTAAAGCCCTTTGAACAGTTTGCAGTTTGCACTGAAAGTGTCTTTTGGACCTTGAACCGTTTGGTTGCCATTTGAAGTCCATTATATTTGCTTGGATGACATGGGGGTGAGTAAATTATCAGCAAAGGTTTTTTGAAAAGTGAACTACTCCTTTAATTCTGCAGTGAACCAAAGACAGTCTCAAAAACACGGTTTGAAATCGCTGGTGTTTCTGATGTCACAAACGACCTTGTAACCAATCAGGATCAACGTGTGATCGTCAACCAGTGGATCTCTGAGTGAGGCAGTTGAGGCGGGGCTCATTTGCATATTCAGTAGAACCACGTATACTAAATGAGGGAAGGGTGTCGAGTTACATTCAAGCTATTTTAAGGCTATTTAATGTTTAAGGAAAAACATTTAAATATGTAATTTTGGTGATCAAAGATGAGTTTAAGTTGGGATTTGTACACATGTTCATACCATGGTATTCAAAGGGATTGCAAGTCCATCCAAAAATGATTGCATTATTATTTACTAGCCTCAAGTTGTTTCAAAGCCAACGACATGCTTTGAAAGCAAAAGCAGTTTCTCAGAATGACAGATTCAGTCACTGTTTAGTTTTGCTGCGTGGTGAAAAGATTCAATGAAAGGGAAATGGCGACTTATACTGATGTGAAGAATTGAGACTCAAAATGGTTTTCCATCATACTATTTTTAGGGAATGGATTTAGTACAACTCCTGGCCTATTAAAGAACAAAAGTGACAAGATACGGGCCTTTTCTGTGGCCGCTCCACAGCTTGGCACAATCGGCCATCTTATATAAACACTGCACCTTCATACATTGATTTTAAAATCAGTTGCTTAAAGGGGACATACAGTGTTGGGGAGTAGTTAACTACAAGTAGCGAAGCTCCTAACTTAACTACATTTTTCAGTAGCTTGGCAGTAGCTCAGTTGCTTTTTAAACAGTGTAGCTTTTCCAGTAGCTAACTACTTTTTGCAGCAAGTCAGCGGTGTCAGCACGAGCTAAAGCTACATTGCTACATTGTCGAAGTCTGCGCGAATCAGGCGCAAATGCAAGGATATTCTTCTTGTTAGATTACAAACTCATGTTTTGCTTTTACTGCCACCTGTTGTTTAATCATGCATCTTGCGGCTAACGGTTCACTGACGTACAGAAGTGAGTTGACACACCCATATTATGATGACGTGACGGCAGGATTTGGAGGATGGAGAAACAACTAACGTTAATTACCCATGGCCTTATTTGTCCAAGTTCAATCTGTATTTTTGAGAAAATGTTCTACATGCAATTTGACGTTGGATGTATATTTCGTTATTGCAGTGTTGTAGGCTATTTGTTGCACTTTTGACAAACAGTCAGAGATATTTTAGTGTTGTGTGTAATAAAACAATACTCTTTAAAATTCGTAATTGTATTGCCTTGTTTTAAACACTAAATATTTTACTTAAAACATTCCTCAGACACTTATTCAGTTATTTATAATATACGTTGTTTTAAAAAAGCAAAAGTAGTTTCAAGTGTAGCTAGCTACTTTTTGATTGTAACTTGTAGTGTAGCTAACTACTTTTCTAGACGGGTTAGCTTGACTGTAGTTAAACTACTTTATCTTATGAGTAGCTTGTAGCTTGTCAAACTACAGTTTCGGAGTAGCTTCCCCAACACTGGGGACATATCATGCAAAATCCACTTTTTTAGCCCTTAAATGCATTTTGTTGTATATTTGGAGTGTTTATAAGTACAGAAAAATGAAATTATTCTCTTCAGGTGGTTCGTTTATATCTTTATATTCTGTTTTGGTCATATTTTTCAACCTTTTCAGATTTTTCTGTTGTCTATGGCGTTTTTTTTAAGTATTTGCAGCGGAACTGACAAATAAGGACATTGACTACCGGCCCAACACTTCGAGCAATCCGCCATTATTATATCTCGCTCCGATTTTGTAGTCCAAGCTCAATGATGCAGAAGTTACGAGAGGGCTAGTCAAAATGTTCGGTTGTTGGATGTAGTGACCCGAAGCACTTCAAGGATTCCCACTTCAACAACCTCCGCCAGTGTAAAGAAGGGTTTGCCGATCGACTTTGTCTGAATGAGGGGTAAATTCCTTCAATCTTTGGAGATAACCTTAAAACACATGGTGGTCAAGGTTTAGCAGTACCTTTGTCTTTCTTTGTTTTCGCTTTGAAGTAACGTTACACATCTGCAGTATTATTGTTCTTGAGTTTCATCAATGGTCATTTGCTGCTGTGTTTTCTGATGCTTTTATAAACGTATCATATTATCAATACAGATTTTTAGTGGTAAGATTAGACCATAGTCATTTTTCTTGTCAGTGTGTTTGTTTAACAAGAGAAATAATCGACTTTCACTAATAACACAATAGAGTTACATACCACTGCAAAGACGTTGTTCTGCAGGTCCGTCGTCGTCTTTTTCAAATCGCTCGCTCTGGCTCAAACATGACGGACAAGTCTTCCGTTGTTGACATTTTGTTACGTGCACATAAAAATGTTCTTTGAAGCTATAGTATATAATCGTTTATGTAAGGAATAATTAATGACAGGCCGTTGAATTATTAGAAAAATAATGCGAATGCGTAATGCGAACACGGCGTGAAAGCGGAGTGGCCGTACACTCGGGTGTGCATTATTTTTGGATAATTCAACAGCCTGAAGTAATTATTCCGCTTATACTACAGTTACCACACCTCAAAACATTGTTCATATGATCATATCAAGACGTTTGTCAAGTGTTTGACATTAAAGCGCTCTTGTATGTAGGACTAATTTCTTACATCTAAGTTAATCCCATGCCTCCGTTGCTAATTCTCAAAATGTCATTTTGGAGGTAGTGAGCGTGAGGGTTTGCAGCCACTGATAGCAGACTAATGTAATGATGGGGGGAACACACTGAGCCAATTCGCTGAAATATTCGAAGACCGGACTGTTTCCATCGACTGTAGCAGGTCTTACTAAACACCAACTGTGTGAACACAGACTGAACGCGCGTTCGGGCATGATCAGTCAGAAGTATCAAATTACATTCATAACTGCCTTAACAAAGCAACACAGTCTCATCCCAATTTGTCATATAACTGACGTTTTGGGACGTCTTTGACCATTCGTCAATATACGACTATTTAGGGCCCCCTTAAACGTCGGTAGATGACGATCCCGGGTCGTCATACAACTGACGCTTTACCTTTAACGTCAGTTAGGTGACGGGTTGGGTTTAGGGTTAGGTTTAGGTATGGGGTAGAGTTAGGATCCCAGTAACGTCATCTACCGACGTTTAAGGGGGCCCTAGATAGTCACATATGTGACGAATGGTCAAAAGACGTCCCAAAACGTCCGTTATATGACGAATTGGGATGAGACTGTGCTGTACAAAGGCAAAGTGCAGTAACTACGCAAACAAAGAAATGGAGAAAAAGGCCTTTAAAGTTTTTATACCATGTTATGGTAGATTATTGGTATGCATCGTTACGCAAAATTTACCCTGATATTTTTTCACAAGACAGAACATATGTCATAAAGCCCATAAAGTCTTAACTCATTTTTGACCAAATGTGTAGTTACTGCTCTTTGCCTTTGGCCTAAACTAGTCTGTCCCGGCTTTATGCAGAGAGAGGAAGAGAGAGAGACATGAGACAATGTGCGTCAATAGTTATTTATTTATTTATTAACTTCGTGTTTAATTCTATTCGTTCATTCTTGTTTTCTATAATTGACAGTAGATAACCAAATAAATGAAAAACACAAAGGCCTTTTAACAAGTAAGCCTATCAATAATTATTTATTTGTTATATTATCTGGAATAATTACGAAACTCTGTGCAGCAGGACTATCAATTTATTTCATATAGCCTATTCAGTTTAATTTTCTATTTAGCCTTATTATAGATAGGACTACATACTTTATTTATAAAATTAAACTGTATGTGTCAATTGATTTTGAAGTTAGACATCGAAACAGATCAAGCGCATGGGGCTGCATGTTCTTCTTTGTTATGAATTGTATCCTATTTCCGTTATACGTACGGCGCAGGGATATGGAAATGTAATGCGGTTCAAACTTGCCTGAAACTACTTTATAGTCTGTGCGTTTCCCTGAAAATAATTGCACACCTTTAGAACGTTCTTAACTAATCAGAATTAGAGCATTCAACAGCCCTTTAGTATAACTCTAATTAAACAAAAAATGGCCGAACGGGGGAGTTGAACCAACCGTGAACTCAGCGACCTGGAAAGCGGGCGGGGTGTGACACATCTCCTTTTCATTTTAAGGGGCCGCTCCAAAACCAGTTCGCTCACAGACACACATCAGAAAAGGGGCCTGTGGAGCTACAATAATCAGGAATTCAGACCCAAGCATTGCAGTTTTGCTTTATATAGACCACAAATGTATGATTTATATGAAAATTTAATGATTAAAAGCATGATATGTACCCTTTAAAGGGCAGGAGAAGCGTCTTCATATTTCATTCAATTGGAATTAACTGTGTCTGCAGGTATTCAGATGCACTTGGTTTGATTTATTCTGGAAACCTTATATGAGCTATTCATCTGTGCACACTAGTTATCTTTAAATTATGACTAATTATAATAACTGAGTTAATTAGTGCATGATGAAAAGTGTTGGCATTTGTTACAGTAAAGGTGTAAAGCTTAAATATTTCCATAAATGGGTCACAGGTCTGTTCTTGTGCAGAAAAGACAATAATAAAGTAAAGAAATCCATCGATGAGATCAAGTTTTACGATA
>JAQIUQ010006224.1:0-38104 GCA_030378365.1 Hybognathus amarus
TTGCTAGGCCCCTCCCCTTTTGGGCATCATCTTTCATAATTTATTATGAAAATCTTTTCTAATCTTGACAAAACATATTGTCAGAAAGGTCTGAGTCTCAAGGTTCCATTTTTAGTGACAGAAGTGATATTTGGATAGAAATTTATTAATTTGTTATGGCAAAATGCATACAATTAAATTCAATGGAATTCAATGGCACCCGGTGGCTATTTTTGGTACTACGACTAAACAAAATCTCATGGGAACTTCAATTTTTGTGATATCAACTTCAAATTTGGAACACAACTTGGTTAGATATATAGCTTTCATTTTATAGTAATTTTATAGTAAAACATATTTTGTAAAATATTTATTTCATATTAAAAAAAATATATTAATAAAGTATATTTGATTTACTGTAAATTATAACTTCCATTACTTTTTCATACTTTAATTTTTTGAAGTGCTTTCACTTCAGTAATAAAACTTAAGTCTATATTCCAAAGCATTCTTGAATTACAACCATTTAAGTTTGTATAGTGCATTTTTATGTCAATTATCAAAAAGGGGGGTGACAGGTAAAGGGTTAAGACTCCTGATCCAGACTCATGGTGCTGTACCTCTGCTCTGTACGGTAAGAAGATGGCACTGGCAAGGTTTCCTGTAATCCCACTGAGGATATAGATGATAGAGATTCTCAGCCAGCCCGCTAGCTTCTCCAAATCCCTCAGAATGGTCATCTGGAAGCACACAGACACCAGGCAGTGCAGGATCCTGGAGAAAGGAAGAGACTTTCACAATCAATCAAACAAGGCTTTACCTTTGTCAAGAAAGAGCAGTCAGGATAAGTAATCTGACACTGCGTTTCATTTATTGCGAAATTCACAATGGGCCCCCTGCAACGGATCACACTTCCTACTCACCCGGCATGCAAGAAGAGAGAAGCCAGAGCCGATAGAACTGGTCTGGGATCTCCGGGTTCAGGAAAGGCAGGAGGCCACACACATCATCCATACAATGCACCTGAGAGAGGATAATCAGTTTTATCCATAATTACACAAATTACAGTTTATAGCTAAATGTCTGTACGCACTAATTATAGGCACTTGCACAGATGTGGCTCTTTACACCCCCTGCTGGCAATTTATAAAACTGCACATTGCACTACTGGACTGCTCTAGAAAATCAACAGAATGTATACGATCTTAAAGAGATATGTCAGATAGAAGAAATGTCCACTGACCTGGGAACACAATGTGGCCTCCTCATGGAAGTATCCCTTCATGAAGTTACAGTACTCTCTAGATGTAATCTCACACCTGTGCAGATCACAATTTACACGAGTTTAAACTTGACCTACTAAAGGACAACCTGAGATGAACTACTAGTGAAACCTTTAAATTAATTTTGATCCGTTATCTTAAAACCTAAATCATCTGCTAATTCAGAGCTTGATTTCCTTCCTATTTCAACACTGAAGATGTATTTTCCCGTTTATAACACCATCCCAAGCTAGATGAGGCTTTTTCTCATGAATCTAGCATTCATGAGAGCGCCACAACTCAAGCAAGGAGTCACATTTTGTCAGATTTTTGTTATTAACCCTATAAAGCCTACTGCAAATTTCTAAGGCCTTTAAATTCTCGAGGGCTTGGAGCCAGAGGGGCGTAAGTGGCTTTTAACAAACTTTACAGGAGAGACAAAACAAAATTTTGACCACATTTCAATTACCTGTATTAATAACCTTAAACCAAAAACATTTCAAACACAGACATACCTACAATGAATGAGTATTTCAGGTAAAAAATGTATGGCATATATTAACACAATGACAATGTTCTAAAAAAATTTAAAATAAAAAAAAGTCAAATATGTCAGATGCGCCTTTTGTTCCTTTATTCAATACAGTTTATCGCAGATAGGTATTTTTGACACCATTGGATAGAGCTCACTGAGACCTTTATTTTGATATAAAGAACTCATATTTGCCCAAAATGCCACTTACGCCCCTCTGGCTCCAAGCCTCGTTATCTACATGATGAATGATACAATAATAACCTGTTATAATCTAATCTATTACATGCCTTCTGTTGTCTGATTGATAGTTTAAACTTTTTTTATTTTTTTTATAAAAGGCCTTTTACCTTGTGGTACACATGTCTTTTTGCTGTGGAATCTAGATTTATTTTTTATAGAGTAAAAAGGAAGAATAACATTTATATTGTTATTAATATTTCAAGATATACAATTACTGGACTGAAGCAACTTAGGTTGACTTATCCATGCACAATTGTTTTTAAATCAGGTAATGCAACAGGCTTTTGAGAACATTTATTTGAACATCTATTAATCATTTTTGTATTGTATTGTATTGCATTATATATTTGTCCACCCACAGTAAAACTAAAGAGCCTTGATCCTAAAACTGTAATATCATCTTACTAAGCATTTAAATATCATCTTACAAGGCATTTAAATATCATCTTACTAAGCCATTCTTGAGAGTTATGGAGTGGCAACTGATATTTATATGAATTCTATGTAGTTTGCAAAACGGTTATAAGATCTCACTGATTTACATAACAAGCTAGCAGAATTTCATCTTACTTTTTTAGTTGTACACTGTAAAAAATATATTTTCATGATTTGTAACATAACATTTTTTTCCTTTGTCAAATCAACTTAATTTATGTAGTTCAGATAACATAATATTTTGAGTTTCTGATGATTAAATCAATCTCCTTCGTTGTATTAACTCAATTTTTCAATTTCAAGGAACTTAAAATTTTAAGGCAATCAGGTTACTTAATTTTTTAAGTTAAACCAACAATATTTTTTTACAGTCACCAATCTAGTCTTTGTATGTGTATAATACCAAATGGAACATGGATTTAAGTTGTGTTAGTTCATTTATTTTTGGAGATATTTTTTGTAACCCATTATAAAATATTGTGATAATTCCTTTGCACATTGTTAAAAGTTCATAAAAGAAACTTATAATAAGATAAATCTACATATTACAATATACAATCACTCTGTAACACTCAACGAAACAAAAAACAAAACCCTACAATATGGAGAAGCCAAATGGTTGACAAATTAACTCCAGTACTGTCGACTTAAAGGCACAATATGTACGATTTTTGTATTAAAATATCCAAACACTAGAACATTATTATATATTTTGTAAAAATGTACCGCCACCTACTGGTAGTTTTAGCTTCGTATTTTGAGTATCATCTCAATAAAAACATTTATTTCATATGTTGGGGATTGTTTTCCAAAAAATGTTTCATCCTCACGTTGTTTCAAACCTGTATGACTTTCTTTCTTTGCAGAACATAAAAGAAGACATTTTGAATAATGTTGGTAAACCATACAGTTTTGGTCTGTAAACATACTGTGTCTAAATATCAATTCAGAGGCAGCTTCTAAAAAAAAGGAATCATGGCCATTGAAGCCTTATAGTTTTGTGTAGTAATTTTTTATGTTATTTAACATGCATCATGTAATTAAAGGGATAGTTCACTTTGAAATTAATGTTTGGTGTGTTTTAGCTTACCTCAAGGGCATCCAAGATGTAGGTGTCTTTGTTTCCGCAGTATTTTCAATTT
The DNA here is from genome assembly GCA_030378365.1 of Hybognathus amarus. Lineage (NCBI taxonomy): Eukaryota > Metazoa > Chordata > Actinopteri > Cypriniformes > Leuciscidae > Hybognathus > Hybognathus amarus. The sequence goes on from JAQIUQ010006224.1 coordinate 3,594, forward strand.
TGATATTTTTAGGTCAAACCGTTCTTGTCTGTCAGTCATATAATGCAGGTCTATGGTCACCACCTCAAAGAGCATGCACAGATAAGTCCAAATTAAACATGATTTAATGACTCATAAATGTAAGTACACATTGATGGCCTAAGACATCGAAACAAACAGTTTTTGTGAGAAAAGAACAGTATTTATATCGTTTTACCTCTTTTAACCACAGCCACATCCAAGTGATCTGAGGGCGTGGGCACTTTGTGGCCAACAAGAGGTAAAACGATATAAATCCAGTTCATTTTCTCATTCAAACCGCTCATTTCGTGTCTTATGCCATCAATGTGTACTTTCATTTACTAGTCATTAAATCATGTTTAATTTGGACTTCTCTCTGCATGCTCTTTGAGGTGGTGACCATAGACCTGCATTATATGACTGACAGACAAGAACGGTTTGACCTAAAAATATCAAAATTGAAACTACTGTGGAAACATAAGACACCTACATCTTGGATGCCTTGAGGTAAGCTAAAACATACCAAAAATTAATTTCAATGTGAACTATCCCTTTAATCAGTTTAAACTCACTTGATCACTGGGTAGCCCTAATTACAGTAGATGTTTACCATTGAAGAACTGTATTTTTTAAAGGCTCTTAAAAGAATGAAATGGATTACCATTTGTCACTGCTATCAGTCTTTGTTAGTTCATTTGAATCACTCAATGTCTAATGGTGTGTGTGTGTGTGTGTGTGTGTGTGTGTGCAGGTTCTCCTCACCTTCCTTTAGTTCCTATGCAGCAGGGCCTGCCAGTGATGACACAGTCGATGTGTGGCAGGTTAGTGTGGTTCCCTGTGCTGTACCTGGTGCATATCTAGAGAGAGAGACAAATGGTGTATAACAGTATTAAAATAAAACAATAATGAGTGTTCATATTAGTCAAACCGGCACTCACCGGCCACTTGGTGATGTCATCAGGCCACTCGTGAGGAGTAACTGAGGCAGGCTCCAGACAAATCCTAACATCACAAATATGTCAAATAAGATTATTCAGTCCGCAGGCGTTGTGAATGGGTAAAAGATTATAACGGGTTTGAATTGTACCTGGGGTCTTGATGGCACACAGAGCCATACTGACGCACTTTCCCCTCTCAATACGGAGCACTTGGGTGCTCAGGCCACTTTACCCATAATGCCAGTGTACTCTGTGAATATTACAGGGACATCTGTGTAAAAATAGGTCAAGTGCATACATTAATGTAGACATGCGAGTTGAACAGGAACTGACCGAGCACTCCTCCTGAGAGGTCTGCAAGCAACCTGATTGGTCATTACGGACGCAGCACGCCGAGATGCCGCTCACTGTCCTTCTTCTCCTGAATGAGCTGGTGCACCTCCTGATCCTGACGCATGCAGGGGAAAACTTGGCACCGAGGTGTATCAGCGCCTCCTGCGGGACAGGGAAACAACTGCATTATAGGCAAGGGCATAATGGTAATGCTAAACTGAAAATAAAATACAATTATTTTAGTATTATTTTTATATCGGCTACAATTATAGTATTTATAGGCCTATATTTAGTTTATATGTTTTAGTGTTAGCTTTAGTATTTTGTGCAATTTTGTCATTTTATTTATTTTGATAACACTTTACAATAATGTTCATTTTGTTAACATTGTTTAACAACATTAGAATGCTTCAAATACGTGTGAAGCATTCATAAACTTACTAATACACTAATTTACTAAAACATTTAACAGACCTGAAACAACATCTGTTGCATTTTTATTAACAAGCATGAATAAACAATGTAACAAATGTATTTTTAATTGTTAATGTATTTACTAATGTTGCCAAATGGGACCTTATTGTAGAGTGTTACCAATATTTCTATCTAGCATCACACAAGGTTTAATTTTTTTTTAATTTAACTACATTAGTTAACATGAAATAACAACTAACAATAATTCTACAGCATTTATTAATCGTTGTTAAAGTTAATTTCAACATTTACTAATACATTTTTTAAATTAAAAGTTGTATCTGTCAAATTAGATAATGCATTGTGAATTAAAATAAATAGTTAAGAACTGCATTTTTATTAATTAAAATTGACACAGATTATTAAATGTATAAAAATATATTGCTAAATGTTAGTTAATATTAGATTAACCAATGTTAACAAATGAGACCTTGTTGTAAAGTATTACCAATTATTTTTGTCAGTATTACTGTTACTAATAACAACACACTGTAAAAATGAATACGCTATATCTAATCAATAAAATTGTGACAACAGATTACAAGCAAAATTATTAATTACATTTAACAAATAAGAACTGAGTATTAATTAATCAAATTAATTCCTTAAAAGTCAACCATTTAAAATGAGTAAAATTTACACCAAAAATAAACAAAAAATTTGAATAACAGACGTCAAAAATGAATGAAAAACTCTTTATTTTATATTGCCATTATTGAAGAAACCTGATGTTAACAAGCAGAATCACTGAAGGAGAAAACCATAATTTTAAGTCACCATTATGGTGATCAATGTTTGCTTTAGTTGGGCTCTTAACCCTTAAGTCAGTCAGATGAACAAATAGAAAAGGTTATCTGATGGTGTGTTGGTTATGTTTTAACATAATATATTTTTCACAGTCATTTCACTGGTTAATTATTACTCAATTGTAATTTATTAAATTTAATTTATAATATTGCTTGTAATCTGTTGCCATAATTTTATTGCTTAGAAATAGCATTTTCATTTTTACAGTGCACTGATATAAGACAATTATAATCAGCATTTTATAATAATTTGAAGTATTTTCAAATCATTTTTAAAAACAGTATTTTATGCTAATATTACACATGCAGTTAAAACCTCAAACAACATAAATGGAATATTGATAACCTACAAAAGGGCTGAATGGCTCTCTTTAAGGACAATTTTGTTGATTTCTGGGTCCCAAGCTGGGAAGATTATTTTGTTTTATAAATACAGACATAGCAGCACAATTACAATTTACACATAATTTAAGGCAAATCCATATGTTTCAATTTTGTAAATGTATTTACCGAGTCTGGTCCAATCCAGAAGTTTTCTTGCTGCATGAATCTGACATTTTCATAAACCCCTTTGTTTCGATAAGACCTACAACAGATGGCAACCTGTTACACACCATAATAAACACAAGCACATTGCAACAAAACCCGAAAACACATTTATTTTCCTTACAGAATCCACAGTCTCATGTTGTGAAAAGCCCACAGGTGCAATGCCATAGATGGAAACTGCCAAGATGGTAATCAGCAAATGGACAAAGGTGATCCAGTAAGTGAAGAAAGGCCTGTGGGATCGAAGAACTCAATTCATTACCCTGTACAGACACCTAAAACTCATAACGTAAATGCACAACATGCATCTATCCAGACTAGGGTTGCAGAAGGGTGGAAATTTCCGGTAAAATTTCCGGAAAGTTTAGGTAAATTTCCATGGGAAGTTAAGCTGGGGAATTTTGGAAATATTCCATATTAGAACATCGGATGGTGCACATGGCATTTTTCTGTAAAATAAGCTTGTAAGAATACTAATGTAAGCAAGCTTGTATAAGAATAAGAAATAAGAATACTAATGTAAGGGCATGAACAGATACATAAATAGTAAGACTAGCTAAACAACTAGAATGATCTTGAAAACATTTTGCAGGAGGCAGAGAAAAACTGACACATGAGTTAGATAGCATCTGCCTTATGTGGTAAATAAAGTTACGCTAGCTTATTTAGCGTCTAACTTATCAGCATTGCTACTAGATGAATTATGGCTGCACGATATTGGTAAAAAATGGCATTGCGATATTTTATTTTTCCACAATATATATTGCGATATAAAAACAATTTCTCCAGATGACTTGAATAGCTCTATTTGGAAAGAAGTGAATAATCCTAGAATGACTGGGGTGGTTTTTTCATGGAGTAAATCCACATAGAAACTAATATTAATAGAATGTTAGCTAATGTAGTAATAGGCTTTAAAAAATGGAACCTTATTGTAAAGTGTTTCCGTTTTATGTCTCTTGAGTTCAGGATAGATCAGTTGTTTTAACCATTCGTTAAAGTGAATTGGTTCAAAGGAGTCATTAGTTCGCGAATCGGACGTGTCATTAACTACGGTGACGCATTGCTGCCACATACATATTATTTTTCCCCTCAATTATGTCGTAATAACGAGATCTTATGTCGTAATAACGAGATCTTATGTCGTTTAAACTACATATTTTCTCGTAATAACGAGATCTTATGTCATTAAAACGACATACTTTCTCGTTAAAACGACATACTTTTCTCGTTATAACGACATAATATCTCGTTTCAACGACATAAATATCTCGTTATAATGACATAAATATCTCGTTATTTTGACATAAATATCTTGTTATTTCGACATAATAAGGGGACATTGTAATATGCATTAAGCTACATTTAGCGTTTTTATGAGTTTCTAAGGGAGGAAAATTAAACGCTTTGCATTTATATTAGCTATTCAATTTTTGTAGTATACTTTATTATGATTTTAGTATTAATAATGCACGCATAATTATCCGTGAACTTGATAAATGTATGTTTTCATTAGGCTACTATATCCACAAACAAATTGCTTTCAGTTACGTGTGCAAAATTCTAGAATTTAACGAATGTGCAGCGATTTGTACAAATAGAGACTGTTTGTGTAATACATTTGTTTTATTTTGTATTAGTGATAATTTGCGCGTCCATTTATTGAGATCTCATTTGACGGCAATTTGCTTAACGTGTAATTAAACGCATTGAGTTTATATTCTGAGCTCAGCAGATTTGTACATAACTGTGGTTTGAACACTGTCCGTTATGTTAAGGTTTGTATTCATTTCAAGACTGGGAATTAAAGAACGCATTGTAGTTATGTTGGGACATTCTAAAACGCTTAACATTAAAAAGGCTTAACGTGGCTTACTGTAAGACATTAATATTAAAAGATCAAACTCAGTAAACATCATATTAATAAGCTATAGACTATGCAAGCCACGTTAAGCTTTTTAATAGCGGTTTTCTAATGGTAGGAAAAAGCTTAACGTGTAATTAAACGCATTGCATTCATTTGGGCTCATTTATTTTTTTGCACATAGTATAGCTTATTAATATGATGTTTACGAGTTTGGTCTTTGAATATTACTGTCTTAGAACATTAAGCCACGTTAAGCCTTTTCTAATAACGGTTTTCTATGGAAGGAAAATGCTTAACGTGTAGGCTAATTAAATGCATTGCGTTCATATTCTGTGCTAATGAGTCTTTTAATATTACTGTCTTAGTACAGTAAGCCACATTAAGCCTTTTATTAACGTTAAGTGTTTTAGAATGTCCCAATAAAGGGCAAAAAAGGCAATATAAACTATAGGCAAATTATCACTAATACAAAATAAAACAAATGTATTTTATACACAAACAGTCTCTATTTGTACAAATCGCTGCACATTCGTTAAATTCTGAATTTTGCACACAACTGAAAGCAATTTGTTTGTGGATATAGTAGCCTAATAAAAACATACATTTATTAAGTTCACGGATAAGTGCGTGCATTATTAATACTAAAATCATAATAAAGTATACTACAAAAATCAGATAGCTACGTCCAGAATATGAACGCAAAGCGTTTAAGCATTTTCCTCACATAGAAACTCATTATAAGAACGCTAAATGTAGCTTAATGCATATTACAATGTCCCCTTATTATGTCGAAATAACAATATATTTATGTCGTTATAACGAGATATTTATGTCGTTAAAACGGATATTATGGTGTTATAACGAGAAAAGTATGTCGCTTTAACGACATAAGATCTCGTTATTACGAGAAATATGTCGTTTAAACGACATAAGATCTGCGTTATTACGACATAATTGAGGGGAAAAATAATATGTATGTGGCAGCAATGAGTCACCGTAATTAACGGATAGATTTTCTTTTTTTTAATTGAAAATGTGGTTTATGTCATCTGAATGTGTGGAGCGCTTTTCAAAGATTATAAGGTGACGTTATTTTAGCACACTTCACAACCAGTGGTAGTTCAGAAGAAAGAAAAAAAAAACTTTGGTCTACCGACCTTTTACCGTCATGTATTCTCAAAGATATTTAGTCAACTCAATTCATTGATATGCGCGAGCCGCGAGGGAGGGAGAGAGCACAAGACAGTTTGAAGACGGCGGGAAGTCGTCATCCTACTTCACTCATCGGATTGTGATTGAGGAATGGCATGGATATTCAAGTGTATTTGAATGGCATCTGTTTGTTTTAAAATATACTAAAATATACTTTCCTCAACTATATTTAAGTTCCTTATGAAGAGCCAACCCTCAACTTTGAAAATTCCCACTTTATTCCTGTTAATTCCCATAAATTCCTGTTAATTCCCTTAAATTCCCATTAATTCCCATGGAAAATTTCCAATTTTGAAAATTCCCAGAATTTTGCAACCCTAATCCAGACACCATCATGCAATCTCAATAGTCAACACCCAATGCTGTTAAATACCTGTGGTCGTTCATGTCTTCAATCTGTTTCTTCACATAGCTGTCAATGCGTTTGCGGTAGGTACGGTTGGTCAGTCTGCCCACCATGCCGAGCCCGTAAGGACGCTTCTCCTTGGCAAAGAGTTTCTTAACAGGCACAGCAATGCGCTGTCCGCGCCGCTGACCGCTCAGCACTAACCACTTCCTGCCGTAAGCGCACTTTAGGGTGAACCAGAGCACCATCCTTTCCCTTACGCCAGCCTCTCTCCGAGAGGCCTGAGAGACATTGATATGAGCTTAGATATGATAGTTCACCCAATAATGAAAATTAGCCCATGATTTACTCACCCTCAAGCCATCCTAGGTGTATATGACATTCTTCTTTCAGACGAATACAATCAGAGTTATATTAAAAAATGTCCTGGTTATCCAAGCTTTTATAATGCCAGTGAATGGCTGTTTCTGTTTTATATACACCAAGAATGTTTGAATGTTTATATACATTTCTGTTAAGTCATATACACCAAGGATGACTTGAGGGTGAGTAAATCATGGGCACATTTTGATTTTTGGGTGAACTAACCCTTTAAGTGTGTTTGTAAGAGCTTTTAAGAGCATCAGAATAACGTTACAAACTCAAAAATATCTGTCAAGTGCACATGTAACTCACAGCATAAGATGGCTCCGCTCCAGTTCTGTCTTCTCTAGGGCACTGCCCGTCAAGTCCCTCTCATCTCCAGCTCTACCGGCATCCGTTTCTTTAATGGCAGCTTCAGAAAGCGACTCAAACACCTCATCTGCATATGTGGAAAGCTCTTCATGTGTAAACCCATCCTAAAGAAACAAATGGCCACATTTAGGTGTACAAAAACCTTACTGATGTTTAAAGCTGCGGTCGGCAAGCTTTGGCATCATTTTGAATGTTTACAACTCATATGGCCCTCCCCACTATCAACGAATACCCTCCCACAGAGTTCGTGCTCGAGTGCGTGCGCACCAGGTTTTCTGTGAACGCGACCGTCTCATCAGCATTCATTAACACCATGGATTATTTGGAGGTATGCTGCCCTGGCTAATCTACCAATATATTGCAATTGCTAACGTCATTTATACTCTAAGGCCCTGTCCCAAATCGCGCACTTCACGCGGACTTGCGGTCTCGTGGACTTAAATTGCGCGTGCTCGCCGAGTCCACGAGTCCGTAGGCTGTCCCATTTGGCATTTTAACGCTCTGAAGTGTGCTCAGCAGTGCCCCCTTTGTACCCTTGAAGCCGTCTTCCGCGAAGCCCGCATAGATGCAGGCTCCACGCACTTTAACTACCCAGGAATCCTTGTGAAAGGCCAATCAGACAACAGATGGAAGGAGATTTCACTCACGGATTGTAAAGATAGAATATTAAAGGTGTAAGTATCATTATGGTTATGACATAGGCGTACATTTTACCAGTTGTACAGTCTATTCGACCTTTAGAGACCAGTGGTTGATATGTCAAACATAATAAAAGAGTGTTAAATGATACAATCGCATTATATGATTCATTACATAAATAGAACCAAATGTATTTTTATTATTTATAAAAATACATTTGAGTTTAACTGAGTTTGAGTCATAAACGTATTTACTGAGTCATAAACGTTTTCTGAGTCATACTGAGTCTTACTGAGGCTTTACTGAGTCATAAACGTATTATGAATATTGAAACCTATAAATTTTTCTTAAACTAATTTTCATTTTGTGTTAAAATTGAACATTATTTATTATTATGTACAACTGTTTTTTATCATTTACACAACCATGACATCTATTGTAATGCCCAGATGGCATATACAATTATAGAACTTTAAAAGCAGGCTGCGTGTTTCACATTGACATAAGATTTGAGAAAATAAAATAAATCCTGTTTTTGTACTTCTTATGCTGTCTATGCAACAACCAGACCGTCTTCCTGTTTCCGGCGTGACGATCGAGTCTGTGACAGTCAGATCTCACACCCCCCTGGGCTGATTGGACACAGCTAACAGGGAGAGCTGGATTTTTGCAAAACAAATAACACGCTCCAGATGGAGTTAGAAGCTATAGTGTCGATTTCACTGAATATGATCAAAAAAATGTTGCCGACGGCAGCTTTAATTTCTTGGATGACGTGTCTTGTTTTCTCAGATGTGTCATTTGTTTTTAATTTTTAAATATTTCCCAGCTATTTTCCCTATTTAAGCCAGTGTTGTTATTGTTAATTAAAACTATTACAAATCATTTCAAACAAAAATTAGCAAATGTTGCCTTGGTAACAAACTTAAAGCTGCTGTCCGACGTTTTGCTTTATGTCGCCATCTCTGTTTGAAATCTGCAATTGCAGTCATTTACGGAATTATCAACTTTACGTGAGATGTGCCTCGGCACAGCAGGATGAACACAGACGTTTGAGGAGAGTGTGTGGCTGTCAGTCGCCGCGCCGGTATGGATACTAGCATTTAGAATCAGGGATTATTCTTTTGGAAATATGACCAACATAAGTATTTTCACCGGAAAATGTCATCTGAACTAGTAAGAAACATCCACCTTTATTCTGGTTCTGACATTGCAGTATATCGCACTGATCAAATCAATCGCTTGCTAACAATCGCTTACAAGTTACTCATATCACGCAAAACCGTGCAAATTATACTTTGTTCTCAAATTGTTAAAGAAGTAGTTCACTTTAAAAAAAAACTTTTGCTGATAATTTACTCACCCCATGTCATCCAAGATGTCCATGTCTTTCTTTCTTCAGTCGAAAAGAAATTAAAGTTTTTGATGAAAACATTCCAGGATTTTTCTCCATATAATGGACTTCAATGGTAACCAAACGGTTAAGGTCCAAAAGACAGTTTCAGTGCAAACTGTTCAAAGGGCTTTAAACGATTCCAGACGATGAATAAGGGTCTTATGGCGAAACGACCAGCTTGTCGCCTTGCTCTGTTCTGTGATGCGCGTTCGTGACTCTCCTGTTCGAACTCGTTCATCAAAACGAACAAATCTTTTCTGAGTCAGATTCGTTCATTTCGTTCGTTGAATCAACCAAATGACATGAAAAAGATTCGTTCATTTTGATGAACAAGTTCGAACAGGAGAGTCATGAACGCGCATTTTTTTTAAATGAGCGGTCGTTTCAATTGATAAGACAATTATTTATCGTCTGGAATCGTTTAAAGCCCTTTGAACAGTTTGCATTGAAACTGTCTTTTGGACCTTGAACCGTTTGGCTCCCAGTAAAGTCCATTATATGGAGAAAAATCCTGGAATGTTTTCATCAAAAACTTTACTTTCTTCGGACTGAAGAAAGAAAGACATGGACATCTTGGATAACATGAGGTGAGTAAATTATCAGCAAAAGTTTTTTTTTAAAGTCAACTACTACTTTAATGTTAACAACGTCACCATTGTGTGACTACATTTATTGTCCTTCAGTAAGTATCATGTATAATGTTTTCAGATGGGTCCAGTTGCAGTCTCTTTTTTTTCTGTAGCTATTCCAAAGTCCGAACGAATTGATCAGTTTAATTATATCAAGTGCTGTGAGAAAAGGCAATAAATTTCCACCTCCAACATCCTCACACGCAATATAGCCTACTAGCCGAGACTCCTTCTTTATGTGTACAAATGTGATGTAATGACGCAAAGACATGCTCAAATCTCCTGCGGAAATCCACCAGTACCACTGGAATTAAAAACATTATTACAATCTTACCGTTTTGAATCAAGCTATGGCAAGCAGATAGTTTTGAACACTGGCTGGTTGTGCATTTTCTTAAATATGTATTTTGGATCATTTTTAACCCAAAAAAGTTAAGGACTGCAGCTTTAAGTTAAAAATTAAAGTACTAAAATTACTATCAAAACTGAAAATTTAATTAAATTAAGATAAATAGAAATGCAAAAAAAAGTACTAAAAATGACAAAACTAGGGCTGTTTTAAACTAAGGATTTTCAGTACGTCAAATCTGATAATTGTTCAGATTTTGCCGTAGTCGACTGATAGTCGAAACTTTTTTTATTTATTTATTTTTTTTTTAGATAGGTCAGTAGCAGCTATATTTTTTCCATTTCAAACAAAAGAGATGGACGTATGCGCATTAGGCTATTCGTTCTGTTTTTTTTTCTGAACAGTTAGGTTATGTTTAGGTAGTATTTTTCATGTTTTTATCACGCAATCATGTTTTTGATGTGGTGGTGAGCTTGTAACTTGAACGCTTTCGGCCTAAGGGTAGCAGCGACACTGCCGAAAATAAAAAGCTGTCACAAAGAACAAATATATAGCAAGGAGACATTTTAATTGTTTATTAATAAAGATGAAGTTGACGATGCTGAGCGATCTTCGCAGGTGCATGCGCCAGAGAGAAACGCACCAGTTCATTTCATCAACAGAGAGCATTACGTTTTCTTTCGCTTTGAATAGTTTTATTTACAAGTAGACATTTCAATATAGATAGGATATGTTTTAGGTCTGTGAGAGTAGACTATACGTATACGCTGAGTTGCAGTAGTTATATTTATGAGACGAGCTTACGGTGCCTCCGTGCCTTGATTATCAGTAGCCTAATTGTCTGCTTTTCCTTCTTATTGATTTAAATCAAGACAAATGGTTGATAAAACATTAATAAAAATCAAGAAAAAAATTATAAAAAAACAAAATTCACTTAAAGAAAGGCTTTGTGCTTTTCTGTTTGAGGTCTGTGAAAGTTTTAAAGCAGTCTTTAAGTGCTGCTTCAGGAGCGCTCATATCCGTCGGAGAGACTGTCACCATATCTAACATTGTTTTCCTTCTGTGAACACGAAAAATTATATTTTATGCTTTGTGGAGAGCCAACCCTTTCTCATCTGATTTGAGCAGTGTAATTCACAGAATTACAAAAATATATTTTGCCTCCTAAAACTTAAAGATTTTTTGTCACTCATGAATGCTTATGCATCCACTAGATGTGCTGGTTATGTAGCGAGTCGCGAGGCGCCAGAGATGAGGCTTTTGCTAGTGTGAGCGTGCTGGGGCGGACACGTAACTTACATTCGCAGCCTGACTCATATGAGTATATTGCATGTGCGGTGGCTCGCTGACAGCAACAGCTGGCTGTTTTGAACGAGACGACCCGGTTACTGTAGACGGGGAGCGCTTGATGAACGTTCTGTGAAGCGCGCACAGCGTGTCTGTTTGTGTGTCTGTTAAGAGTGAGCGCTCGTGACCGGGAGACACACATAACCTGATTTAAACGAGGTTGAACTGGCCGTGTACTTATTCAACTATAACGTCCATAGTCAGAATCAGACCTCTCCGAATCAAATCGTAAAATCCTCGACTATTAGAAGTCAGCCCTACATAAAACATAAACAAACTAAAACTAAGACTGAAAATATAAAAATGAAAGAAAATACTAAATATTCAGTAAATACTATAATAATATATGAATAATAATAATCCCTCTCAATATACAGAAGCAACTGCAACCCATTTGTAGACTGACAGGATGCCACTGACTGTGTGACCCTATAAAAACATTGATCTGTGGTATGAATATCTCAAACCATCTAGACACTTTAACACCTCCTTTACCAGTGTAAATTCGAGGCGAGACTACCTGTTTGTCGACCAATGGAAGTCAGGCAGTATTTAGGTAAACTGATATTAGCTGTGCAGTTGATGAGAGTGGTGCATTTATATATTTCACCTCAACGGTCTTTACATATTCCAACACTAAGTGGCAGGATTGAGGTGGGCTGGGCTATGAACACCAGGTTTTTGTAGTCAGTTTCACCTTGGCAGAGAGGAGGTGTCCAGTTCATCTGGAAAATCCACAGTGTCCTCTTCTAGGAAACTGGCTGCAGCAAAACTGCGCCTCTGCATTCGCCGAACGGTCCCTTCCGAAGAGAGCGCCCCTAAAACCAGAGTCATCTTCATCAACAACAGCATCATGTTTACTACTACTACTCAATATTCATGTATGAACACAAGGGTACATAACATCTAGATATACATATTATACATCAAAAGCAATGGGTGAGATCTAATGCCCTTTCCAATGCAGCTGTGCTGTTTCTGAGGCCAAGCATGAGATTACCTCAACCTGCTCCAGAATATTCTATCAGACCAACAGCTGAACATTCCAGTGGAATTATGCATAGCCATCTGTTAGCGCTGTTCCCAGGCCTTTAGCCTGGTCATCTGGGCTCAGGCACTAAATGGAACTGGGCCAAATCCCAGGCCAACAAGTAAGACCAGAGATAAACTTTTACATAACAGATTATCTGAGAGAGGTAATATTTGTTTATTACGATCTTTACAAGGACGTCAAAGCGAGCCTCTGAAGTAATCTATGACAATCACTATGGCTGGGTTTATGGGATGGCCCTTGCCTTGTTCCAACTGCATTCACGATCAATTCGACATTTGGGACACTGAAGCTCGAAGGAGATTTCCGAATTTTAGGGAATGATTATTGACTCAGATCAAAAGGTGATTTGGTTTTTCTTCTAGCAATTGTCAGAAATGTGTCTGCCGCTTTATCCTGTTGTTTGTTTCTGTCTGGGAACTTGCTTTGTTCATATCCGGAGCATGACTTCACAGGAAATCTGGGGAATGAAATTACTTTTTGGGGGATATTCGGTTCTATGCAACTACAATAGACATATCTACAACAGTATAAATCAGTGGTTCTAGATATTTTTGACTTGAAGGCCCTTGATTGTCTAATATAATAAAGATATTCTCTTCTGGTAATTCTACTGGAATTATGATATTGTTCCGTGTTTTAAGATGGTAGTGTTTATATTTAAAAAAAAAACAATTAACCACAATTATTTTGTGATTCCAGATGATTAATATAATAAAAACAAATAGATAATAATAAGAAAAAAAATCATAAGTTTTTTTTGTTAAGGATGTTAATTAAATTGCATTAATAATTATTTTTTTAATAATTATATATATAATTATCAAAAAATTATTTATTAATTTTTTATAAATAATTATTACATTATTTAATAAATGATTTAATAAATTATTTTTTAAATAATTAATTATTAAATGATTTAATACATTATTTTATAAATAATTTATTAAATTATTTATTATATAATAATTAAAAAACAATAGACAGAAGAAAGTGCGAGACATTTCCTCAATATGGCGACATAGCGGGACAAAATGGTCACCCTATATATATAACTATATAACTTATATATATATATATATATATATATATATTAACTTCCTTAGAATTGATTAAATTAAATTTTGCCTTAAATTAATTTGAATAATTATTGAGCATTTTATATTATATATATATATATATATATATAATGCTCAATAATTATTCAAATTAATTTAAGGCAAAATTTAATTTAATTTAATATATATTAACTTCCTTAGAATTGATTAAATTAAATTAAATTTTGCCTTAAATTAATTTGAATAATTATTGAGCATTTTATATATATATATATATATATATATATATATATATATATATATATATATATATATATATATATATATATATAAAATGCTCAATAATTATTCAAATTAATTTAAGGCAAAATTTAATTTAATTTAATCAATTCTAAGGAAGTTTGTGAAGGCCCCTGGTTGGAATAGGCTATATGCACGCATAAGTTCTGCATTTGACACAAGGCTGCCCTTCAGTTTCCAGTTGGGGAAATTTAAAGCGGAGGAAAACGGGATTATGGCAGAGTCTTCAAAATTTACTGTCCTCCTGTCTTTGAAAAGAAACTTTAATACATTTAGAAGGTTTTTTATACTGTATATAGTTATGTTTATTTATTATGATAAACAAATAAGCATAAACAAAATGAGGGGTGGCTTTTTTTTTCTGTTTTTGTGATTAACGTTCCTTTAGTATAGCCATAGAGTATAGAAGCCATTATAAATTCTCGGTATGAGAATTAGACTCTACGGTCGCAGAAGTAATCCAGCATCCTTTCGACCTTCAACGGAAATACTTCATGCACTGCCGTTACTGTTCTAAATCATATGCAGTGCTAATGCAACTTGCTTAAAGGAGTAGTTCACTTTTCAAAAAACTTTTGAACTCACCCCCATGTCATCCAAGATGTCCATGTCATTCTTTCTTCAGTTGAAAAGAAATTAAGGTTTTTGATGAAAACATTCCAGGATTTTTCTCCTTATAATGGACTTCAGTGGGAACCAAACAGTTCAAGGTCCATAAGACAGTTTCAGTGCAAACTGTTCAAAGGGCTTTAAACGACTTTCAGACGATGAATAGGGGTCTTATAAGCGAAACGATCGCTCATTTAAAAAAACAAAGTTTAAGTTTTATAAGCTCAAATGGTCGCCTTGCTCTGTTCTGTGATGCACATTCGTGACTCTCCTGTTCGAACTCGTACATCAAAATGAACAAATCTTTTTCCAAGTCAATTCGTTAGTTTCGTTCATTGAATGAGCCAAATGACTCGGAAAAAGATTTGTTCGTTTTAATGGACAGGTGCGAACCAGGAGGGTCACGAATGTGCTTTAAAGAACAGAGCAAGGCGAGCATGAGCTTATAAAACTTAAACTTTGTTATTTATTTATTAAATGAGCGATGGTTTCGGCTTATAAGACCCTTATTCAGTCGATCTGGAAATATTTAAAATCAATTTGAACAGTTTGTGGTTTGCACTGAAACTGTCTTTTGGATCTTGAACAGTTTGGTGTCCAGAAAAATTCATCAAAAACCTTAATTTCTTTTCAGACTGAAGAAAGACAGACATGAACATCTTGGATGACATGGGGTGAGTGAATTATCAGCAAAAGTTTTTTTCAAAAGAGAACTACTCCATTAACATTGTTGTTCTCTCTATGGTCTTACCTTCACCAGAGCAGCAGCTGCTCTGAAGCCCATCTTGGCGACAGACTGACGCTTCCGGATCTGCGGAGGAGTCGGTTGAAGCCAGAGCGGGAGCTGGTGAAGGAGCACAGGGAGGCTGCGCAGGGTGATGGGGGTCTGAGGTACACTAAGGCCGTCCACTTGCCTCTGCGTTCCAAATACTCGAACCCCGAGCCAGCGGGTCTACGATACTGCAGAGACCGACAACAACAAACCTAAACAGTGAGTCATGATCACCCAGTGTGTGTCCTAAACCATCGGCTCCTAATAGTGTGCATCATCTATAGATGCTAATGGTAAATTGTTTACGGAAGTCCCATGTTTATAGAAACAGTTGTTTCCCTAGAACAACCCATTTGGATCGTAACGTTAAATGCATGTACTGTATGTGTCCAGCTTACCCTCTGCATGCCGTGCTGTGCCAAGTGGTACGATAAAGAGGAGGAGGGGTCTCGAGTGCTGGTCATGGACAGATTGTCTTGGCTGGGCAGGTCCATTTCACGGTATCACCTGAGGCTTCAGTTTGCCGTCAGCGCTGGGTGCAGTGGCGCAGGCTCTTGCGCTGCCATTTCTGGGTGGCATCCATGTCATTGCTGACCCTGAACCAGTCTGCTGTGCCCCTGCAGTCACATCATTGTTTATTATAGTAATAGCACAGGCAGTTTACCACACCAAGCGTACAAACTAATAGGCCCTCAAGAGAGAATGGAAAAACATAATCAAATCCACTTGGGCAATCTGAGCAAAGAAGCCAAAACAACAAACTAACTACCGAGACATCTCAAAGTGATTCCAAATGAGTGCATTAACTCTTTGATTGTAAGTAAAGCACTCATAAATATCTAACATTGATGGATAAAGCTACTTTTTATTTTCCTTTCTGGCCCCACATCATCACATACTCTTCACCATACCTAGAGATTGGCATGGTTTTATTTCAGTTAGCCTAATAGCTGGTTTGATTTGCATTGATCTTATGGAAAGTACCCCATGCCAATTAGTGATGCGCGGTTCGACTGTAACCCGCGGGCCCCGCGGGGTAACCGCGGCGTCGGGCTGGGGCGGGTAAAGAAATTGTCACTTTATTTGCGGGGGACGGGTTGGGGCGGGTCATTAATTATTTTATTTATTTTTTTATCCATGTATGTTGCTTGCAATTTCCAGCCTATATTAAATATTTGGGAATATCTATTTTCATATTTTATAAGGTTATTTGAATAAGGTTACAATACCAGATTGCTGTAGCACACGTAACTTGCGTGACGTTCCCAAACCTTTCGGTGTCACAGTGACACGTCACGGAAGCGCGCGCCAGGCAGCTCCCGCCGCCAGCCTCGACAACAACAACAACGGTAGAAATATAAGTGAGAGATGGAAGACGAGGTGTGGGAGAAATTGAGATTTGGGAATATACATGATTAAAAGAAAAAAGGTCAGGCTACTAAATCTAATGTTTGGGAGCGGTTCTCATAAGTACAGTAGTTGCAGGCTAGCAGGAGACAACAGTAGTCTTGGCTAACGTTACCTGAAGTGCAACTCGATGTGAAAAATATACAAACAGTAGCGCCACAAAATGTCCACTTCCAGCATGTCAAGACATATTTGTGGGGGTTAAGAAATAAAAAATGGTTTAGCCTATTAGATGAATACAAATGCTGCTTTGTAAATGTTGAAAATGTTTATTAATATGACCTGATTTATGGTTTATATTCATAATCGTCTGTTGTTGCCAGTTTACAAGGCAATGTTTTCAAGCACTTTCAGGCTGAAATAAAGGCTATTTTCATTTACATTACAATGCCTAGCTGCTATGTCTATTTGACAGTCACGGGTGCGGGGCGGTGCGGGTTGTAAAAATAGAGACAGTGGTGCGGTGCGGGCTGGGGCGGGCCAAATAATTCCATAAAAGCGGGACTCGCAGGTTGGAAAAAGAGCCGACCCGTGCATCACTAATGCCAATCTTCTAGGTATGGTGAAGGGTATGTGAGGATGTGGGGCTATTTTAATTCCAAAGGCTAAGAGAACTTTATCAGGATGTATAGTATCCTGGATCCATGAAATAACTTGGTCTTTAAAAAATAAAAATCTGCCTGCCTCAATGGGAATTGTATCATACACTTTTAGAAAAAAGGTACAAAAGCTGTCACTGGTGCTGTACCTTCTCAAAAGGCACACTTTTGGACCCAAAGGCTGCATATTGGTACCTTAGTAGTACATATTAGCACCTAAAATGTACATATTACCACTTAAAATGTACATATCTCAAGGACCTAAAATGTACATATTCAGGACCTAAAATGTACATATTAGCTCCTGAAATTGACATATTAGCTTATGAAATGGACATATAAGCACATAAAATGTACATATTAGCACCTACAATGTACATATTACCACTTAAAATGTACATATTAGGACCTAAAATGTACATATTAGCTCCTAAAAATGACATATTAGCTTATGAAATGGACATATGTAAGCACCTAAAATGTACATATTAACGCTTAAAATTTACATATTAGCACCAAAAATGTACATATTAGCACCTAAAATGGACAAAAGTTTACCTTTTAAAAAGGTACAGCCCCAGTGACAGCTTTTGTACCTTTTTTTCTGAGAGTGTAGGGGTGTCCTGACTTATGCTACCTGTATTTTAGGGAACATTTATTTTAAGATACATTATTAGTGCTCAAAGAAAATTGGTGTCCTCATTTTTTTAAATTAAGGCATTGAGATCAATTTCCAAAATATGCATTTTTATTCCTCTTTTTAGTCATCTGCAGAAGTCAGGTGGTACTAGAAAGGTACTAGAAGCGAGCTTTGTAAGTTGTTTACGTTCATTATTTTGTAATGTTATGATTGAGACCTGAGGTAATTTAACCAAAACCGTCTTTGGTTTTGAAAGGAGGAGTGGCTTTGAAAATACTCTCAAGAGAGGGTGGGATCTTATGCTTTCAAACCTAGATTGCTATAGCTCTCTGAAATTTCCTAACCTGCCTTTAAGACACAATAAATTTTCAGAGATAAATAACACAATATGTTTTCAGAGAATATACATTGCATTAAGGATTTTTCTCTAAATTAATTTATGCATAAGACCAACTGATTCAGCCGTTTTATTAGGAAATACATTTAATTAAAACAATAATAATTTTCCTTCTGAAGTAAATGTGCTTTATTTTAAGCCTGTTTAGATACTTTACTGGCAAACAAGACCAAAACACATTAGTGTGTACCCCTCTGAAACACAGGACAGAGCCTGTGAGTAAGTGTTTGAAGTGTGTGCAAATGCTGGTAGTAAAGTGAGGACGTCAGCAGTGTTTAGAGTTAAGGCCACATAGTAATAACAGAGTCGGCTGTGCATCATTACAAGGAAGGCCAGCTGAGGGAGGCCTTTTAAGGCAGCAGAGGGGGAGTCACCGCCATGATGGAGGAATGATTTAAGAAACAACATTTCAAATCAGCCATGAGAAAATAAGTTGATAAACTGTTCTGCTATCCACTCAAAAACTGAACAAACTTCCTCTACTGTAAACATTCAATATGGTGATAAAACACTGGGCTCATCCATTACACACACAACAATTTTTTTTCCTGTTCTAACTGAGAAATAAACTTTCTTAAACAAGATTAATTCACTTTAGTTGCAAAATTAAATAAGTAACCGGTACGATAATGACTTAAAATCTAACAATTTACTGAGATTTAGGCCTATGTTTTATTTTTAATTCATTCATTCATTAACAAAGGGGAACACAATCTGCACTCCATGAAACTCACAAACTATGTGGAAACTTAAACCTTATGACAATGGTCAAATATATCTACAGCTGTTGACCAATCAGAATAGAGTATTCCAGAGAGCTGTGTGATTAAAACCAAACACATGGAATGTGATCACAAAACCAAACCAGAAAAAAAACTACAAAAGCCTAATGAGAAGAACTGCATTTATACTAAATTAAAAAAAAAAAACACTCTTCAAAGACATGTGTCAAATCATATTGAAATAAAAATGATGATGTCTTGAAAAATTGCCTCAAATATTTCAAAAATTCACAATAGAAGTTCCTCAATCATAAAAGAATATGGTGCGCCATAAAAACACTCCATTGACCTACCTGTCTAACTCATCCCAGGAGGCGAGGGAAGGTCATCTGTGAGGTAGAGGAGGAACAGAAGCCTTCACACTGAGTGAAATATTGGCTTTTCATTTCCTTCAACCCTCTCATCACATGAAAGTAATAGCAGCAAATAAGACATTTCCTTTGATGCCAGAGCTCGAGCAGAAAATCTGCTTCAATCCAAAGCATCAAGACTCACTTAAACACTTAAACAGATCCGTAATGTGTCCTGAGACCATAGCAACAGTGATTCACATGTATTCCGGCAGCAACTCCACTTTACTCTTGCCGCCTACTCAGATACGTGTTTGAGGAGTGTGTGTGTAAACATCCAGCAAAATACCACCTCATCTGACTAAAAGAGAGAGACAGAGAGAGAAGAGAGAGAGGGACGTGTCGAAACACGAGGGAAGTGCGAGAACTGGGGCTATACTCAGTTTGCACAATTCATACACTTACACATACAATTACACATGCCTCAAGCAATAATTCAGAGCAGGCAATAATCCTGAATGACACAAAATCCTAATCTTCAAGGGTAAAGATAACACATTTCCAAGACATATTACTGCATCCTTCAAAAACACAGTTGGAGGAAAAAAAAAGATCATTCACCACCTATCTGAATTTGACATGCAATTCCTAACATCCACTATAAGCATCAGTGGACTTTTACAGTTGAGCAGAGTTTGGACAGTCAATCAATTAACGTGTGGCTAGTTTTCTCAGTGGCATTGGATTTGATGGGGCTATGCTACGAGTTATACTTCGCTTATAGAGCAGGGGTTTGCAAACAAGTTGATCCCATATCAGCCCATTCTCATCCAAAGCGTCATCTAACTGACACTTTTGACCATGCGTCAACATCCGACGCACAAGGCACTAGTGTTGTCACGATACTAGAATTTCTAACTTCGAATCAGATACTTGAAAAATATCGATATTCGATACCATTTTTCAATACCACGGAGAAAAAAACTGTTTTTTTTTTAATTTAAAGCTAAATATAACAAGTCAATGAGGTATATTTTACATGAACAAAAATGTCCTGAGTTCTATTTGTTAATATTTTTTAATTGGACCAGAGCTAACATTATCCGTTGTATTTTTATTACCTATTGTTATCAAAGATTAAAATATACTGTAACATAAAAGCACTTAACAGTATCAAATTGGAGGATAGAGTGTCAGTAATGTATAATAATAAGATTAAACATTTAATTTTCAGTTAAAGGCATTTAATTATTGAATTAAGAGATGTCATTGTCTAACCTGACTCTGCCAGATGGATTTTGCTCCGCATATCCATCTGGAAACTCTTCCGTTGAAGTAGTTTTGGTAAGGGCGAAAATACTGGTTAGCTGATTGGCCTATGTTGGTGATAGACAGGCCAAATCAACCAATCAGATCGAAGAAGCACATGACGTACTAACTTGCTGCTGCAGGTAAAGGCTTAGTTAGCTCAGCTAATAGGCAACATGTTGGCAAAGGATATTTGCCGTTTATGTAACTACAATTTGCGAATAAAAGGCACCATTTCAGCTGCCCGGTCCATATTTCACAAGAAGGATGCAAGAGAAAAAAGCATTAGCGAGCGGCTAAAAGAATTTAGGACTACCGCTGTCTGAAAATGTTTCTAGATCGCGTTGCTTCCGCTTGATTGCGTCACACCTCATCCCGCCTCAAAGTCAACGCTGATTGGACGTTCGTTGGTGAACTGCTCCCAAATTTTCTTTAACGGAAAGTATCCAGACTGATCTGCGAGTGAAACCTTGAAAGCTTGAGGAGATCAGGATGGTCTCGAGGCTAGTCATTGTCTGCTTAGTTTAATTAGTATCTGTGTAAATCAAATTGATGATTTGCAGAATAAAATTTGCAGAGCAAATTGCAGATGTAAGATAATAAAGTTAAATAGGCACAAGCTAATTTACATTTGACCACAGTTACAATATTTACTTGTCTAAGATTCCTCAGTCAGATTATGTTAACTTTAAGAAAACGGTGAAAAAACTAGCAAACACAGACTCATATCAATAACAATAGGCCATCTTGGTTAATGTTTCAGAAAAGTTAAATGAAAAGAGTTAGTGTTTCCGTTAATTAGAAAGTGGGGGCAGCGTCTTGTCCAAAAAACAAACACCCCGGGCCCTGATGCTGAGCATAGTATATGCTGCTAAATAATACCCTGGAGCATGTTAAGTCTGTTTTTCATTCTCCAACATGCCTGCTCTCTGTGTATTTTAAATGCGTGTCCAGCCACTTTTCCGACATGCCTGCTCATGGTGTGTTTTAAATCGAATGCGCCGGCCGCGCATTCTCTGACTTGCTCGCTCATTGGTGTGTAGCGCGTGTCCAGCGCTACTCTCCGAGATGTCTGCTCGCAGTGTGTTTTTAATGCATGTCCTCGCTATTCTCCGACATTAACTTTATCGTATATATTTATCGAAATATCGATATTTTTGACACTACATGGCACCCTTTCAGCGCCAATACTAGACGGCAGATATATATGGGCCAGAAGGCCCCCCTCAGTGGTAGAACCCTAACCCTACCCCACACCTAAACCTACCCAGTAACGGAAGCGGTCAACTGACGCTAAAGATTGCCATGTGCGTCGGATTTAGACGCATGGTCAAAGGCGTAAGTTAGATTACGCCCTGCAGGATGAGCATACAGTCTGTACATATAAAGACCCACTTTGTTAGATAGAATTAAGCTGTTTCCAGAATTAAATATTGTTTATGCATAATGTTTTTTTATTAAATAATGTATTAAAGGTACAATATGCAGTATTGTTCGCCACCAGGGGTTGCTAACTTCTTACAATAACAAAGGCGTATATCAATGACGTACATTCCGCATTAAACGGAATTATGGATCTTGTCCGTTCAAGCTGATGGATCTTTTTATGGATGAGTGAATACATTGATGTTTTTAACATGACTGTAGTATGAAGCAGTGTGCGATTGCTAGACTTATACCAGCTGCCACACGCAACACGAGTTCCGCTGATATAAAGGAATAAGGACATTTCATTCTAACTGAACACGCTGGAATCACTCACAGGTCTGTTCATTAGAGGAATTAAAACTTGAGGTAACGCAGCGCTGCTTCACTTGCTCTAACAGTTTCACTATCACACTAAACGACATTTGTGTGTGTTGTAATGTTGTTAGTTAGGTCGTTTGTTGGCTGTATGAGACTAAGCTAGATTAACATTAGATAATAACATACAGATCATATTCTTAACTTTTCATCATGTTGAACAATATAACATTGATTAGTTTTATATTCATTGATTTGTTCACCTGTTTGCTCAAGTAACATGCAACACTCGCGCTCTCTGTTAAAGTCGAAGTTAGTCGCGGACGTGGAGCTCTGGCATCTCGCCATCTGCCCTGCTAGGAACGTCATGCTGTTGAGCACGCATAATGGGCATAACCGACCCAGTTGTCCACCTCTGTCCGCCATGGTTACTATTGCAGTACAAGGTCAAACCTGGCAAAAACGGCAAAACGGCCGATATGACGTCATTGACTGGCGACTCCTTACCCCTGTAACACGTTTCCTTAGTTAGAAGTTCGCAGATTTCTTAGCATTTACAATAGTTGGAAACATTTGGAATATGGAGGAATGCGCGTGACGTCACAGTCCAGTCACGTGCCTGCAGGTTTCACAGTGAGTGGCAAAAAGACTCACGGCTGTATATGTTTCAGCGTGAATGCCGCAAAAAAACAAACACAACACATTAAAATAAAGTGGGAAAGAGCTTTGTGATTGACTGTACAACTGAGATTTGACAAAAAAGTCAGAGGTATATTTACAGACTGCTATAGAAAGAGGAGCAAATGGCATCGCTGGAATTTACAGAAACAACTGGACTCCAGTCAGCAAAAAGGTGGATCTGGCAGTTTCCATTTTGTGTTAATTTGCCTGAATTTCACTCGTAAAGACCGTTCCCAGTATATTCTTTTTGTATTGTGTATATATATTAACAACTCATGAGATTAGAATTATTTTCATTGCATATTGTGCATTATTGGAATGTTTCTTTGATAGACACCTGACCAAAAAAAATATAAAGTTTTATGGCTGGGTCAATCACAACACAGTGCTATACATATAGCACATGACAGAAGCTGATCAGCCAGAATTAGACCTGCCTATATTTGTATATCTAATATAAAGTGTTCACAGGCAAAATTTGCATTATGTTTACTGCATATTGCTTTTATTTCCCCGGTGTCAAAATTAGGCAAACATAAAGTTATACAACACTATTCTGGCTGTATGTCAATATCCATGAATTACTGGATCTTTAGTAGTTAGCGTAGGGAACACTATATCAGATCCAACATTTAGATTTAAATTGATAAAATTGTTCGTTTTAGTTGCATTTCCGCACTTTCCCTATTAAATCCAGTCATGCAGCAGATCTTTTGCCACTCAGTCAGGCTGAGGGGGGCTGTTCCGGCGGGAAAGTGACGTCAATGCATTCCCTCAATTGTAAGAATTAACTAACAAAAAATATATAACATTGGCCTAGTGGTTTTTGGATATTTCACTGCAAAAATCCTGCATACTAATCTTTAAATGAATAATACATTGTCTTTCCATCAAATAAATACATTAAAAAAGAACCTGAAAGTTTCACAGGCTCCATAAAATATTAAACTTACAAATCAGCTTATTAGAATGATTTCTGAAGGAAATAAAGGAGTAATGATGCTGAAAAACATTTTCCCTCAGAAAATACGAATAATAAAAACAGTTATTATATTATTAAATATAGCAGTTATATTTCTGCATCTGGTAGAAAGCTGAGGCTGTATGGTGTCATTACAAAGAAAATAACAATGATGATCCATCTCCTCCCAAATGAAATCAGTAACAATATAACAATACACATCCACAGCTTTCAAGCCTACACTCCAGAAACCTGTGCAAAGACAACGCGATGACTTACACAATCAGACGCAGAGTCTGGAGTAGCACTGAAGAGCAGGCTGCAGTCAGCGACTTTTACAGCATTGTGGTAAGAACACTTTCTGCTGTGACATGTTCTCTACCCACAGCTCAGATATTCCTTTGATGATAGACACATGTTTGGACTCTCAGGGAGTCGAATACACTCATCAGTTGATTATCTCTGTAGAAACACAGCCAAACCCAAAGACACACAGATGTGAAAGGTCTTTGATGCGCTCCTGTTTTGTGTAGAGCAAAGAAGGAGACCTTTTTTCAAGCTTTGTCAGAGTAGCTCGTGTGTGTGTTCTGACATCTTCAAAAGCCAAATGAATCACTACTCAATGAATCAGGGAGCAGCAAAAGCTGTCAGAGTGGCAAATGCTATTTTTTTACATCATTAATTTTAAACTTAAGTGCGGGCGAAACTGTGCATTTAAAAAGTCTCGAATGTTTTCAAAATACTGTATGAAAACTCAAGATAATTTGTGTGTTAAGAGACAAGCAAAAATGCACTCTCACCACGATACTGAAGCATAATGCACTTCGGTAAAACAAGCACATTCCCGAAATTACATACGGAAACTCTACTACCACTGAACACCTATAAAATGTGACTGACAGTAGGTAGAAGGGTCTGAATATTTGGTTCGATCGGTACCTGAGGAACGAATTTGCGTACAAGTGACTGAGCGTCTGGGGGTTTCCAGACGTGATAAACACTGGCCTTGAGCCAGGACTGGTGCTCATTTGTTGCTCAAAGCGTACCCTCTTCCCTGTGGGAACTGGAGAGGGGATGGAGTGAGGAGGATCAGGAAAGGACAGATGAGAAAACAGGGGAAGAGAAAAGATAGACAAAAGTACCAAGCAGTGGAGGTTACAGAAGAAAAGCAGACGATGGGAAAAAGATGCATTTAAAAAGTTGACAGGACTCAGCATTAGTTACAGCAGAAAAGAAGAAAGGAGGTCAGGCAAGAGGACAGACTCTGTCATGCAACATTTGAGCACAAGAGCAGATTCTGAAAAAAGATGCACACATGCAGTTAAAATGAAAATTAACAGTA
The DNA here is from genome assembly GCA_030378365.1 of Hybognathus amarus. NCBI lineage: Eukaryota > Metazoa > Chordata > Actinopteri > Cypriniformes > Leuciscidae > Hybognathus > Hybognathus amarus. The sequence goes on from JAQIUQ010006224.1 coordinate 29,154, forward strand.
TGAACCAACATATATAATAGAGTTTAATTTACTGCCGTGTCTCCTCAGTGGAGGACTTCATCCATTCAAGGAGAGACAAAACATTTGCAAGCTATTAAAACAAACAGGACTTGTCACTGAGTCTGAGGAGCAGTCAGAGATTTAAAAATACAGATAAAAATATTACTTGTATATAGGTGTAAAAAGTATTCCTCCATTTTAATCTCCTGTAACGCACATGAGCCTTTTAGCATAGTCGTTCCTCAATAGATTAAATGCAACAGTGTTTTGAAGCTAGAATGATAACTTCTGAATGGAAGTATGTACAACCAATATAGCAGCAACAACATTTAGAGTTTAGAGGAATGTAATCCATTTTGACATACAATACAATTTAGAAAAGTCTATTTGTTGCAAAAAAGTAATGCAATTTCAATTAATCGTTAAAAGATTAACAAATATCAATTTTGAATACCCAGGCTGATCTCACTCTCAAATAACAATAACAAGTATCTTAGCAAAAAAAATTGCCTGTCTATTAAACACTCAAATGTGTTCACTTACGCCTACCGTAATACCGCCTTGAGAAGCAGTTCACTCGTGAGTAAATGCATTCGATCCGCAAATCTAGATGTTTGAGTTTCGATGGTCGAGTTGTCGATCAGCTTGCCTATGGTGTCAAGGTTACGGGTTCTAATCGCGCCCTCGGTATCGAATCTTTGTACCATCAAAACTACAGGATGTTCATCAGTGGTTTACAGTCGAACACTCACCTAAAAGAGATTATTGGCGACACCAGTACTGGGTACCGTGTTTGAATCCCCTTTTGCCTTGGGAGGTTCTTGCATTAAATTCTGCTGTGGCATCTGATTTCAACCAAAGGTGTCAGAAAGCATTCTTTATGAAATGTTGGCCCATATTGATCGGATAGCGCTGTTTGCAGTTGACGGAGATTTGCTGGGACGCACATCCAGGACATCGAAGCTCCTGTTCCACCACATCCCAAACATGCTCTCTCGGGTTAGAGATCTGGGGACTCATTCATAAAACTTTCCGTGTAAGGATTTGCGCTCAGGAAGCTGTGCGTAAGGATGAAACATCAGGGATGTTTACCGCACAGGAAATATCGGATTCATAAACAGTGCGCACGCACGATCCTACGGCATTTTTCCCTCTAGTAAATCATTCGATCACCTCTCTGAAATGCTGTAGCACAGCTTTCTGCGCTTTATGTCACAGCCCATCAGTTGCCCCATAAAATCGTCCACTGAACGCCACAAGTTAATATTCATCGACTACGTTAAAATTAACACACAGAGAGGAAATCTAAGAAGAACGTAGCTTCACTCAAATGTGAAGTAGAAGTTATCGTCTGCGAGGTTGAGAAGAGGAGAAAAAATGTTGTTTTGGAGGGCACAGTGTCGGACATTACTGCAATGCCAAAAAAGGCATTCCTTGAGTGGCAAATGGTTGTGCGCAGGCGCCGCAAATGCTGTAGCCTCACAAACCTCGGTATGTGCGAAATCAAAAAGGGAAAATGGTTTGACATCAAAGACAGTAGAAAAGCAAAAGACCGTCTGAGTCATTAATTCTATCAGAGAGGTGGCCAAAGGAATGCTTAGGCGAAGCCAAGAACTGTCTTAACTGAAATAAACTGGCACAATGAGGGAATTACTTGCAAATAAATGATATGTTTTTCAACACCTTTTGTTGTGAAGATGATGCCGTTTCACTCCGGATTCCTCGCTTCAATTCAATCGCCAGCCACATCTTTCCGTAGCACAATATCAGCCATCGTGCGCCATTACGCATTGTGATGGGCATTTTATTTCTATCCATTTAATTCTGCATCTGACAAGCTACAGATGTCGGTTATAATCTACTTGGAAATGTGAAATAGTTCAGCGCAAATGTAATTTCTTGCAGCTTTCTGAATGGATGAGACATACGTCATATGCTATTTTATCAAAATAAAACAAACTAAGTGACATATGCATGAATACCACTGATTCGGAGCTGACAAAGAGATTCCACCATGAAACAACTTTCCCCAAGTGGGACAAAAGATCCATCTATCATTTATTCACTCAGATATATCCCAATTATTTATTGATTCTACTGACTATTGCAATTGCTATATTGTTCTTATTAACATTGGCGAGAATATCAATTTCTTCTGACATTATTCCGTTTTGTTTACCATTGTACTTATGAAGGATGAATTGTAGAATGCCAATATTATTGCAGAAACATATCTTTAACTTTTGGAAATATGTGTTAATTTGCATTTCTGTTGCAGATTCACTCGAACGGGTGTCTGTGTAGGCTGTTAATTGTAAAAGACTTGCTTTGTGAAGTTTTTAAATTATTTATTTGGAATATGTGTTAATTTGGCATTTCTGTTGATATTCACGTACGGTGTTCATGTAGGCTGTTAATTGTAAGACTTGCTTTGTGAAGTTTTTGGGTTTATTTACTAGAAGTCATTTATTTTACAAAAATTGTTATACAGTTCACATACTTTCACATGTTTTTCAACTGTCGGTGTCCCCATTCCCAATTCATCCTTTGTGCATATGGGGTTAGCTTGCGTGAGCATTTGCACATTTTACCATCAAGTTTGCTTCTTAATAAAGCACCAACCATTGTGGAGAGTAGTCTGCTGTACCCTTCTTTTTATATGAACATTTATAAATGAGGCGCCCGTGATGTATGGGGGGCCATTTTAGTACAGTGAATGATTGTCATGTCCAAGAAAATCAACTTGAACTTATTGTGACATGGAGATTATTCAGTGGAAGAAGCCATCAAGAGGATGGGTACATGGTGGCTATAAAGGATGAAACATGGTCAGAAACAGTTTAGCAGGCTGTGGCATTTAAACTATGCCTGAGTTGGCCTGAAGGGCTGAAGTGTGTACACATTCTGACACCATTACACCACCACCAGCAGCCTGCACAGTGGCAACAAGGCATGTCTGATTTGTTTACGTGAAATTCTACCTTACTATTGAAATGTCTTAATGCTAAAATTGTACTCATTACTAGGTACATTTCAACCTTCAACTGTTTTTGGTGAGCCTTGGAAATTTAACTCTTCCCCCATTTGTAGTGGGAGAACTAGTGGCTACTGGGGACACCCACACTCACCCGGCCACTTTATTAGGTACCCCATGCTAGTAACGGGTTGGACCCCTTTTGCCTTCAGAAACTGCCTCAATTCTTCGTGGCATAGATTCAACAAGGTGCTGGAAGCATTCCTCAGGGAGTTTGGTCCATATTGACATGATGGCATCACACAGTTGCCGCAGATTTGTCGGCTGCACATCCATGATGAGAATCTCCCGTCTCCACCACATCCCAAAGATGCTCTATTGGATTGAGATCTGGTGACTGTGGAGGCCATTTGAGTACAGCGAACTCATTGTCATGTTCAAGAAACCAGTCTGAGATGATTCCAGCTTTATGACACTGGCGCATTATCCTGCTGAAGAGTAGCCATCAGAAGTTGGGTACATTGTGGTTATAAAGGGATGGACATGGTCAGCAACAATACTCAGGTAGGCTGTGGCGTTGGCAATCGATGCTCAATTGGTACCAAGGGGCCCAAAGAGTGCCAAGAAAATATTCCCCACACCATGACACCACCACCACCAGCCTGAACCGTTGATACAAGGCAGGATGGATCCATGCTTTCATGTTGTAGACGCCAAATTCTGACCCTACCATCCGAATGTCTGCAGCAGAAATCGAGACTCATCAGACCAGGCAACGTTTTTCCAATCTTCTATTGTCCAATTCTCGATGAGCTTGTGCAAATCGTAGCCTCAATTTCCTGTTCTTAGCTGAAAGGAGTGGCACCCGGTGTGGTCTTCTGCTGCTGTAGCCCATCTGCCTCAAAGTTCGACGTACTGTGCGTTCAGAGATGCTCTTCTGCCCACCTTGGTTGTAACGGGTGGTTATTTGAGTCACTGTTGCCCTTCTATTCAGCTCGAACCAGTCTGGCCATTCTCCTCTGACCTCTGGCCTCAACAAGGCATTTCCGCCCACAGAACTGCCGCTCACTGGATGTTTTTTCTTTTCTGGACCATTCTCTGTAAACCCTAGAGATGGTTGTGCTGAAAATCCCCAGTAGATTAGCAGTTTCTGAAAATACTCAGACCAGCCCTTCTGGCACCAACAATCATGCCACGTTCAAAGTCACTCAAATCACCTTTCTTCCCCATACTGATGCTCGGTTTGAACTGCAGGAGATTGTCTTGACCATGTCTACATGCCTAAATGCACTGAGTTGCCGCCATGTGATTGGCTGCTTAGAAATTAAGTGTTAACGAGCAGTTGGACAGGTGTACCTAATAAAGTGGCCGGTGAGTGAGATAAAACTCATCTTTCAGGCATTTGACCGACCGGTCTCAATTTGCAGAATAAATAAATACATTTCTTTGAATATATTCAATATTCAAATGGTAACTCTGAATATAGTGCCGCACTAGTTCCAACTAATTTTAATTTAATGGAGTTGTGGCACTGGAACCAATTACATTTGATCTAATTCAGTTCAAATGACCAGAGTTAGCATAACACATAGGCCTACTATGCAACAAGCACTACACTTGTTGGTAGTAATGCAAGCACAAATATAACAGAAAGTCTTTTAAATGTCAAAAATAACAGCAATAAACACTAACAGCTTTCCCTTTACTAAAAAGACATCAAACATCAATAATTGTAACATTTATTCTCCTTATCCAGTCAAATGCAAGCATGCTGGAAACTGAGAAGTCCAACTGCCGAACACATATCAAGATAATTCCATTTAAGTACTTAATTTAACTTAATTCATTACTTCAGAATAAAATAATTTAAAAATGAAGAAATATCAGTTTAATGCTGTGTCCTAAATCTCCACTTAAACCACTACTCCCTAACCCCTATGTTGGGGGTAGAGAGCAGAGCACTATATATAGTGAGCTCACCAGACATAATAGAAACACCATTTTCGGACACTACTCGATCGTCTCTCGGCGCCGTTGATTACATCATCTGTCAGCTGGTGCCAGTCGGCTCTGGGCTAAATAGATTTTTTAAAATAAATACATTACATTATATTGAGCTTACTTCTCCAAAATTTAAAAACTAAAAGTCGTTTCTGGTCGTTTTTGTTATAATGCGCTGACTCCACACATGATTATAACTTATTTTTTACGAATCAGCGCAATGCATGATGGTATGTAGGGCTTAGGCTAGTGACCATCGGTTGTACACTACTTTTCAAAATGCATTCTGGGATACATTGAGTGGACTATATAGGGTATAATAATCATCACTATACATTCAGACAGCACTACAAAATGCGAGCTCACTATATAGTCCACTATTTAGTGATTAATGGGTGATTTCGGACACACAATATAAAGTAATATTATGTCAACAGGACAGAACAGAACTCATCAAAATAATGTTTGCATCTAGAATGTGTATCTTGGATCCATGGAGTTGTTTAAGTTGTGGCAACTTGTCACTTTATTTATAAAAGCTTGGAAGTGTCAGGGTGTTCATTATTAAAACTTTTTTTCTTAAGATTGTATTCGTCTGAAAGAGGAAAGTCATATATACCTCGGACTGGCTTGAGGGTGAGTAATCATGGGATCATTTTCATTTTAAAGTGAACTACTCTTATAAATCAGAGACTAGAATGCCTCTGTTGGAAAATCCAGCTCTAGTGATTTGGAACATGTAGCTGGTTTTTAACTGGTCTCAGACAGTCATTAATCCCAATAGACCATCCTGGACCAGCTGGCCATACCACTTTAAGGTGGTCAAACAATCTGTTTTTGCAATTCAGTATCCAGTTGACCAGCTTGGAGCCAGCAATAAGCTAAAACTCAAACTAATATTGATTTTCCAGGTAGGTCAAACAGCTAATTGAATCATTAAAGACAGTATATGTATGTACTGTACTAAATTAAGAAATATTTAAGGATAAGTTGTGCATCTTTTTCAGAAACATCTTTACCCCATGGAACTGAAATAAGACTCTGAATCTCCTCTTCAAACAGCAATAAACAATGACACAAAGTCAGGCAAAGTACCAATTGGCATTAAACTAGTTCGAGATAACTCCAACATGACACTGAAATAAACAAGGCTGTGAACACAATGTTATCAGAGCAATATGTTAATGCAGATTTCATTACATCGTGTGGTATTTCACGGGTGTCTCTGTTTGTTTACTGAATTTACTCATAAATGACACTTCATATAACTTTTAACACCCCTGCATGCATATTAGCCAGCTCTGTCAAGAAAATGACCCAACACAACACAGAGCATCATACAAATAGACACAAGCTACGCAAAACAATATGTGGTACACAGCAAAATGTAAGAGAACAGTAAAATAAAGTTAATATCTTCATTGTTACATTACTCTTCTTTGATCTGCCGAGTAGACTACACGCCAGTAAAACTGTAGAAATGCTATGTTGGTCAACTGTTTTCTTGCGTTTGGTACGTGACAATCAGTTTGTCAAACCAGTGGAGTCATTGAAAAACTACGAACAGAAAAGATTTTTTACATTTAGTTTTATGAGTGAAATCTACACTTTCCGGGTATATGTACGTGGGCTAGTTATAACACACTTGTTTAAATATTACACACATGCCAGCATGACGGGAAGCTTGGCGTATTCAGAGCTTTGGCATTTCAACACTGAAATAGAGAGAAAAACTGCGCCAAAATTCTCGAAACCTTTGGCAACATAATTCACTGAACATTTTATTAACGGCGGCGCACGCCATTGCATTCACTTGAAGCAGAAAAAAATCTACTCGTGTTTTTCCGAATTAATTTGGTTAATTTTTCATGAGAAAAGAATTTCTTCGCTTTGTTTTCCGACTTAGATCTAGTTAATTTTTCACTGAGAAATTTTTTTCTGTCTTTGTTTTTTTACTTACTGAGTTAATTTTTCATGGAGAAAAAAGTTTTCGCTCTGTTTTTCCGAAATTAACAAAGTTAATTTTTCATGAGAGTTTTGCTTTGCCTGTGTTTTTCCGAATTTAACGAGTTGTAATTTTTCACTGGACATTCTTTGTGCTCTGTTTTTTCCGACTGAAAATTTTTTCTTACTGAAAAATTAAGTAATTAATTTCATGAAAAACAGAGCAAAAACTTTTTTCTTATGCAACTGAAGTCGTTAATTCAGAAAAACAGAGTAAAAAAATGTTATCATGAAAATTAAGTCATTGATTCAGAAAAACAGAGCAAAAACTTTTTTCTCATGAAAAATTAAAGTCGTTAATTTCAGAAAAACAGATACAAACTTTTCTTCTCACTGGAAAAATTAGAAGCGTCTAATTCAGCAAAACAGAGCAAAACTTCTTTCCATGAAAAATTATTCTCTGTAATTCTCGAGATAATTAAGTCGTGCATTCAGAAAAACAGAGTAGATTTTTTTCTTCAAGTGAACGCAACATGCTGCCACGCATTGATTTAACCATAGCAAAGACATTTCTTGACTTCTTACTCTCACTAGTCCATTTTTTATCTCTGATTTTTCACAAATCTGATACTACTTTAATCTCCAATCTGTTGTTTAACAGTTGAGATAGTTCTTTAATGTTCTGCTGAACTAGCAAAAAAATACTAGAAGGGTTTAAAGCCAGTTGGGCATGTTGTAACACTTGCTGACAATGTGCCCCTATTAGAAAAATGCTATTATATTCAATACTTTTATTAATTCTATTGAGAAAACATGAGAAACATGTAAATAAAGACTGAGAGTCAATGTTCAGAAATTTTGAATTATTATTTTGTTTTAACTATGCTGTATAGCTGCAAACTCAAAATGAGTATATTTTTAATTATTAAAAAATGCCATTATTTTATATGAAAAAGTTAATAATTGTATTTCATTAAGAAAATATTTTGGTTTGACTTGCATATTTTTTTATCAGATCAGATAGCATTTTAAGCTGTCATATGGTGATGTTACGATGGTCCTCTTACATGTTGCGATACAACCTGCCGATGGGCATGTTGTCACATTTCACTTTCATTCTTCCAGGGTAGAGGAGGAAAAAGGAAAACACTGTATTAATAAGCAAAGTTACATAATTGTACTAGACATGTGGGAAATTAATGTGGGGAAAATTCTCAAAACCCTAAGAATATTTACACAAACTGAACAAACAAAAAGGAAGACTGTGCTCGTCCTTGCACCCTACTGTTCAAAGTTGGGGTTGTTAAGATTTATTCTCATATTTGAGAAGTTTATTCTTACCAATTAAGGCTGCATATATTTAATCTAAAATACAATAAAATCATAAAACATTGTGAAATATTATAGCAATTTAGTTTTCTATTTTAATATATTTTCCAAATGTAATTTATCCATGTGATGGTGAAGCTGTATTTTTATCATCATTAATGTGCTTATTGATGCTGAAAAAACATTTTTCATTATTATCAATGTTGAAAACACAGATGATGCTGCTATGAATATTTTTTTTATTCTTTTGATGAATAGAAAGTTTTAAAAGCAGCATTTATTTGAAATAGAAATCTTCTGTAACAATATAAATGTATTTACTGTCATTTTTGATCAACTGACTGCATCCTTGCTGAATAAAAAAAATCTTACCGACCCCAAACTTTTGAACGGTAGTGTTTGTGTATGAGTAATTTTACCTCTTGATGGTCTGGGGGAAGATGGAGGGTTTGCGCAGGACTCGAGGTCTGCGGCAGGCATCGGGGTCGTATTCCGGGCGGGCATCTGAGCTGGATGTTTTCAGAGGGTACACCGGCACTTTCGCAGGTACAAAGAGCCATTACGCAGGCCGGGCTGTAGGACAGGTGAGTAGTAAAATATTTGAATTATTCTCAGACACAAGCTGTTTCAAAGTGTTCTTGAGCAAGTTCATTAATAAAAATAAACTGATTTAGAGCAATATGTAACTGCTGAAGTACATTCA